>CAJJDN010000138.1:221602-328845 GCA_905182985.1 Paramecium sonneborni | reverse complement strand
AAATATTCCAAAGCATCTATTTAATAAAGATAAAAAAGGTTCTAGTTAATTAGAGTATATTTTAAGTAGTAACAAAAAAAACCCGTTGATATAAAAATAGTAATAAATATATATTTATATAATATTAATATTATCAATTTAATGGATGATTTTGTGCTAATTGACATGCTTTTTTATTGCTCTCATTTATTAGAGAAACAAAACAAAGTAATCCAACTACTTTGAAAGATTGCTTATTAGAACATGATCAAATAATACCCCTATGGCTATAGGTTTTGGTCTTAATATTTATCAACAGATTATGTTTTATAAGCTAATATTAATAATTATGAAAATATTAGTTTATGAACAAGATAGTAATAGAAGATGATATAAAATTGGACTAATAATAATACAAACTAAAATAAGTATGTATATTTCTCAACTATAACTAATAAGAAATATTAAATAGCTGCTAAATTTATAGTTAATTCATTTTCCTTTGATGGAAAATTGATTAATAGTTGTGAATTTCCAAACAAAAGACAATTGTTTCAAAATATTATGGGTGATTCTTATTTTGGGGAAAATTTATCAGTTCATGTCTGATTTATGAACATAAAGCATTGATATATTTCTTAAAGGAAGGGTTATACTGATAATAAATTCAATTAAAAGGTTTTTATTTATTTTCAGGAAGAATTTCAAATTTATAAAATATATTTTTAGGACAGTTAATGATTTATAAAGCTTCTTTAATTAATATCAACCATTTTTTTAAATAACGACATTCAATTCTAAACTAATTGAAAATTATAAATATTTATATGGTCTAATTCAATTTGAATCATGGTTTAAGATTATAAGCGAATTAAAAAAATCAGTATATTAATTTGGATTAAAAAAATATAATTCCAAAATTGGCGATCAGAATTATATAAATCTTTAACTATTTTGTTTTAGGAAATTGTGACTAAATTATTGATTTTAAAATTTAATTAATAATTAACTGACTATTTTCTTTAAACCAATTTCTGTAATTTATCTTTATAAACAATTATTATTGATAAAGAAGAATAAAATGATTAGATAATTCCAAGATCAATAATTTAATTTGGAAGTAGTAATTTAAAAGATAAAAATTTTGACTGAAAATTCTTATAAACGTTATTCAATAAAAATATATATGAATGTTAGTTTATCTTAATCGATACCGAAAAGTTCTATATTAGAATCAACAAATTGAGAAAATTTTCAATAAAAATTAAATGAATTTATTAAAAAAATATAACAGTTAAATTGTCGTAAGGGCATTAATAATTAATATTAGAGTTTGTTCATAAAGTCTATAAATCAATAATTATTTACAACATAAAGTTTTAATTAAAAAATAAAAGCTAGTATCATTTTATTTAATACACTAACCTTGTTAGATGATAGATGATAGAACTTTTAGAGATAAATTAGATTATAAAAAATTCTCTTTGTTTCTTTAAGAATTAAGAAAGATCTTATTTCTAAATAAGGAAGAAAACTTATAGATGTGTTTGGAAATTCTTCATATAAGCTTAGAGAATCATTAGCTTTAATTTATAAAGATATAGTCAGTTGTTTTAGAATCTCAAATAGTCAGTTGTTTTAGAATCTCAAAAAAAGAATTCTAATCATAACTCTAAAATACTTTGAATAATAGAAAAACATGATAGTGTTAGAAAAATATTAAAGAACAACAAGAGAACAAATATTAACATCTATTGGATATCAAATATAGTTTTATGGTTCTATTGTTTAAAGTAGAATAAGTTTCATTTATTCGTTAATAAAGTTAACAATATATTAAAATCTATATTCAAATAACCATCAAAAGAAAATAAAAAGATTTTACAAATTTTTAAAATAATTAAAAGGATTAGCATAGAAATACATGAATTTAAGTAAATATGGTCAAATCTAGAAGGTATTATAGATTCCTTTGATGGTATCTTTTCAAATATTGATGCAAAGAGATTACCTTAATAAACTTTAGTAGTTTAATTTTTATAATTTTATGAAAACAGATTAATTTTTTTGGTTAAAGAAAGGCTTCCTAATTTTGGAGTAAATAAAAATTTCATAAATAATTGAAAATTTAAATATTAATCATCTACTGTTTACTCCTTTTATAATAGAAATGATTGTCTAATTATTTCCTTAAGGTTAATTAAAAACTATTTAATATTAAAAAGATTAAAAGTGAAAAAAGTTGCCAATTATCAAATACTTAATTAACATTTAATCATTTCTACATTAGTTCTTCTCCGTCTTTCTTCTATTCAATTTGGCTTATAAAATTGATTGCCTCAGAAACACAAACATTTTCTACTTAATTACTTTGAAAGGTTTTCACATTGTTCTATATATCTGTATATTTGACTAAAGATGGTTAAACATTATTAAATCTCGAAAAAGTTATCTCGTTGTTCTGATCGGATTCTTGGGACTATAATAAGTTTATATTTCTATATTTTGAGGATTTTAAGTTGAAAAAGAATTGTTTTATTAATATTTAAATTATTTTATAATTGTTGGAGCAGGTATGCTTAATTATTTTGCATTTTAGTTTTCAATAATTACTGCTTCAAAATTTTATTAACCAATATTAATTATTTTTTAATTTTAATTTTAAGCTTAAAGCTCAGAGTTTTATTGTGAAATATTAGAGAATTAAGGATTTTAAGCTTAGTATTATTATTAGANGAAAAACATGATAGTGTTAGAAAAATATTAAAGAACAACAAGAGAACAAATATTAACATCTATTGGATATCAAATATAGTTTTATGGTTCTATTGTTTAAAGTAGAATAAGTTTCATTTATTCGTTAATAAAGTTAACAATATATTAAAATCTATATTCAAATAACCATCAAAAGAAAATAAAAAGATTTTACAAATTTTTAAAATAATTAAAAGGATTAGCATAGAAATACATGAATTTAAGTAAATATGGTCAAATCTAGAAGGTATTATAGATTCTTTTGATGGTATCTTTTCAAATATTGATGCAAAGAGATTACCTTAATAAACTTTAGTAGTTTAATTTTTATAATTTTATGAAAACAGATTAATTTTTTTGGTTAAAGAAAGGCTTCCTAATTTTGGAGTAAATAAAAATTTCATAAATAATTGAAAATTTAAATATTAATCATCTACTGTTTACTCCTTTTATAATAGAAATGATTGTCTAATTATTTCCTTAAGGTTAATTAAAAACTATTTAATATTAAAAAGATTAAAAGTGAAAAAAGTTGCCAATTATCAAATACTTAATTAACATTTAATCATTTCTACATTAGTTCTTCTCCGTCTTTCTTCTATTCAATTTGGCTTATAAAATTGATTGCCTCAGAAACACAAACATTTTCTACTTAATTACTTTGAAAGGTTTTCACATTGTTCTATATATCTGTATATTTGACTAAAGATGGTTAAACATTATTAAATCTCGAAAAAGTTATCTCGTTGTTCTGATCGGATTCTTGGGACTATAATAAGTTTATATTTCTATATTTTGAGGATTTTAAGTTGAAAAAGAATTGTTTTATTAATATTTAAATTATTTTATAATTGTTGGAGCAGGTATGCTTAATTATTTTGCATTTTAGTTTTCAATAATTACTGCTTCAAAATTTTATTAACCAATATTAATTATTTTTTAATTTTAATTTTAAGCTTAAAGCTCAGAGTTTTATTGTGAAATATTAGAGAATTAAGGATTTTAAGCTTAGTATTATTATTAGAAATATGGATGTTATAATGCATCTTTGGCACTAATTCTTTCTTATGGGTTTACTTTAAGTAATTTTGATAATAAATCAATAGCTTCTGATGGTGTTTGATCTGTGTTTAGCGCATCTAAAATAATGTCACATTATTAATTTAATTTCATAATTACTGAGTTATCATTTCCAGGAAAGATTTCTTTTCCTGTACATCTTCAAATTATAAAAAAAATACAGTTTATAAAAAATGCAGCCTACACTAAATTCATCACAAAGTACAGAATATTTTTAAAATGTTTCTCCTAAATTAGCAATTTCTGGTGCCACATATCCAAGTGTACCACATCTAGGAAATAGATATATATCTAAATTTTATAGAGTGGCTAAACCAAAATCTACTATTTTTAAGGATTATAATTAATCAGGTTATTTAAACATAATATTTTCTGGCTTCAAATGCCTATGCATTATTCCCTGAGAATGCATATAATCAATTGCTTATAATATTAACTTTAATATATAATATTAAATACCTTCATTATTTATTAAATTTTTTCTTATTCAAAATGTTAAAAATTTAGAAAAAACAAAATATTCCTATTTATTAATAATTTTTGAAAAATTTAATGAGGGTAAAAAAAATCTGAATTCAAAGAAAAATATTTACTCCTAGTTTCTACTTATTTTTTTCCTTTAAGATTTGAATAATATAATTTATTTTATTCTTAAAAAATTTCTAAAAATGTAAATAATCAGAAATGAAAAATAAACTTAAAGGAATTAAATTAGAAAACTAAATAAAAATTTTATTAATAAATAAAATCTATTCTTATATCATTTTAGTTATTATTTAACTTTTGGAATTAAAAAATTTTAATTTTAAACATATAGGCTGAATAAAATAATTATTTTTTGAATCTCTCAAGAATTTGTCAATGAATTATTATTATTATTCAACTACAAATGTTAATAAAAATAGATTTTTATGGTTCTTATTATTTTAGCTTAAAATCATTCACAATATTATGCTTTATTATTTTATTTGACTATTTAATTTTTCTTATAACTAAAATTTTATTAGTATTTATATCTATTTTTATTTGTATAAAGATTAATTATTATTGGAGCAATTTAATGTTTATTTAATAAATGAAGAGATTTTTTTGAATTAGATATATAAATATCGTTTGAATTTAAAGAGAAAAATTGAAAATAATCAAAGAACTAAATTATAAATGTTTGATGAATTACATCATATAAAAAAAAGATGATCTTCCTTCCTTAAAAGAATAGAATCTATTTAATTAGGTGGACAATAGAAGAATCTTCAAAAACAATTAATGAAATAATATAAGTATATCCCAACTTACAAGACGAGAATGAGGAAAGCAATGAGATATAAAAAGATGCTGATTTACTTTTGTAAAATTACTTTACTTCATATAAATAAAATCATGGATGGAGAATAAATGAATAATAGCCACATGGAATTAACAGTAGAGGGATGTAAAAATAAAGAAAGAGAATATTAAAGCTAAATAGACCAATAAAATTAGAATATTAATATGAATATTTTTGTAAAAATCTCAAATAATCAAATGGCTTCTTTTTATTCAATCGCTCCTTTCTATATAAATAATCTATTTAAATTTTCATTGTCTTTTGAATAAAATTTAGAATTATTGATATTACAAAGTTCTGCATAGAAGAAAGGAATATTGGAAATGACTTTATAGCAAACTGGTTTAGTATATTTATTTAAAAGTTCTTCTTCTATTTTATAACATAATATTGATCCATCTTACATTCCCAAAAAAAATTAGAATCCGCAAGGACTTTCAGATAAACATCTTATACCTGAGAAAAAGGAATCCAATGTATATTTCAACTATTAAGTTTTTCTTTCAAATATTTCTAATTATTTTTCATTAAATGAAATAGTGTAATTTTATGATTGATATTATTTTTTTTCATTATTAACTTTAATTTCAGTTTTGATTTTACTTATTTGACACATTTCAACAAATTCTGTTTTATGTAAATCATATATCATATTATCCTATCCTAGAATTCTGATGACATTTTTAGTAGGTACATAAACAATAGCATTAGCTTTTACAATTTAATTTAGATTCCATTTTAATTTAATGATTTAATTATCAGTAAGATCCCAATAATTTATTCTATTATTCTCACTTAACCCTAACAATATGTTACCATCTGGTGAAAATGAAAGTAGAGTTGAAATATTATTTTTATATGCCTCATCACACTTAATATTTAATATCAATTCATTTGAACCTAAATTATATATTTGAAGATTTCTAATCCTTTAAATTGCCAATAATTATTTTTAACTTGAATATGCTGCACTTAGAGATTCTGCATCCTGGTGTCCTGCATCTTTAAGCACTTTTTTTTCTCCTTTAAGATAATAATATACATTCATTTCATAAGCCCAATCTGAATAACAATTTACAGTAGCTGCCCAAAAAATGAGAAATTCATCATTCTTCTCTGGAAATGTTCTTATTGTTTAGCAATATGCAACACCAAATGGTTCTGTAAATACACATTGGTATGGAGCATTTATTTTTTAAATTAAAATAAATTTATCTTAAACATCCCAAAGTCTAAGTTTATCATCTTCATGACATGAGAATAATAATTTATCATTTTCTGAAAAAGTCATAGATAGAATTTTAGTATTGCTACATTCTTCATCAATTAATAATTTTTATTAATTATTTTCAACTTCTAATAAAATTATTGAATTGTTAATTTAATTCACTAGAGCCAATCTTTTACAGTCTTAGGATAATGCTATAACACCAACTTTAATATCTTAATTTAGTTTCAATTTTTAAAATTATTGTTAACCTTTATCATCAATGTATACTATTTAAAGTGGATTAGTAGATACATACGATTCAGCACATGATGAAAATATAAATTCACAAAAACATTGAGATTAATCTTAAATAAATGGTTATATATTTAAATTCTCAATTTTTTATACGTCCCATTTTATAATTAATTCATTCTTAGTAAAAATTAAAGAATTATTTAATCTGTTAAATTCAAAATTAAAAAGACAATCAAAATACAATTTACAATATCTCCCAATCATATGTTTTGAGTTAAATTTCCACAAATAAAAGGCGTACCAATCTACAGCAGCTAAATATTGACTATCTTATGAGAAACAAAATTTATATGGAATTTTTGATTCATTAATTTCAAAATTTAGTCTTTTCATTTCTAATAAATCCCATCGACTTAAGAGATCATCAGAACGAGCAATCAATTATAGGCCATCAGGTGAAATTAAGAGTATTGTTATTTATTTAGAATGTCCATCCATTTAAACTTTCTCTTATTTAACAACTTTTAGATTCCATAGCAATATTTTATCTTAACCTGTTTAAGCCAGGATTCCTTATGATGAAAGTTATATCTATTATATTTATTTGTTGCTTTTGAATAAATATAGGAGCTTACAAGACTTTTTATCCCAATATTTAATTGTTTAATCTTAGTATCCTGTCATAAAATTCTTTTCATCTGCAGAAAATATTATTTTTCTATATTCAATATCTATATGGATATTCTCAATAATTTATACTTCCTTCTTTGCTTTTATATCAGCTAATAATAGTTTATTGGATTCTAATTATGAATTAGAACGATTAAAAATAGCCTCAGTCCCTTACCAGTTAAGGGTTAAGATATTAATATATCCAAATTCTAAATTATCTTCTATTTTTTTTTTAGAATTTAGATCTATTTGAATAAAATTTGATTTTTAATCAATTATATAAAATAGTTTATTATCAGCTGAAAAGCTATTGTATAAAATTTTATTGTTAAATTTTTAGTAATATGTCATTTCAATGTAGTTGAAAAGGGATTAAAAACAAATTTAATCATCTAATACAAAACCAAAATATTCTTCATTTGGAGTTATAATTAAATTTGATTATTTTTATTTTGCTTTGCTTAATTAACAAATCTTGGAAACTGATAAATTATTTATATCATGCAATGTTATAAAATGTTCATTAAGAACCATAATTTATTAAGTTTAATTTAAAAAACAAATTTATATAGGTTTGTAAGGCAATTAAATATTCGCAATTTAATATATTTTTTCAATATCCTCAATATTATATATAATAATGTTACTGGTATCTTAATGATAAAGTATTAACAATAAGTCATTTTAGTTAAATTAGATGAATTCAGATAATATATTATTAATCAATATCTTTTAATTTTTATTTATCAATTATAAATAAGTTTATTCAGGATAAAGTGATATTGCCAAGTATTCAGAATTATGTGAAAAACAATAACCCTTAACATTACTGCTTTCACATTTTTCAAAATGATTAAGGTTATCAATTAACTATATCCCAACTANTGACTATCTTATGAGAAACAAAATTTATATGGAATTTTTGATTCATTAATTTCAAAATTTAGTCTTTTCATTTCTAATAAATCCCATCGACTTAAGAGATCATCAGAACGAGCAATCAATTATAGGCCATCAGGTGAAATTAAGAGTATTGTTATTTATTTAGAATGTCCATCCATTTAAACTTTCTCTTATTTAACAACTTTTAGATTCCATAGCAATATTTTATCTTAACCTGTTTAAGCCAGGATTCCTTATGATGAAAGTTATATCTATTATATTTATTTGTTGCTTTTGAATAAATATAGGAGCTTACAAGACTTTTTATCCCAATATTTAATTGTTTAATCTTAGTATCCTGTCATAAAATTCTTTTCATCTGCAGAAAATATTATTTTTCTATATTCAATATCTATATGGATATTCTCAATAATTTATACTTCCTTCTTTGCTTTTATATCAGCTAATAATAGTTTATTGGATTCTAATTATGAATTAGAACGATTAAAAATAGCCTCAGTCCCTTACCAGTTAAGGGTTAAGATATTAATATATCCAAATTCTAAATTATCTTCTATTTTTTTTTTAGAATTTAGATCTATTTGAATAAAATTTGATTTTTAATCAATTATATAAAATAGTTTATTATCAGCTGAAAAGCTATTGTATAAAATTTTATTGTTAAATTTTTAGTAATATGTCATTTCAATGTAGTTGAAAAGGGATTAAAAACAAATTTAATCATCTAATACAAAACCAAAATATTCTTCATTTGGAGTTATAATTAAATTTGATTATTTTTATTTTGCTTTGCTTAATTAACAAATCTTGGAAACTGATAAATTATTTATATCATGCAATGTTATAAAATGTTCATTAAGAACCATAATTTATTAAGTTTAATTTAAAAAACAAATTTATATAGGTTTGTAAGGCAATTAAATATTCGCAATTTAATATATTTTTTCAATATCCTCAATATTATATATAATAATGTTACTGGTATCTTAATGATAAAGTATTAACAATAAGTCATTTTAGTTAAATTAGATGAATTCAGATAATATATTATTAATCAATATCTTTTAATTTTTATTTATCAATTATAAATAAGTTTATTCAGGATAAAGTGATATTGCCAAGTATTCAGAATTATGTGAAAAACAATAACCCTTAACATTACTGCTTTCACATTTTTCAAAATGATTAAGGTTATCAATTAACTATATCCCAACTACATTAGATGAAAATAATACAATAAATTTCTAATGAATAATTATTCGGTCACTATAGATTTATATTTGAGATTTAACATTTTATACAATTTTTTCTTAATTAGTTAAAGAAATTTCTATTATATTGGAATCGTCGCTTTTATATATCAATAAATTTTCTGTATTTTTAAAAATACATTGCTTTATATAATTACATTCAAATTTAAAAGACCTTTACTTTTAAAATGTTTAATCATTTCTTTCCCAAATTGTTAAACATTGTGTAAAAGTTGCCATAAATACACCTTCATTATCAAAACAAAGACTCTACAAGAATTCATTCTCAAGAAGAGTAGAAATCTTGATTTTCTTATTTATATCCCAAAGTTATATACCTAATTTAAAGGCATAATAATTATTAAATGAAACTAATATATTAGAAAATGGACAGATTTCAGCAATTCCCCAGTTCTCTTATAAATTAAAAGTAAAAACATTTTATGGCTAAGATTTATTTGAAATATCCCATATAATTATTGTTTTATCATTATTACTTGTTGCAAATAATTATAAATCAGTAGCAATAGTAATACTGTAAATTTCTTATTGTGTCTTAATTGTGCTTAAGATTTTAGAATCTTCTAAATCCCAAATTATTATTGATCCAGCATTACATACTGATAATAATATTTTGCCATTTGCACTCAATTTTAATTTTATAATTTTCATAGAAATTTCAGGCAGAGTTGTGATTTAATAAATTTATGACAAATCTTGTATATCCCATATGCTGATTATTGATTACTCCTTAAAACTATTTATTATTAACTTTTTACAATCAGGAAATATTTCTATTGCACTAATTTAGCTATCAGTATTTTAATTAAACACTTAAAAATCAAAATAATCTTATTATTACATAATATTTTCAGATTAATATAATTTTAACTATTTTTCATTACTAAAGGCAAAATATTTTCCATTTTTAGAATATTCAACTCTGCTAATTGAATAAATAGAAGAAATTGAAAATAATAGTTCAATTTATTTAAGATTTTACACATTCCAAAAATATATCTTATAATAATCGGCTGTTGCAAGTACTTATTCATTAGGTGAAAAAGCTAATGTTATAACATGTTTATCTATAACAGCCATCTCTTCAATATCAGATAAACCATTAATTTTCCATAAGTGAAGTTTCTTACCTCCAGTAGCAAGTATTTTAAAAGTAGAATTCACTGCTATGCACTTAATATAGATTTAAATTTTAAATTAAGATATGTGATTCTAATATTTTAAATTCTAATCTAAACTTTTCATTTCAAATATTGAGATTTTATTAGAATCATTTTAAATCGCAACATAACTCAAATCAGAAGCGAAAAGCATATTCTAATAATTATAATTTATTAGTGGCAATTATCTAATTAAACTTAAATCCTAAAGATTTAATAAATAAATTGTTTCATCAGTTAAACATGTTAAAACGTCTTAATCTCTAGGTATAAAAATTGAACGAACTTTCTCTTTTATAAATTAAGAAATCATCATTTTATCTCCATAAACTTCCCATTTTCTAAGAGTATTATCTTCACTTCCTGATATTAAATATTTACCATCCTTTGTAAAAACTATACTAGTAATTAATTAAGTATGACCATTAAGTTAAGGTTTATCTTTACATATTAAATTATTCCATTCTGCATTTTCAATACTAGTACAATTAAAATTACACATCTCTATTGAAACATTATCAAATTTTGATTAACTTAAATTACTTTAAAAGAAGTTAAGTCCATTTAATTTTGTGTTAGAAATACATATATTGCTTAAGTTTATATTATCTAAATTTTCACCAAGTATACTCAATAAATAAATGGCATTTGAAGCTATTGGTGTTAAATTATATTTTTTTTCTTCTTTTTCTGAAGTAGCCTATATTATTTAAATAAGAAAATGTTTTAAATTAGTTATCTACTTTAGTTTAGGTATCAATAATTCTAATGTACCAGAAAAGTGGTCTAATGAAATGTTAAATTGAGTTTTATTGAATTTATTTTTTCTTAAGATTTCCAAAAATATTGTTATTGATTCCGGATGAGTAATCTTTTGTAAAAATGTTAGTATATATTTAGCAACTAAAAATTCCTGTATCGATTTATGGTTAAAAGAATAAACATTGCCTTTTGCATTAATCAACATACATTTCCGTAATAAACTTTTATATTGTTATTCATCATTATTTTCATCGAAATAATATTCTTCCCAAGTGGCATTTACTTTTCCCTCATCATCTTGAGTTGATTATATACATAATTTCCCTTTTTATACATAATTAACTTATGTCTTTTAATTAAGCGTCATATCAATCGCTAAATATAAAGAAAATTCATTTAAATCTATTAAACTACTCTCATAATTTATTATTTTGCCTAAATCCTTCCATTTTTATAATTGTAATGTATGATAAAAGTTTACAAATGTTTCATAAAAATCATATGCAGTAAATTAATTCATTTTGAATGCTGTAACAATAAATTTTGCATCCTTAGTAACATTAAATGTTTTTCCCGTTAAAATTTTAGTATGTTCATAAAAATCAATTTAATGAGCAATAGAATAAAATTCAAAAAAATTTTAACCCTCTAATTCTTCTACAAGCATTTCAAATTAATTTTAAATATTTTATATAACTATTATTGGGTTCTGTATATCTTAAATTTTTTATTGTTAATTTTCAATATCATCAATATTTTCTAATTTTTTTTATTATTATTCATATTTAATAGTTCTTGATTCTGATTTGAAGGCTTCCATTTTCAAAAACATATAATTTTTTTTCAAAAGTTCTCTTAAGAAATTTGCTTCAGAAAATATTAAAGACATTTTAGGAAGTACATAAACAATTATTTCCATCATAAAAGGTGTGCTTAATAAATGATTAATATTAACATTCCTAATTACTTATGTAAATTTTTCATGTCCCCATAATTCAAGAAGTTCCTTTTTCAAAGATACCATTTGATCTCCTTTTATATAACTAAAAAATTCTATTTTTTAAAGTTTTGATATCAATTTTTCTACATCTTCAATTTTAAAAATCATTTCTTAATTTTTACTCTAATTTATTATTCCTTAAACACTAGAATAAATTTGATTCCATATTGTTTTAAATTCATCTAAGCAAAAATTCTAATTTTTTAATTATTTCAAAAATTCATAAAATTGCTTAATTGTTCTTTTTACACTTATTTCAGTATATTATTTAAGATATTCAGCACTCTATTCTGTAGTAAATAAAAGTAATTCAACTTCTTTTAAAGTTTTAATATTTTATCCATAAAACCATGTTTAATATCCAATTGACGTTAAAATCTCATTTCTTGTAGTAATTATTATTTTGACATCTTTTCCAGGTATTAAGATATTTAATTCTTAATTAAGTCGATTACTATAAAATAAATTAGTCTAAATATATTCAAACTTCATCTCATCATAACTTTCCAAAATTAAAACAATTTTTATTTTACCATTAATTACCGCTTCTTTGAATTCTCTAATCTAAATTTTATCAAAATTATAATTTGAGGATTCTAATGCTTAATCAATTAAATTATGTCTAGGATCATTTAATTATGGAAGTGAAATATAAATAGGAATCCAATTAGGTTAAATATAATCATTCATCCATAAGAATTCTTCAATATTCCTTGAAGCTCTACTTTTACCAGAACCTGCTTTACCTTTTAAAAGCATTACATCTTTATTTTTTTCTTCTTCTTTCCATATAAATTCATTTATTTCTCCTTCAAAATCATTATAGTGATTTTTTATTAAATATGAAAATATCGCTCCATTTTTATTTTCTATTTTTTAGCCTGAAGAAGGATCATATTCTTATGTTGTAAATTAAATATGTACCTAATCTAATTCAGCTTATTATTTATATTTCAATACTTTATCTTTACGGATAAGTAATAATTCAAAATAATCTTTTCCTCTAAGCTTTCTTACATCATCTTCAATTCCTTTTACACTTTGAAGAATTTAATTAATTGAACTTTTTATTGTTTTCAAATCTTTACTTATTTCTCTTAAAAAAATTAAACTAATATCCATTTTATGTGACATCTCTGTGATATTATCAAGATAAATTTCAAAATCATCATAAGCTTATTAAAGTTAATTTTTTGTTTCTGTTTAATTATCACTTAACAGAACCAATGTTTCTAACTATTCTAATTTTTTTAATCTTTTTTGCATCTCAGTTTTTAATTAATTTGAAAAAGTTGTAAGATTCCTAGAAAATAATTTTTTTTGCATTTCTATCATTTCTTTATTTTTTAAAATGTTTCTAACACTAGCTTATTTTTCGATCATCCAAAGCTATTTCAACAAATTTGAACAAAATTCTTAAATTTTATCCTCATTCACAATTGATTGCAATTTAATCAAATTAAATGCTAAAGATTCTCTAACTTTATTTGAAGAATCCTAAAAGATTTCAAAAATTTCATTTTCTTCGCTATTCTAAAAGTTTTTCTATAATTCCCTGAAAAAAGATATATATCTTTTATCATCAAAATCTCCTTAGTCTGAATTTTCTATTATCTATTCATTAAATAAATTATTATTATTAAAAATTATTTAAAGAGCTTCAATTTAATGAATTGTTTCTTATATGGAGAAACTCTTTAATTTTTCTTAATCAAAAATAGTTTGTAAGAATAACAAAAACTTTCTACAACATTAATTCAAATCTAGTTGTATATCTAATTAGATTTTGATATAATTTATGATTAATGAATTCCCTAATGTTTCTTATAGAGATTTAAATTAATTTAAATGGATGTTTGACATTCGTTTTTAAATTATGCTTTAAAATTTTTATGATTTTATTATAAGCTCTGAAATATCAAATATTAGTTATTCAGAATTAAATAGATCTTCTTGATTAAATATAAGATTAGTATTTTCTTTATTTATTTTGGATAAATCGGCATTAACTTAATTCATTATTTCTTAACCCTCTATTTCTTATCTGAGATTCATTTTATCTAATTGACTATCAAATATTTAAATTATTTCTTGCACTACTATTTCAAAATTCAATTTAAGTAATTCGCCAGTTAATATCTTATTTTCGGTTTCAAAGAAAAATGAAATATATTTGGTTTTTAAATCCTACGAGCAATTTTAATTTTAAATTAATTTTATACACATTTAAATTTCTTTTGCTGCATTTTACAAAGCCTTTGCATGTTCTTCATTAAATTTTTAATTTTTGAATTTATTGGATAGGTTAATTAGAAAATCTTTTTATTATGTTATCATAAGTTTTATAGTACTTAGAATATCAATATTGTTCGAAGTTTGTAAATTTTCTTCGAAATTTTAATTCACAGAAGAATATTTTTGTTATCTAGTAAAAGTGTTAATTTTTCTTTTTTGAAGATTAAGAAGATTTCTAAAACATTTCAAAACTGATACGATGAAATTACAGCCAATAAAACTATTACTAAAATCTTCAAACACTTGAAATAGTTATTCCTTTTTATTCCAATTTTTAGAATAGTACTCATCTAATTCATTCACTAAAGCTTTAATTAGATAAATGTCATATACATTTATAATTTTTTAACTATAATTAGACATGGAAATTTTTTCATTTAAAAACTCCTTAATTTCATTTGACTTTAATATATTCAAAGAATTTGTTTTTAATTTTTATAATTCATTAAATACCCAATCTAAAAATTTGATAATAGCGAGAGAGGATTCAATAAACTTTTTTTCATCATATTTATTTTCTTCTTTTGTAATTTGCATCTATGTTAAATTTTATTCATGAAGTCTATCTTTTAGTATAGATTTTGTATGACAGATTTATACCCAAAATTTAAGAATTTAATTAACATTTCCAAGAAAAATTTCTTGATATTTCTATTCAATTTTGCTTATAGATGAGATCAAAGAAGTGTATAATTTTAATGTTGTAGTTTAGAAATGTTATTTATTTTAATTTAAAATATTTGAAATTATCTTCAATAGTTCTCTTTATTAGTTTAAACAAATTTCAAGTTCAAATAAATTATATAAGCATGATTACCCTATTTTTTTTATTGACTTAATTGAATAATAAATTTTTTCTGCTATCATAAGTTTACTCTATGGTTCTTTATTTTTACAAGGTTTGAAAGTACTTAATTCTTAATCGATATCTTCAAAAAGATGTTATATATTTTTGGAGTATGATTTTAGGTTTTCATTTAAGACATATATAATTTCTAAGTTAGACTCATTACATAATAATTATAATTTTACATCTTTATTGTTTAATGGTGCTTTTATCTGATTGTCTAATTTAAATTCAACATATGAAGGCAGCAACAAAATATCATTTTAATGATTTAATAAAAACTCTTATAATATTCGAAATTATGCAATCTTTAATAGATTATAGTTTTCATTATTAGAAAAAAATGAAACCTTAGCTTAATTCTTATCATAAGGCAATAATTAAATTTAGTTTTAAGCAACTAATTATATCCAGTTTTCTTGATTATTTGATTAAAATTCACTTTTTTTAATAATTAGTCGATATGATATTAGATCTGTTAATAAATTTATCCAGCAGTAATGTATCATCCAATCTTATGATGGTTTAATATATTAACAAAAACCCTATTTAAGTTGATAGATTATTTTTTGAACAGAATATCCTAATTTCAATTAGGATATTATTGACCATTTAAGATTCTCAAAAAAATAATAGACTTCATATTTTTTAAGTGGATTTTTAATTTGTTTATCATAAAAATTAAGTAATAAAAATTTACCACCTTCAATTAAAGAATCTATAAGTTCACTACTAGGTTTTAATGAAGAAATGGATTAGGCAACTCCACATAAAATTGATATTATTAATTATTGACCTTTCTCAGAATTAGTTTTAAGATGAGCTATACATATTTTAGTTAACTAGAGTTCATATTCAACTCCAGTTTTCCAAATGTTTGTCACTTCTAATTTTATTTGAGATTCAATTTCAGAAATAATTTCTAATAAAATTTACTTAAATTCTTCTTAAATATAGCGATCTTCATTTTTTAATTAATAAGAGAAAATTATTTTGAAAAAATCATTGATAATCTAAAGTAAAGAATAAAACAAATATCCTGATAATTTAATGTAAACAATCAGCTATTTCATTAATATTGCTACTCCTTTTTCTATTTGATCATAACATTGAGAATTAATTAAATCATCGTTACAAATAATTTAAAAATATTCTTTATTATTAAAGAACCATTAAAATGCTGAAAGTACATCATCCTAACTCATTTTATCTGAAAAGGAATATGATTTTTCAGATATATTTTTTATTTACACCTAAATATTAATCAAAAAATTTTCAGGCAATTAATGTTAAATTTTTTCTGGATATTTCAATTATTTTGGCGAAATAGTACAACCACCTCCTCTCAAATACAAAGAATTAACTAATTGGATTGCATGAGAATACTAGTTAACTGTCCTTATCGAATTTGTTTAATGCATAATTAATTTAAAAATAAAAATTTAAAAAACAAAAAAATAGAATTGAGTTTAAAGGCCCTCATTAATAAAAATTTATAAAAGACTAGTTTTAATTTTTAGCTCTCTATATGGTGATCAGTATTATAACTTCAAAAAATTTACTTACTAATTGGAAGTTATACTTATTCTATTTTTTTCTTTCTTATTAAAGTTGTATAAATTCTAATTATATTATATTGCTAATTTTTATTTATTTTTACACTTTCTAATGTTCATATAGATTAAATAAACTTTCAAATAACCAAAATTTATCAATTTTGTTCTTTAAAAAAATCATTATTTAACGTAACTGTAGATTTTTTTCTCTGTTGTTTACCTATTTCTATATCCGATTAATAATGAATTTCCTTTAAATTCTTATTGGTAAGAAAAATTAAAATAGGTTAAACATTGAATAGGTTGTCTATATTAAAAAATAGAAAAATAATATTTATTTTATGAATCTGATTTTAATTTAAAAGTTAACATATATGATAACTATGAATGATGCTACATTAGCATTTTAATTGGTAATCCAGCAACACTATTTAATCTATTTGATTTACTATAATCTTTTTCTTACATTTAACATAATTAACAGAAATATCAGCCTCTTTTTAATAATTTCTAGAAACAAATTCAAAGATCTCATTTAAAATAAAGTAGATTTTTTATAGATTGATAAATTCTAGCTTTAATTAAACGGAGAAGATTTTCCATAATTAAAAAAAACAGCTTCATAACCCAATCAGATTAATTAATTTAATAAAAGTTGTTATATAGATCTATCAAAAAAGAAAATATTAAATATTTAAGGATATAATTTTATAATAAAATAAAATTCAAAAATAATGCTTGATATTACAATATGAATATTTCTCTAAAAGCATTGTTTAAGTTTATCTTACAATACTCGATTAATTACGATTTAAATAGCCTAACTATAGTATTTACTCATTCTTGGAAAATTTTAATTCAATCAATTCATTATTTTCATTAGGATTAATTATGTATCTTAGTTTTAAATCACTCTTTATAACTATTTAAAAATAAAAAATAGGAAGAAATGGAAGTATTTTTTTGAAGAATCAAAATCTAAATTTTGGCTAGCAATTTAAATCATTTTTATATCTGTTACCATATATATTTTTGATTGTATTTTTTTACAACTATTTTGAAAAATCCTCATGTGACTTGATTTATTTATGTTAAGAACTACCATTAAAATCAAATTATGAATATATCAAATTAATATTTAGGGAAACTATTTTGTTTACAACCATAGATTCATTTTTAATTTACTCACTTTTAATATGTTTTTGGATTCATATTTCTCTACTTATAACACTATAAATTAGTTTGTAGATATGATTTCATTTAATTTTAGCTACATACTGATATCTGAAGAAGAGATTAAAGAAAGAGATATAAGCTTAAAATACCTAAAGTTACCTTAGATAACTATTGATTATAAATAAATAAGAGAACAATCTTAATCAAGCTTTGTAGGTTGATTATTTTATTCTTGATCATAATGATAAATGAATGATATATTTTTTCATTTTGATTTTTTAGATAAATTTAATTATAATGCAAGATTTTATCTTTTATTGATCAGGAATGTTTAATTTATGAAAATATTAGATTGCTGCAAATTTCTAATAAACGAATTATTTTGCATTTCTTGAAGTTAAAACAGAATAAATTATTGTGTTATATATGTATAAATCAACTGAATTTTTATAATATCATCATATTTGAATATAGAATTTTAACTTTTTTCCTACTTTATAAAAAAATAAAATTACTTTAGATTTTGATTTGAATATGTAAATGGGTATGATTGAGATAAATTGTAAAATTAAAAGGAAAATTTTAAAATATAATTTTATTCAAGACAATTTTTATTTAAAATATTAATTCCTGTAGATTCAAATTATTTATCTTGAATGTGTGTAGAACATGAAGTTTTTTAACTTTAAAATAGCATACTAATTTATTTTCCTTAATGATTCATCTTTAAATTTAGATAATCATTAATCCTGGGCATTATTTTTTTCATAAAACAACTCTATTAGAGTCTTTGGAACTCTCCTGATAACACTAAAAAAAATAATTTATGTTATTTCACACTAATTTTAAAATCTACTTTTTGTTCATTCAATTTTATAAATCTGGAATATTGAATATTTTTCAGTTTTAAATTTAATTTTAATCATTTACTATACAAATAATATTATAGTCTTTATTATCAAAAATAAAAGTTACCAAAATTAGATTTATATTCCATACATATTAAGTCTGAATTCAAATTTATCCTCAGACTATTTTTTTGATCTTCTAATTAAGAATAATCTTTTGGTGATAATATTTGGTTTTATCATCTTTAATTGATTTAAAGTTTTTGGATATCAAATTGAGCAATTATTATAGTTGTCATCATTTAACATTTCTTTACAATATCTTCAATAAGAAATTCTACTGAATAAATTCTAATTAATGGCAAAAATTTTAGTTTATTTAATGATATTAAATAAACTTTATTTAAATTATTTCTTAGCATTTGCTCTTTTGCTGTAATACAGAATTAGTTTAGCTTTTAATCTAAACTTTAGATTTTTTCTTATTTTGCAATTATACTTCAAACATTTAATAGATTAGTGTTTGATATCATAATTTTAAGATATATATGACAGTCAATTATTAGTAAAATAATTTAATCATTCTATTTTCTTATAATTAAAGATTTAAGTTGATAAAATAATAGAATTAGAACTTTAAAAAAGAAGGAGGAAATCAGAAAAAGCTGGGATTTAAATCTTAAATATAAATTCTGCTAATTTATTTAGCTAAAAATTAAAGAACCCCTTACAATAATTAATAAATGTATAGATTCTTATACAAAATATAATCTTATATATAATTTGACATCGTTAGAGAAAGAAATGAAATACGATAATAACAAACTAGTGAAGATTCTCAGAATTCTTCAAAGATGATGAAAATTATTTAAATTAATTTTAAATTTATATTTATTTCCTCATTTGTTCTTTAAAGCTTCTTCACATTTGTCTAAATTTATTAAATAGAATACTTTTTCTCATAATAAGAAATTGATCTACTGAAGAAATCTTTAAAGCTTAGTTATAACAGGCTAATGCATCAGAAAATTTTTTTAATTCTTGTAGGCATACTCCTATAAATATAATAAAGATATTTAAATACCCTTTGATTAAAGAGAAAAGTAATCTTAAGGTTAAATGGAAAGGGCTTAGTTTAACCATTTCAAAGATTCTTCAAATTTACCTTACTCTCTTAAGCAGTCCCCTAAATGATAGAATAAATATATACCTTTGCCATAAAGAGAGTCTATATGCTTTGGATTAATAGATAATGCTTAATCATACAAAATTATAGCCTCATTGAATTAACCAAGTCCTCTTAAGCAATCTCCTAATCAATTTTAATTCTTTAGTTTACCTTTAGCTGCTATAGAATTTAAATGTTTTGGATCAACAGAGATTGCTTAATTATAACAATTCAAAGCTTCATTTAAATTGTTTTTCATTATTAAACATTCACCTATTGATTATAATGAATATATAACCTTTACACCACAAAGAATCTTTATTATTCGGATTTAATTTTAATGTTTAATTAATAACCTTCAGGGCTTCATCAAACTCTTGACTATTAAATAAATTGAAACCTTTTTTTAAATAATTAACAATACCTTTATTGTATAAATTAGAAGATGATTTTTCATCATCTTTACTTACTTCTGAAAAATTAATTGTTCTTATCGATAATTATTAATAGAGTTTATCAATTTTTTATTTCACTTCTGCTTATAAATCCTCAATTGGATTAGTGATATTAGTTTTATAATCCTAAAGTGAAAACATTTAATTGATTGCTTTATTCATTTAGTTGATATCCATTTTTAAAAATCTTTCCTTTTGAATTTGATGCTTATTTTTAATCTCATTTTTTATTTTGAAGAAAGCTTCCATAATTAAATCTCCTTATTTGCTTATCTTTTCACATATGCTATCACATAACTTATTATTGGTATCAATAAAATCTACCAATGAATTCAACCCTTTGACTTCTTCATTGTGTTATTAATGAAATCCCTTTTTAATACATTATTTGCAAATTAATCTTGGCTCTGTACATTGTTTATTTAGACAAACCTTGCTAATGCTTTAGGTGTGGCTTTCTTATAAGCATTTAATATTTGGTAACTCAATTGAAATCATTTTAAATATTTTTCAATATATTTTCAATAAAATCCTCTTTAAAATCTTTAAAAGAGATCCTTTAATAATATTTAATTTAATATCAAGGTTAGAAGATAATATTAATTCTAAATATTTATTCCCAAAAGAATATTTAATATATTATTTATACAATCAAACAAATAATCTTATTATTATTTTTCTTCATAAAACAAAAAAGTAATACTCTTCTTTTTTATCATAAAATCAAATTTAGTTTTTTTTATGTGAAAATATGTAATAATTTCTTTTGTTAAAAATTTAATTCAAGTCTCATCCATAATGTTTACAAATTTTAGATTTATTAGAAATCTGTCAATCTTTAAGAAAATAATCAAATTTTGATCATTTATATATTTAATAATAATCTCATGATCTTTGTTATGAGATCAACAATAGGGATTTTAGAAAATTATTAATTATAAATCAATCACAATCTTAACAACAAATAAACATACCATAAAAGGCTGCTATTGAGGCTGTAAATATTTGATCATCTTACAAATTAAACTAATCTATTAAAACAAATAATTTACTCTTCCTTTGAGGATTTACTTTAGTACATTCATAACACAAAATGGGTATGGAATGGCGAAAACTAAAAAATATGATAATTCTTTTAGTATAATTACGAAAAGACAAATAAAAATTAGTTGTGCAAAACAAACATCTAAAATGAATTTATAAATTATTACAAGAACTTCTAATTTGATTATTTTCTATACTTATATAAATCATCATTATGAAATTAGCAAAAAAGTTTATCCCTGTAATTATAAGGAAAATTAAAAAAATAGCCACCGCTTTTATAGGAGAAAATAAATACATGCCCAACCATCATTAGTTATTTTCATAATAATGCCGAAAATTCCTTAATAAAAAAGTGTATGGCTTATTATTAATCCTATCAAGATTGCAATACTATGTTATTTCTAAAAAATTGATATTATAATTATACATTTCTATGATTTTGATCCAATCCAACTTTAATCAGTATTGGTATTGATATAATTGAAATAATCAATATTATATAAAACTCTATTCCAATTCTTGAAATTTCTAATAAATAGAGACAGAAGAAAAAGTAAAGTAAACAGGCTATAATTGTCCAAAGAATAAAAATTCCCAAAATTTTTTTCAAAAATTTCTTTTATTGTAAAAAATCTTAATCTTTTATTAAATTAGATTTTGTTTGTTATTATTGTGTGATTTGATAATTTGAATATTCTTAATATGGAGCTATTTGATTATTTTAAAATATTGGTTGAGCTTAAGTAATTTATGGAAATTAATTCTGATTAGGTATTATTACAGGAATAAATTTAATATTCTAATTATTATTTTCAAATAATTATTATGATAGAGTTTCTTAGCTTTAAATATTTAAGTCTGGATATTTTATTTCTTACATAAATTATTTATTATTGTTAAAAATATTCTAATATATATAATAGTTATTTAATATGAAGTCAACACAACATAGAAATTTTTTCCATAATATTTATTTGCTATTTTCTTATTGCTATTATTTTATTTTATTTTATTTTATTTTATTTAAATTAAAAACTAATAATTTGTAGTATTTAATTTGAGAAAATTATAAAAACAAGCTCAGTTTAGACTAATTTGTTTTTAGTTTTTATGAAAATTAAACAAATTAGGTGTTCAACAAAGAGAAGATTGTTATTAAAACTAAATTTATTTATAAAACTAACAGATCTAATGAATTTATTGAATAATTTAAGTGTAATTATACTGCTTTGATTCAATTATAAATATTGAATCTTAAATTTTAAAACCAAAATTTATATTTTTGAGTTTTTTATATTATATATCATGTATGTTTAAAATAAAGTTGTTACACAAAAATTGATAAAATATTAATATTGATTAGAAAAGTAAAAATATTAATAAATATAAATTGATATGTCGTTTAAATTTACTTTTTGTACCTCTATGTTAAATTAAACCATCTAACTATTTTATTATAAAATATGTATTAATAATATTTATAAATAAAAAGAAAATTGTAAAATATCAAAAATAGAAATTACAATTTGTATTAGAAATAAATGATTAAATTTATATTTCATTTACTTAAGTTAATTAATGAATCATAAAATAGATGGAAGTCTTGAACGGCATAAAGGACAGGACATTTATATAGTCATCCAAATAATCAAACAAACAGAGTGGAAATAATGTTTCTAGAATATAATTCATTGTTACACAAGGCGTTTTCATCTACATATTTATGTTTCTAAATAACATATAATTAAGTTTAGGGTTTTAAGATTACACTATGTAGTATTATCTTTACTTTAAAGATTAAAAACAAATAGAGCATTCTTCTGTACTATTCTTTATCACAAAATAATTGTGGTTTTTACTTTAATACTTTAAAGGTATGAAAAATTTTGTTCCATATTAACATTAAAGAGTATATATAATTACTTAAGTACAAAAAATCAATAATACTATAATACTAGTAAAATTTGATGCTTAAAATGATAAAAAATTGAATGGGCAACAGCATAAATATATCTAAATTTTAATTAATTTTTTACTGGTATGATAATTCTGTTACTCAATATAAATAATACAAAGCTGTAGCAAAATTGAGATTCCTCGACATTGGATACTAAATGATATATTTATGGCAATAAAAATAAGTTTAAAGCAATTATAAATACTTCATAACTTAAGTAAAAACATAATATTAATAAAATTGTAATTATAGCAATAGGAAGAAACAATTTACTAAAAAAATATATTTTTAAAGGATAATATTCTTCTACAATAATTTTAATTATAAGTATACTAAGTAGAAAGGATTGAATTAATTCAAAGATTAAAGGAAATAAAAACCACTAATATATTATTAATCTTTACTATATTCTATTGTGAAAAATAATAATGAATTGTTCCCAAAACTATATCTTAAGCCAAAAGTAATTCAAAAGTAATTGAACTAAATTATCTTGCAATTGATATTTGATCTTTAAATATATTGTTTAATATTAAGCTCCCAATAATTTAAATAATAGTAATTAAGGAAACAATTAAACTATAAGTAAAAGCTTTATTATCTAAAACAGAATAAATTACAATAGATTAATTTAATATTTATTCTTTTATTTCATTAATTTCTATTCCAAATGGTTGATCATATTTTTCCCTAGTGAAATTTACCTTGATATTCATTATAAATAAATTTTGATGATCAATATCTCCCACTTCATTATAAAAATTAATTTCAACCTAAGTAGCAAAAATTTCAACTCCATATTTCTTATCTTTGTTATAAATTTGATAAAAGCCTGTGACATTTTCAAAGTAGAATTTATTTGGAGAAAAAAAATTGCTTAAAGAGGAAGAATCTAAAACAAAAGTACATAGCTAAAATTACTCTGCTGTTCCAAAGTATAAATTTATCTCTGCTCTAATTTTAAATTAATTAGCGAAAAATGTGCAATTTTAAAAAAAATTTTTCTTTCCATCAAATGACTTTAATAAAGTGTTCAATTAATCTAAATTATTTTAATTCATATCATTTTATGATTACGAATTTTCAGGCTTTGCAATATTCAAGTCTGATAAATTTTTTGGATTACTATAATAATCTAATGTTAAGTTTAATTAGATAAACAGTAAAATACTAGCGCCTATTGAAAACAGTATCAAAAGTATTTAATTTTTTCTATATTTTCTTTAATTCTAATTATTATTTGTGTCATCTTATAAGATCATCTTTATTAATTATATTTCTTAATATTTAAAAATAAATTTCTTTAGTTGAGTTTTTTTGTTTCATAAGCAATTTATTATTACTTATGTGACATTTTGTAAATAAATAGATAGAAAATAATGAAAGATATATACATCAATATTTAGATATTTAAAATATTTAATTTAGATTATTTTATTCATTAATATCACAATAGGTCTTAAAATATAAAATGTTCAATTATTTAATGTTAAAATAAAATTCTTTTGTATTATTATTACAAAATATCAAATTTAAATCTACTATTAGTCATTTATTAAAATTCAATTATAATTTAAAGACTTTAATTACATGCTACTTCTATATGTATTTTATGTAATAGTTATATTCTTGCATTATTATGCTATATCCAAAAAATACTATTATGATATATATCTATTTTTAAAGAAATTGATTTTCAGTTTAATTTATATGATTTAATGAACAATTGACCCATATTTGTAAAATTTTGATTATTATAGTTTAAATTGCGAAATAAATAAAATTGATCAATATCTAATTCTCAAATTATGGGGGTAATCTTTAAATTTATTTGATTTTTCCATTTTTAAACTTATACTATCCCAAATCAGAAATTCCATAATGAGTTTAGATTTTGATATAAACAGTATTGTGCATACATACACTCAAGTTTATTTTGGTGATAAAATTTAATGTGTTATTTACTAAAATTTATAGAAAATTTATTTCTTTTTTTGATTGTTTAATCCTCTCAGAACTCTAAATTTACTATTATTATTCTAAATAAATGTTTGCTGTTTTCTACATTTAATAAAATGAATTTAAATTTGAATAATATAAAAATAAAATTAAATACATAAGAAATTTAAATTAAAAGACAAATTCCTATTCAATTTGTTTTGCTAAATTTGATAGCGTTGTAATTTGAATTAAGGATTGAAATGATGAAAAAAAAACTTTTTCAATTTAGAAGAATTTGTGTATTTAACACCAAATTAATTTATAATAAAGCAATCCAATCTTTTAGTTAACTTAATAATGAAAGATGAAATTTTAACATTCATACAAATTATTTAAAAAAAATTAATATTTATCCTATGTATTTTCCAATCAATATTAACAAAATTATCTTTTATTACATAAATAATATTAAAATTCTTAATTTCTAATATATGATGATATATATTTATTTATAATAAAATTCAACAATAGATGAATCATTGCTTTGATGAATTGATTACTTTACTAGTTTCTATTGGAGTTTATCTAGAAAGTGATCCTTACATTTATGACATTAATTAAAAGAAGGAACTTTTTTAATCATCAAATTAATCCAGGATATAAGATTATTAATTTTAGCTAGATTTAACAGGACTTAATTTCAAACCACTTGAATATAAATTTTAGAAATGTGAAGAATCTGATCTATTTTGGATAGGAAAATCAAATTTTTGAGTTCTATTAATTTATATAAAAAATACCTTTTATATTATATAATAAGTTTAGCCTTATAAATTAAATAACCTTTAATTTTAGCAAATCTTTCTTTGATTCTAGCTTTTTACTTTTTTTTGCTTTGTAAAAAACCAAAATTTTAATTAGCCAATTTTATTAAACTAGGAAAGTATTTAAAAATAAGTTCTCTAATGTTTTCTATTTAATCATAAAGTTTATTAAAATATGCAAATATTATTTTAACCACAATCTTGATAATAAAAAATAAATTAATAATACCAATAATAATATAAAAGGGCCAAATTATTTCAATTAAATTTGATTATTGAGCTACATAAATTTAACTACCTAAAATAGCAGAGATTGCACAAATAATTATTGATTATTTATCTAATTAATTCATATAACCAGTATAGTAAGGTTAAAATGAATTGGTTAAATAGATGTAAGCAAATAAACATAAAAATACAAGTGATGCTTTTATTGGAACATGATCCTCATAATATGCTAAGACTATAATAATTAATTCTTTTTATAAAATTTTAATTATTTCCCAAAAGTAGGCTTTTTATTTATATTCATTATAAAGATAACCCCAATTCTATCTTATTTAGGTCTAATCCAAAAAATTTTTATTAATATAAAGTTTATAAAAAAAATAAGTAGGTAATAGTATACCAAATAATAATATCAAAGGCAAACAAAATGATAAAAGCCATAAAAAATGATTATTATTATCGTATCTATATGCTACATTTCCTTAAATCCATAATTCATTAGAAATTAATCTATATGAGAGTAATGATATTAAGCCTCCAATTAAGTTTGGCTACACATAAATGAAAATGTATAAAAAAGCAGTTGAAATAAATGAAAATTTAAATTTTACAAATTTCATCAATATAACAAGACCTCCAAAAATAAAGAAAATTACGAGAAATGATGCAGCAGTGATTAAACTCCAAATAATTCTAAAATATATTATTAGAATATCTGATATTGTAATTAAAAAGCAATCAAAAGAATATGCCATAGAATCAATTGGATTACCGACATTATTAATAATTGAAGTTATTTCAGGTGGAATTTAAAGTTAAAAGGTGGAAATAGTAGAAAGAATTTAAAAATAATTAGTAAAAACTTTAATTAAGATGGCCGATGATACCTTTGAATTAATAGGGTTAATTTTGAAAGATTTAAGTCGAATCTCTAATATTAAATCATTAATATTCCTTATAGTGCCTAAAACAGATAAAAAAGTAGAAATAAGAGTCCAAAAACTAATTAGACAAATAGTTAAAACATTATCTAATATCTGATTACAGTTACCACATTAATAGGGTGAACTAATAGAATAAAATCCATCACCTCTTATATTATATAAATCACATTATTCACATAAGGCTCCAATGTGGCCTAAAAAACATGATTAATATCCAGGTTTCCATCCTCCCAAACAATTATTTACATTATGAAAACAATGTTCAATTTTATCACTATAATAATAAGCTCTCCAATACTCAGATTTTAATTCAATCATTGAACTTTTAATAGATCGCATCTTTTAATCATCCTTATAATTACAACTTTATGCATTAACTTAAACAGAATAAAATTAAAGAGATGGATCACAAAATATACAACCTCCAGAAGTTGAATTCAAATATTCTCCTAATTAACAATTAAATGTTTTTAAGTCAACTATTAATTCATAATCTGTAATCAAATTTTAAATATTATATGGTGGTTCTAAATTATATTAAGGTATTTTGATGTTATTGCAATTTATATTTAATCTCAAAACTATATCTTCATTTACTAAAGGGTCAAAAATTATTTTTATATCATCTAAATTAAAATCCTCTGAAGTTTAATTGAATTCAACTTTAGTTAAGGATAATTAGGCTGGATAATTTATTAAAATAGAATTATCAGTCAAATTAAATACATTGTAAGATAGTATACAAAAACTATTTGTCTACTTTTTCATTTGATGATTAAACTTATTTAAAGGAATAATCCGAAATGTTAAATTGTAAGGAATGAAATTTAAATTTTCTAAATCAAAGTATTCATATGATGATATTGAAATTCCAGAAGGATATGTAAGAAAATTAACTCTTTAAGAAGACCCTAAAACTTTATATGGAACTATTTAGATTTATTCTATAATTTTAGAAGAATTTTTAAAAACTATCTTTTTGTTTAAGAAAGTTTTGCCTGCATCTACAGAGATAGTTAATGAACGTGGACTTTCATAAATATCTTATCCAAATTTTGTAGAATTATTATTTAGCATTATCACATCTAATTGTTTTGTTTCTTGAATAGATTATTCATTAAGAAATATTCCTCCAGCTATTTAAGCATTATTTTCAATAATAAAACTATCAAAAATAAGTAAAGTTGAGTTTTTAGAGTAAAAATAAATAGCACCTCCAATACTAGCAGAATTATTTTAAAATCTGCAATTATGAATTAAAACTTATGTTTCAACTATGAAAAGTGATCCACCAAATATAGCATTATTATTTAAGAATAAGCTATCAATTATTTTAACTTAATTGCTTACTTAGAATGCTAATTTTGTATAATCATGTTATTATAATAATCTTTTATTAAGATTATTTGGTATCATTTCAGTAGCTAAAATATTTTCATTCCAATATTATAATATTGATAAACACCCTGTTTATCCACAAACGCAATTTGCCATATTAATATTCTTTATAAAAATGTTGTCTTTTTCAACCTATTTTATATTTAGAAAACTTATCAGTCCATGTTAACATTTAGAGCAATTAACTGAATTAAAGATAAGAGATTCAGCTTTTATATGATGATTATCGTTAACATCCTCAATTTCAATTAAACTAAAATTATATTTGATATTCTCATAGAATTAATTCTTATTGCATTCTTTTTAAATCTATTGCAAAGAAATATTTGATTCATTTATGTTGAAATTAATATTCGAAGTTGTGTTATATTAGCATTTTAATGTTTCAAGATATTTTTAATTTTCCCAAAGGCAAGGACTTTCGGATTTATTTATATTGCTTTAATGTTCAGTTATATTTAAGAAAGTTAAATTCTTTAATATCAATTATCCATTTTAAGCTAAATATTATAAATAAATTATTACAATTTTTAAGGTTAACTTTTATCAGAGTCGAGTATAGTAATGTAGAATTTATTACACGAATATTTTCTAAAATAATATTGTTGGCTAATTCAATGTTAATTAAACTTTAGATATGTATATTATGGAAGTTACAATTCACAATATTAATTTTACCATATTTAAACATAATAATTGGATTATTGTTTCGAATATCATCTAATTCTGTGATGGTTGGAAATTCTAGAAGAGAAATGTATTCTTCAAATCCTTTTTCTGTAGCAAAAAAATCTATTTGATTTAGATAAACATCTAATTAAACTTTTTCCAAATTAGACAAAGAAAATGATATAAATGTATTTTATATAGAAAAGCAATTTGAAACTTTTAAATTTGTCATTGAGATATAATTTTACTTAGCTGATGGAATT
Organism: Paramecium sonneborni; assembly: GCA_905182985.1. Taxonomy (NCBI): domain Eukaryota; phylum Ciliophora; class Oligohymenophorea; order Peniculida; family Parameciidae; genus Paramecium; species Paramecium sonneborni. Next base: position 298,856 of record CAJJDN010000138.1, on the reverse strand, counting down.
AAGTATAATGCTCCTCCTTCTTTTCTACTGAAACATTTATCAAAAATAGTATTGTTTATTATTAATTTCAGTGTTGATAGTTAAGAATCAATATAAATACAACCTCCTAATGAATATGAATAACTTGATAAGGATGTTAAAGTATTAGAAAATTATGAATTTTAAATATTTATTATACTTGTACTCTAAGTAATTAAACTAAATCCTCCTCCTTAATTCGAGTATGATTATACAACTATCAAATTACTTAACATAATATTTGATGAAATTAAAATTCCATTTCCACTTCGTGAATTTATTGGGAAAATGTTTTTTAATGTTTATTGATCAATTTAATTGAATAATAGTAAATTTTTAGTAATTCTAGAAAAAGATATAATATTATTATTTTTAAAATTTGTATTTGAAATCTAAATTTAAGTAGCTTTAATGTACATAATAGAATCTGTTGAATTAGTCATAATATTTTAAAGAAAAATCGAATTTAATATTTTTATATTTCCTTATTACAAAGAAATCAATAATGTTGAGGCTGATTATTTAGTCATATCCTAAAAATAAGAATTTAAATGATTGTTAGAAAAGGTTACATTATCAAAAGTTAATGTAGAAATTAATTCAGATTAAATATCTATTATAGATGTTGCTACATTTGATCTTGTGATTATCAACATATTGGAATCGAAAGTTGAATCTTTCAAGATTAAATTTAAACTTAATGTTGTATCCATCTCATTAAATCCCCTAAAAATAATAAAAGGGTAATTGAAAGTTATGCTTGAGTTTAAATACAAATTACTTATAGTTATATTTTAAAAAAAACCAATATATAAATAATAAGACATTAAATTTTAAGCATAATTATTTACACAATCTAAAGATGAGTGTAAAGTTTTAAAATAATATTAGTTCATTTGAATTAAATAAAAGTTATTAATTTCTATATTTCTTGAGTTTAAAATAGTAATATCTGGTAATCCATATCCTCTTAAAATAGAAAACTCATTAAATGTGCAGTAATAGCATTCAATATAAATATTTGATTTATTATAAGATAATGAATTTGGAATTTATTTTATTGTATAAGTACAATTATTTAAATTAAAATATTCTAATTTGACATTCATTTTGTGTGCTTGACTTATTTATACAATTTAAATGATTGATTGTGCTCTATTGTATTGGATATTTTCTATTTTACTCTGTATAATAAATAAATTTTCTTATTCAGATAAAGAGATATCAGAAGTGTAATTATCAATTTTATTACTAAATAAATTACTATCCACCAATTGAATATTATTTATATTAATACCTTTAATCTAAATTATATTTGACATATAAAAATAAGATTAATAAAAAAATTAACAATCAGTAATTATAATATTGTTTGTTTAAAAAAAATTAGCTCCAAGAACTTAAAAAATAGATGATTAATTTGATATTCTAACATCTTTAAGTTAAACAAAATCTAAAATAATATCTCCATATTCAAAATCTTTTTAATTTTTAATTTTAATAATGAATGAGTTGTCTAATTAAGTTTAGAAGATAGAAATTCCTTAAATTCTTAAACTACTTACAGCATTTTGAGATTTTGCATATAAATAGAATAAGCTGGAATTTTAAAATTTGGATTAAGTGATTTTAATTTGATTTAATTAAATCTAGCAGTTTTTAGTAACACTATCGAAAATTGTTGAATTAATGCTACTTAAATTTCTAAATTCTAAATTAATTAAATTTAAATATTTAATTTGTGGTTAAATTGCAAATTAATTAATTGATAGAAATATACAATTTTTGAATTCAACTTGTTCCACAGAAATTACATCAAACATAATCTAAGTTTCTAATTGTAATATCTCAAATATAACTGATGTAAAACTATTTATATTGAGTTATTGGATTCTTAAAATAGTAGTATCTGAATTTCCAATAAATTTAAGATTTACAGCAGCAATTTAACTTTTCGAACTTAATATGAAAGTTTCGAAAGTTTAAAAATCTTTAATTTAACATTTAGGAGTAGTCCCTTAAATTAAAGTAAATTGAAAATCAATTTCTCTAACCAAACTACTATCTAAATATTTAATGGCTTGTGAAAAAAGACTATCCAATGTATAAAGAGATTATAAATAATCAATATAAATATTCTTTTTTTGAAAATCAACTTTTTAGTTGCCACTTTTACTATTTAATTGATTTTAATAATCTTCTTTAGAACAATAGGTATTATAAGCCAAAATGGCTTTATAATAACAATCTTCATAATTTTTACATTATTAGATATATTAGCTTTTTCTGATTTCAACTTAATCTTCTATACATTATACACAGGTAGCAATGCCATTTATGACTTGACAATTTGTACAATCATAATCACAATCATAAATGCATTAGTGTTCATAAAGAATATAGCCGACATTACATTTTGTGCAAATTATTTCAAAATCGTATTATGATGAGAGAGTTGCATATTTTTCAAAAGGATGAGAATTGTCCTAATTTAATACAAATTTATAATAAGCTTTAATGTCCTATTTCCAATAATCTTTATATATTTTGTTTTGTTAAATACAAACAAAGCAAGAAAAATCACACAAATGACATTCTCCAGTTAAAATTGATGAATAATATCCTTGATCACAAATTATACAAAAAGATATCCCTTCACTATAATTTTGTATGCATTAAACACAATCATATAAATCTGAGCAATCTGTATTTTAAGTAGAAGTATATCTATTTTTACTAATCAAACAATAGTTAGATCCTTGATTATCAGTGATTAAGCCAAAAGTACACTATTCATTTTCATTATATTCTTCATTCATAACAACGATAAGTTCACATTTTAAAGAAACTTAATTAAAATAATAATTGTTTTCACAGAGAGCACAGCCTATATTTAATGAAGAATAATAATTCTAATCATTAACAAAATTGATATCCAAAGTAGAATAAATTAAACCTTCTTTTACGTAATATTGGTAACAATAGATACAATTTGATATTTAACAATATTGACAATTTTCACCATCTATTGTTAAATAATACATTTTTGGATCATCACAATAATAACATTTTCTATTATTATTACAATTAGCACAGTATGATCCACAAGATGTACAAGTGCCATTAGAATTTAAATATTATCCAATATGACATGAAATACATCTCAAAGAATTAAATTATAACTAGCATTCTTTACAATCTTTACATTCCTTACATTAAAATTCTTTTGTTAAATAATAACCCTTTTTGCATGTTAGGCAATATTCTATATTTTTGCATAATTGACAACCTTAAAAGCAAGGAATGCAATAATTATCAATATCTAAAAAATAGCCATCATTACAATCATTTTTAAGACTATTTTCTTTTAACTCCAATTCATTCTAGCTATTTTGAAAAACAATAAAACTTTAAATTTGAGAATATGATCTTTCTATAGTATGACATGAATTTTCTAATTGAATAGTATCTTCAGTGCATTCTAACATAAATGAAAATTATTCAGGTTTAAAAAAACAATTTGAACAATAAAAATAATTTCTTGTAATTGGAGAGTATCCAGGACTATATAAAATGATATAATAATACCATTACAAACATGTAGAATTATATAGAAAATATCCTTAGGAACAGATTTTAAAGCTGAAATCACAAAATTAATATCCATCTATTTTACATTTTTATTTTTTTTCCAATAGCGTTAGTTATGGATATATAGAAAATGCTAATTCACAATTAGATTGATCTTTAATATCTACATACTAAGTTTTGCATGGACAAGTATTCTTATTAGTTAAGAAAATACGGTTACTATTAATTGGACATGTTAAACAATTATCAAAAAAAGGACCATTGCAAGTTTAACAAGAATAATGGCATTTTGGAGAAAAAGTGGTAAGTGGAGCTGTACAATAAGTAGTTAATATCCAGTTAAGTAGATATCCACTCATAAAATTTTATGTATGTTTATCTCCTCCAAAATGAAATTGTAATTGTATACTACTAAAATGATAGATTGGATGTTCCCAACCAAACTTTAGAACTTTTTATTAAGAAGGGAAATAAATTTAAAATTATGCTTGTTATTCATTACCTCGAGTACCAATTTCATATTAGATATAATGCCAATTTCCTAACAAATTTAAATATTCTATTCCAGTAACTCTTATGATATCTTTCTGTTAGCTTTAATATACAGTTCTACTAGGAAATACATAAGAATAAGTAGTAATTTCAAATCCATTATCATCAGACTATTAGTCTTAGAAATATTTTAAGTATAATTCTTTATCACCTATAGTAAAATCATCATTATAGTCTTTATTTATAGTTATTCTTAAAATGACCATCTCATGATGCTACTTTCTTAATTCTTTTATTCTAATCCAACCTTAAACAATATATATAGGAAATTCTATAACTGGTATTGTTTCTGATAGAAATCTAATACCTCTATATTCTTCATCATAATAACTTAATTTGTAAGTACTTTCTCTACATAAAGTCTCCATCTTGCAATTTTACATGAATTGGTTTAGATTATTATTTTCAGAAAATAAATTAGTATCTCCTTCACTAAAAATTTAAGATATCTTTCCTTAAAATTATGACAAAATTAAAGATATATTATCATCTTCTAAAAAATATTTTCCACCGATAACTTGTCTAATAATATTTGGTAAAGAAGGAACATCATCGATCAAATGTATTTTTGGGTTTAGTATTTAGTTCTCCAAAATAAATGCTATTGTTGTTTATTATGATTAGTAATTAAAATAAAAGTAAAATAATATCCATTTACCATCATAATTAAGAGGATCAAAATTTATAGAAATTTTTGATTTTTATGTCTAAAAAGAATAATCTATGTGGTGAATTATTTATAATGTTAATGAAGAAATTTCTATATAAAATGTTAAAATTCTGCTTTTTGTTTACTATTCCTCTAGCAAATATACAAAAGAATTTCTTGATTTGTCTTTTGTTTATGATGAAAAAACATCATCTATTGTTTTTAAGTTAATAAAATACTTATATCAAAGTTAGATCCAAAAGGTTGATACTTCATCCATAATCCATACCCAATATTTTAATTTCCAAGCACTACTTTTTCATCTAATCCTATTTCTATGTCTTATAAGGGTTCTATTCCACTATTTTTATTAAATTCAGGATTTAGATAATTGCAACTAGAATAAGCAAACCTAGATTATATTCAGAGAAATACTAAGGCAAAATGAGAGCAACTAAAAGTGCAATGATGTCATTTCTCATCTATTAATAATTATGATTTTGAATTTTTGATTAATATATTTTAAATACAATCTATTAATAATTAGTTGAATTTTGTTTAAATATATACCTTTAACAAATTTGTGAGATACATTAAATCTATTACAAAAAAAGTTTAACTTTAACATGATTTAATCACATAAACAAATAAAATTGTCTAATCTAATCAAAATATTAATAATTATTTGTGCTATTTCATTTCATTTATGGAATTAAAATAATTGTTTAATATTTCAAAGGTAAAAAAATATTTTCGAGTTATTTTAGTTTTATAAGCAATAAACAAAAATTGCAGTTAATTATACTCATATTCAAATTATTATGATGTATCCTATTAAAAAAAATTGAAATATAGCAAAACATTAAAAATAGTTCATTATTCTATGTAATATCCTAAAATTTAAATTTAAAAGAACATAATAATAAGGCTCTGATAAAAAATTTATAAATATTTTAAAATTATTTGACCTAGTATATATTTTTTATATAAATTTAAATAAAATTCAGCTTGAAATGAGAAAAAATAATTTGATTGCAATTCAGGAAAAAAAGTATGATAATGAATACTTAGGCCTTTTTTTAAAAAATTAAGTAATGAAAATAATGATTATAATAAAAATGTAATTTTCCAGGAATCTAGATAACAATATCACTTTTAATTCACTTCTTGTTTTCAAATCTTAAGAAAATTACTTAATAATTAATTCAAATTGAATTGAGGTTAAGTTAATAGTTTTTATTTTTCAATCAGAATTCCATGATTCCATTATTTAAATTTGTAACTTTTAAAGTGATTGAATCTTAATCTCCAATTACATATGACGAATCAAATTACTATCTTAAGTTTTTTACTACACAAAAACGTATCCATCACTTTGATAAGTTATACTAATGCTCTTTTGATTTATTTATTATTTTAAATTCAATGAGTATTAATTCTGTATAATATAATGATTCATTAGTTCTAAAGCAAGTATTAAGTTATGGTTCCAATTAATTTTTTTTTTTACCTAAGACCAAACATTAAAAAGGTTTAACAAACTAAAAATCATGTTTAAAAAATTTCATTTTCATATGCAATTGTACTATTGTTAACAAAAAATAGACTTAAGTCCAAATTTCTAATATTTTTTTCATAAATATCTTTTTATCATTTCATTAAATGAAGAAGATAAAGTTAACATTTTGATTATTGTATCATATATATCAACAAATCTAGAATTATTATATATAAATCGAAGAATCACACAGGAGGTTAACGACCAAAAATTAAAAACTGAAAGTGCAGAACTAATTTTATAATATCAATTAAATAAATAAATATATATAAATAAAAATAAATAAAAATATTTGATAACATTATATTTAATTTGAAATTGTGCTATTCATTATAGATAAATAAATTTATTGATTAGATATCTTTAAATAAGTCTAATAGTTGCTTCATAAAAATAATTAAACAATCAAATATTAAAGTTAAATAAAAGAGTTGTTCTGATTGTTTTTCGGAAATAAAAAGAATTATATAAATATTTTAGATAACGAATGAAATATAAAATGATTAGAAAGTGAATTTGTTATAAAAATCAACGATAAAAAAGATTCACATAGGATTTCGAATGCTTTTTAGATTTTCTTGCCTTTTCTTGTTTTTTTCTCCACCATCTTTGAATTCTAATGGCACATTATTTCTCCTGAAGAGTAAAAACGGAATTATCGATTTTTAATAAGAGATTTCGATTTTATAAATTATATGTAAACATAGGCCTATTGTTTCCACAAACTTGATATTATTATTTATTAATCCAATAATTAGATGCACTATTCATTAGTCCTGCAAACTCTGAAATAGGCTTAAAGGAAAGTTTTAAGAAATTGATACCATCATACAAGCAGTTCTTCGATAAGAACCTTAGCTTCTAGTTTCTTCTAAATGTTGATAAAAAGCAAACTCTGCTAAATCTGCTTCACTTTTAGTTGTTTTGTCTCTCTCTCTAGAGCAGAGAGCCCCACATGTAAGACCCATAATAAAATAAAATTATATATAATAATTAAATAAGTCTAGTTTGATTAGATAGTATTTTATGTTATATAGTTATATTTTAATACATCTAGAGTTAAAATATTAATGTATATAAAATCTGTTATGAACAATACAAAGTTGAGTAATTATTTTGCAGATGGGACAGGTAGGGACACTTACGTAAGCAATTTTAATGGTGGATTTTGGAAATAAAATTAGACATAGCCTGTTCGTCCTGAAAGTGGTTCATATCCTAATCGAAGATATTAAGCATCACCTTCTCCTTGTATAGATTCAAAAGTAAATAGATATAGAAATGATGGAAGTGGAAGGGATGGCTATATAAGGTAAAAGGATAAATATATTAAGTTATGATGAGGGAGGATTTACAGTTTCAATGGGAAGGAAGAGAAATTTCATATCAAATTTAAGAGGCCATGATACAAAATAGAGATGTAATACACGAGATAGTTCTCCTATGTTATAATCTTTTTCAAAAACATAATCAATTACAAAAAGACTTTATTATTCAAAATAAGTAGAAGACCCATATTAGTCAATTAGAAAATTAACTAGTTTGCACTATAAAAAATGACTATTTATAATACAATTTAGCGCAATAATTAAATAAAGATATTTGCATCAATGTCAGAGGATGATTCAAATTCAGTTCTTGAAGTATCTGCTCCAATTAAAGGTAGACTTAAAAGACCTAAAAGTTCGGATGAAGAAATAGAAGAATAAAAAAAAGATATATTTTCGGTTGATTAACCTGATTCTATTTAAATTAGTGATTAAAGTGACATTCAAGAGATAGAAAAACAAAAGAAATAAAAAAAATTAAATTAAAATCCTTAGAAACCTCGTAAACCTAGATAAAAAAAATAGAATGAAAATGCCGCCAATTAAAATGAGGAAAATTAAGAAATATAAAAAAAAGAAAAACCATTAAAATAAATTAAGCCAAAAAAGAAAGGAGTTGAAACTAATGAAAAAACTATAGAAAATTTACTAAATAAAAAATTTATTTAAGCAGAAGAAGAGGATGAACCACCAAGAAGAGAAATGGAAATAGAATTTGAAAATAATAGAAATGATAGAGATACTTTTGGAATTGATAATAAACCAAATAAAAGAAAAGCATAAAATGCTAAAAATATCAATTAACTAATTAAAAATAGACATAAATTCTTTACTGAATTTGAGGATGCACCTTAAGAATTTTAAAATGAACATTAAAATTATTAAGAAATAGATGATGATGATTAATTTGAATTAAAATTTGAAAAATAATAAATAGAAGAAAGTGCAATTAAATAAAAAGCAAAACGAGACATGTTATCCAAAGTATAATAATACAAATAGAATGTTTTAGTATTTGGTGATCAATAAAAATCATAAAGATCTCTATTCTCAAGCAATATGTTACCATCTTAAGATATAGAATTTAATGGAAATAGTTTACCAAAATTTCCATCATTAATGAAAACATCTTCATTTATATAAGATGAATAAATATAGAAATAAGAAGGAGAATCTAAAAATATTTAATTAAGAAAGACTTACTCAATGGGATTAAAGAAAGGATTATCTTAAGAAGATATTGATGATCCAGAGTTATAATTATTCATACCAAAAATAAATGGAGCTAAAGATAAAATATTTGAAAATACTCTTTTTCTAAATAAAATAAAATAGTAAGGTTTTGATAGAGTTGTTTAAACATCAACTAGTTTGAATAATAGTAATAAAGCTTATTCAAGAAGTGAATTTTAATAATTATTACAATAAAAATAAGTTGAACATAAAGCAAATAAAATTAATTTATCATTAAATGAGTTAATGAATAGATTTTAAAGTACAACTTTTGAATAAATTGATTAATAGAGGTAAAAAAATTAATTAGCAGATGATGGTGATGATTCATCTCCTGATGAAGATTTTATTCCAAAGTAAGCTGAATTAAATTAAGAAAGTGAAGATATTGATGATGGAAGTAGTTAAAGCAATGATAATAATAAATTTATAGATAATAAAGTTAAAGTATCTAAATTAACAGAAAAAGAAATTGAAGAGTAAGAAAAGAATGAAGTTGAAAAAGATAAAGATTTTGCTGTTATAATAGAAGAGAAATCTGATATAATGAGTTAGATTGATGATGAAGAAAAGAAATAATTATAATAAATTAAAACAGGTAAATAAATTTAAAAAGATTCTTGTTCTGATGAAAATGAAAACGAAGATAATGAAGATAAAGAGTAAGAAGATGAGGAAGAAAAAAAGAAGGAAGAATATAAAAAATAAGATAATTAGGATTACAAAAAACTTGCCAAAATAATTTCTAGTGATGATGATGATCAATAAGTTGAAGAAATTAATGAAGAAGATTTAAATATGTTTAGACGTTTAAAAAAAGTTTCTACAATGTTTAAAGAAAGAAAGAAAAAAGAAAAAGAAATAGAAGAGAAAAAAAAATAAAGATTAGAGAGATAAAAAGAAAGAGAAAAAATGAGAAAGTTTATTGAATCTAATTTGGTTGAAGATTAAGCAGAATAAGGATCTGATAATGAATCTCATGATGATGTTGTTAAAGAAATAAAAGATGATGATGAAGATGATGAAGAAGAAAATGATATTATAGAAAAAGAATTATTAGAAATGATTGATGATAAAATAGAAGATTTAGATGAAGAAAATGAAATAAGAGCATTTCATATATTTATGGATAGAGTACATGCATAAGAGAAAGAAGATATTAAAAAAATTCTAAAAGGAGAATTCAAAAGAAGGAATGGTAAAATTTCAAATATAGATTTAATTAATATGGAGTAAACTGAAGAAGAAAAATAAGCTAGATTAATGCATAAATTTGAAGAAAGTGAAGAAGAAAACTATGATTCCGATTTTGAAAACTATTTGAAAATGAGCAAAGATTAAAAAAAAGAATTTTTAAAAGAAAAAAGATTATAAAAGATTTTATAGGCTTAAAAAGAAATGAATTAATAAACTAAAAAAAATAGATTATAAGAATAATAATTCTTTTAACCAGATCTTTTGAAAATTGTTGAATAAGCTAAAAAAAAGTAATAAGATGCTTTATCAAAAAAGTTCAATTAGAGACCTCCAACTTTTGGATAGGCCATCCAATATTAGTAAAAAATTAATGAAAATTCTAATGCTCAAAATTCTAATTCAATTTCTTAATTACCTCTCCAAAAAAAAGATAATAAATAACAATCAAATAAAACAAGTTTAGCTATAAATAGACTTTTTTCTGCCAATTTAAATACAAAAGGATAAACATTATAAAAATCACCCAATAAAGCAGTGTTATTGGGGAAAAAAAAATGATTTAAATTATAATTTTTTCTTATATCATAATTTTTTTATTTTTGCAATGAACATTCCACCTGTATTTGAAACTTTTGGATCAAATCTAACAGTATTAAATATTTATCCAGGTTTGCATTATTACTCTTACATACCCCAAAATGGATGTATTAAAATTGCATCATTATTGTGTTGTAAAAATTTAATAATTTAATCTTCGTTTTGTTTTTATGAAAAAGAACATGTACTATAAATTAGTATTCCATTCTATTTTAAATATTTATATCCATTTTCTAATAAAGAATACTATAAGTCATATATTTTTTATAATTTCTTTTAATCTAAAAATCTGTTATTGAAATCTTCTTCTGTCCATTCATGTGCTTTTGTCTATTCAGTTGTGTAAATATTAGTGTGATTTTTCTATAATTACTTTTTGGATGCCTTATTATTCTTGAATTATTTTTTAGATTTTTTTTCAGGTATTGGCTTATCAATATATTTTTTTAAATGTTTTATACTACCTTCATGTGTACATTCAGCATCAATTAAAACTTTATCAAATTATATTGGACTTTAATATTTTGTTCCATCTTCTAATATTAATTCAACTTGTTTTTCTAATTAATATTTGTTCACTATTGATTGAGTGATATTTAATCTATTTTAGGAAATGTCTATTCCAAAAACTTTTCTTTATATTCCATCTTTATTTGTTTAAATTCTCAATAAATCTGCAATAAAAGTTAATTTAGCTCCAGGTGCGCAGCAAATCTCTAATAAATTATTATCATTTTAATTTATGTCTAATGAATATACAACAGCAGCACTGGATTTATCTATGCCATATAAAATACCATCTTTATATAATTGAAGATTATTAATTTTTTAATCAGCTGGAATTGAATATAATGTTGGAATTTAAGTGATTGGCAGAATTGAATCAGAAACTTATTTTTAAAGTTCTTCAAAAGTAATCAAATAATCTGGTTTAATCCGAATGTAACGAAGTGTTTATTCAAACATAAATATTTCTTCATTAATGCCTTCTTCTTAAAGAAATTGCTTAAATTGTGGTGATAATTTATTTAAAATATTCATATAAAATGAAAATGTAAACATCACTCTAAATTAATAAATCCAATTAATTTGAATGCTAAAGTTCTTGTTAATTCATCATTACTATCAAGAAATTAGCTAATAATCTACTCTCCTGAACAATTTTAGATTAATTATCTTACTTAATCTAAATTTATGGATAAATCATATGAAAGTAGTTGGTATATTGAACTTAAAATATTATTGATTATTTCAATTTAACCAACTGTATCTGTTAATGAATTAATTAAAATTTCAACACCTCCAAATTTAATTACAGCTTCACCAGATTCTTAAAAATTTGTTAATAATACTTAAATAGCTCCAATTGCTTCATTTCTAACTTCTAATTTATTAGCACCTGTACATCTATATAATAAATCTTTGATGATTGGAAATTGTTGCTAACCTAAAAATGATGTAATTAATTCTTCATCTTCTGCTCCAAAGATATTTCTAATACAACCAATAGTCTCTTCAATAACTTCTTAATTAGTGCTTGACATCAATTTTGCAATAACTTCACTTAAACCAAGAGAAAGTAATTACTCAATAACATCATCTTAACCATATAAAAGATTTCGAAGAATTTCAGCTTATTCTAAATGTACTTTTGGATCCCATGGATTTGAAATCAAAAATATAAGTAATTAAATATGAGTTGCAAATAATTCACTGATTTCGTCTTCTGTCATACGTCTAGTTATAGTTGACAATCCTTATAAAAAATCTTAGCATAATTGAAAATAAATATCATTATTATTGTTTTAAAACTTTTCAATATGGTTGATGTTCATTTATAAGATATCAAAGAATTATAAATAAATATTATTTGATAATTGAGTTAAATTCCTCAATACCCACATGAGACCATGAACAAAATTTATTGTTGGAATTGTTTTAAAATTTTATTGCAGAATTGTAAGATCAATTAAAAATTATTAATATTATTAAAGCAGGAATGGATGTTTGAGAACTAATGCTTTTTCACTCAAAATATTTGCTATAGTAAATAATCCAAAGGCAGCAACTTCAAATTTTTCTTATCTCATAAAATCAAATGTTGAATCCTTAATATAGCAATATAATTCCTTAAAACCTGTCATGCTATAAAATAATTGCAATTATGCTTAATCTAAATAATAAATGATATTCAATAAATGATAAAATACTAGGTAGGATAAATACTCTTCTTTAGATGACAAGACACCTAGAAATGGGTTTATTAATTCTAATAATTTTGGTTAAAGTAATTTGTAAATTTTGATTTGCTTCCTTTTCTCATTTAAAAGTTTTAAGCCTTCCAAAACATAAGGTAATGAATTATTTGGATTCAATAACTTTTCTGATACAAATACTTAAATATCAGCTTCTGGAATTAATTCCAAGAAATTTTCAGGCACATATTTATATAATGTTGCTTATGAAGCAAATTAATTTCTTTTTTGATTAAATATTGCTAATCTACTTTAGTTTCTGATTTCAACAGCATAGTTTTCTCTTTTAGACTTGACACGATTCTAAATTAATAATAATGTTATACATCTTCCTATTAAAACATGATTAATTTAATAATTTAGCGCAAAATATAATTTTTAATAAAGAATGTAATTTATATTGGTAATTTATGATAATTTATAAATATGAATGAATAGATATTTGACAAAATAGCTTTCACTTAAAAAATAATTTAATTATTACCTAAATATAATCATTAATATTAAAATAATTTGAGATAAAATAAAAAGTTAAATTTATGACATATAAAATCTGATAATGATGATGATCATAATTTTTTACCTTTATTCCAAGTGCCTTCTGTTTTCTTTCCATTTGTATCAATTAATACTCCTTTACCATGTTATCTACCTTTTTTCCATGTTCCTATATATTTACTTCCACTGGGCCATATCATCTCCCCTTATCCATCCCGTTTATCATTTGTAAAATTGCCTATTAAAATGAATTATCAATATACCTTTATATATTCTTCCATCTTTGTATTGTAATGTCCCTTCACCATTTAGATCTCCATCAACCCAATTACCTTTGTAGACTTTGCCATCTGCCCAATAATATTCACCATAACCATTAAACTTTTCATCTATAAAGTCTCCGTCATAATAAGAACCGTCAGTCCATCTAAACAATCCTTTTCCATTTTTTCTACCCTGATCTAAAAGTCCTTCAAAAAAACACCCTGATTCCCAACTAATTTAACCCTTGCCTTGCTATCAATATTGTTAAGACATTTAGTACTGGTAAGCCATTTTATAAATCTCCAGAATATACTCCACCATCTGAATAATCATAAGTTTCTTTTACAACTTTATTTGATGAGCAGCAAGAACCCATTAATAAATTATAAATAATTTGAATCTAATCAAGTTTAGAAATAAATATATAGAATTGGACATAAGTTTCAAAATAAAGTTGTTTATATTTACATTCTTAATAAAATGAATTAAAATTAATCTCAAGTCCCAATTCTCAAACATCTAATTTCAATTAAAAGATCAATTGTCTAAAATATTAAATCAAAAGAGAGATGTCGATTTCATATGTTAGAATTGCTTTTGCTTATTGAGAATATAGAATAGGAATTTAGAGGAATTGTGTATAATGAAGAATTTATTTTATTTATAATGAAAAACTTGACTTAGGTAGATTCAGATGAATTAATGATTGAGATTCTGAGATAATCTCTACCTTTTTGGAATGCCACAATTTAAATGATGTTTTTAAAACATACATTGACGATTCTTCATGTGATTAGCAAAACTCAAAATATTTAACTTCGAGTGGTCATTCTATAATTTGTAATGGATATTAATATTAAAACATATGAACCAGCATTTAGATTGGCAATTAAAGATGGAATTTTAAAAATTATTCTGCAGATCTTAAAGTCCCCTAAAGAAGTTAAGGAACTTGCTATGATTGCTTTGGATAGTTTTAAATATTAATATAAATGAAATAATTTGTTAACCCAGTTTTTCAGCCGATAGATCATTCTATGTCTATGTCCTATCGTAGAACAGAATATATACCCAAAATACCTCAACCAACAATTGGGCAAGAATTACCTTGTGAATTTGAAAAAATATTTTCATCAGAAACAGACATTTCATCAAGGCTGAATGATAGCATATTTTAACCATTTGATAATAGGAATTTTCACATTGAATAATCCCCTGCTAATAGAGGAACAACAGAAAGTTAATATTAAAATAATACATTATCTATTACGCAGGTAGTTGATTAAAAAAAATATAATTAAGAAATCATCAAATACTCAGATGATGATAGTTTAATTAATTCTTCATTTTTTGGTGTATTTAATTAAGAGATATTCTAAAAACCAATATAGTAAATGGATTCTATTTATAGAAAGCTTGATGAACCAACTTAACTTCATTAAAATACTAAGAATGCCTAAACACTTTGTGATGAGGAATTAAGAGCTGAATTATAAGATTAAGTTAAAGATCTTTATGGCAACAATAAATTTATCACTCCTTTTCAATTTTAGTAAGTTAATAAACCAATACAAGATAGCTCTAATTTTATAACAAATCTCAATAACAATAACAATAATAATAACAATTATTCAAACATATAAACTTATGAAAATAAAAATTTTAATATAGATTCTTAATACAAACCATTTGATTAAAATTATCAGCCGTTATCCCTATTAACATAATAAAATTAATTACCTGTGTAAACTAAAGAACAAACTTAATACAATCCTCCTAATTATTCTTCACATATCAAAACTCATCAAACTAATCCTATATAACAAAATACCCCTCCAAAAAGTAGATTTATATCTCTTACGTATTAAAAATAAATAGAATAATAGTAATAATAATAATCACCACCACCATTCACAGATGTCAATCTAAATTCAAACAACTTTTCTAGAACAGAAAAATTAAGGGTTAATAGTCCTGATCAATTTGAAACAATTAAAATTACTGAAATTGTCAATATTGAAAATTCTTAGAATTAATCATCAACTTAACCATCTCCATCTGTCCCAATTTTACCATTAAGACATTCAAGTTTCGTAAATAATAAACCAGAAATATTGGGCAATAACAAAAATTAAGATGTTTATTACTCTTAAATGGTATAACCAATTGGAAATTAAAAGATATTATAAAGAGCCATCATCAATAGAGCTTAAGATAATAATGAATATTAATTAGATGCGTAATTGCAATAATACTCAAGAAAAATTCAATCCCCATAAAAAAACAATACTTTCTAAGATTAATAATTTGAATTGCAAAGTAATCGCACTTCTTAATAATAGATTATCATTCCTTAACCTCAGATATATACACATACAGTTTAATCCCCCTTTAAATAACCTTAATCCCCAATATTAATAGCTTAATAAAAGGAAAGATTGGATTAAAAAGAATTATTCTTATAAGCAGAGAAAGCAATTAAATTTTAGAGAACATAACCTAAAGCTATCTTACCTGAGTGGTAAAAATAACCAAATAGAACAGATAAGTAAGTCTAACGCTCTAACTAAACAATTTCAAAGAATAACAGAAATAAATAAGATGAGCTATAAGTATTATGTGTAATTTGTGAAGATCTTATTCCTTTTGAGGATGTTGATTCACATTCCATTAGATGTTTGGCTAAATCTAAATAATAAGCCAAGACTTAAAATGCTCATACTCTAATTCTAAACTTGAATCAGAAATTGGAATAACTAAAATAGAACATTATTATTTAATCTAAATAATTAGGAGATGAAATAATTAATAGCGATTAGATAATTAATTGCATTACTAAAATAATTTAATGTTCTTATAATTATAAGAAACTCAAATAGTATAATGAATTGTTAGCACAATAATACTAAATATATTAATAAAATTTTGATCAAAAACGATTTATTATGATTCTAACATTATAAAGAGTCCTTGCAGTTTCTTAAGAGAAATAATTAAAATTGTAATTTGTTGAAGAAAGTCAAAATAATTAATTGGAGGATGAAAGTTTTTTGTAAAATGAATTAAGTAGATTAAATAAATAAGTTGAGATAGAGAAAGCGTAAAATAAATAATATAAATTAGTAATTTAGAATAAGCCAAATTAGAATAAGAGTTATTTAAGAAAATATAAAAAGAAGACTTAGAAAATATGAAGTATTTGAGAGCTTAATACTTGGAATAGAATGTTGATAATGAAGTTCTATCTTAAATAAACTCTGAATGGGATGTTAGAAATCCTGAAACTAAAACAAATAGAGTAACGAATAGTATAGTGTCTGATATATAATATTAACGAGATTTCGATGGAATGGTAATTCGTAAAGAGGGAAGTAGTCCAACAATCATTTAGAATGAAGTATCATTAATAAATATTATTTAGGATCAAAAAAAAGCATTTTATTAGTTAGCAGTTTAAATAAAGTTAAACTTACCTCATAATCATCCTGGCAAAAATTTATTACTTTAAGATGCTTATGAGAAGGCTGTCAGTTTAAAAGTACCTAAGATAGGATGGGAGAAATTTATTATAGAAGAAATTAGAAATATTAAATAATGATAGCGTTTAATTTATACTTATTAGATGTAATTTGCTATGATAAGAATAACTAAAAAATGGTTTTATTTAATATTTTTCTTAATTTAATAATTATAAAATGTGGTATAAAAAATAAGTGAAAGGGGGGGGGAGGGAATTTGAGTATGTAATTTGTAAATTTGATAGTGTATTATCAATAAAATAAAACAGATGATGGCAAAATAAAATCATTTCATACATAGTTATTAAGGTTGCTGCGATGATAATATGCTTTATTTATTTTCCATAGCTTATAATGGCTTGTGAATTTCCAATTGTAATAAAATTGAATAATATCTTGTGCATTTTTGGTTTTAATCTACAGCAATAAAGTATAAAAATACTAGATGTGACAAGAATTCGTATTATTTGCCATATCTACATAATCCACATTCGAATATGGCAATTTCTTTAGTTGTCCAAGTTTCTATAAGTTAAAATGGATATAATACCAAATGAAAAATCGGTCCTTAGGGGAGAAATGAGTATATCTAAGACATCCTATTATAAAAGAGAGTAAGCATTCTGGTTGTTTGGCTATTATTATTCGATTTGTTCTTGATTGGGTGAATCGTTATCGATTATTTTCTTTTTTCTGCCTGGTTTCTTTTCCTTAAATAAATTGTTATATATACTAGCTTAATGTCTTTTTTACTATCAATTAAGACCTTTTCTTTCATAAATTCAGCTAATTTCTAATCACTCTTGTAATACAATTAGACCACAACACTTAGAAGACCTTCAAAGGCATTTACCCACAATGGTTGTGTTCCTTTGTGTCTATACTATCCTCCTTATGGTAATTTTTTAGTAAATATAAGTGGAGTGATGGAGTTTGGCGGTAAAAACTTACTAAGTAAAAATAAAATGAAAAAATAAATGATGAATATAAGGAAATAGTATTTTGGAGAGTGATGAAAAAGTACTTACTCTAATAACACTTCATCTATTAAGGCATGTGAATTGCTTTTCTTTTTATATTAGTTTATTACCTCTGTTGGGAGCTCTAAATATCCGGTGCTAAAATAATAATAAATAAGCAATAAAATAATATAAGGAATATGTGAAACAGTATTTAGAGAGATCATAATGACATATAAAGATAGTTACATACATATGTGAGCCTTGTCGTGCAAGATGCTTAATTTACTAAATCACTTATTTTTGTTATTCCTTGACTCTTTAAGATTTGTATTGCAAATTAGTGGCTAAATTAATGCTAATGTCTGCACTATTATTATCTCCATTCTCTCCTAATTTAATCACTTTGCGAATGCCAAAATCAATTCCATTATTGTCTTCGAATTATGAGCTTTTATTTTAATTTTGCTACTATTCATCAGGTTTATTCTTCATACTTAGCTACTAACTTAATATAATCAAATCCAGAACCTATCTATTCAATTAAGAAAATGCTTATTGAAAATAATTAATTTGTTTCATAAATAATACTTAGCCCTTATATTCACCAGTTCGAAGACAACCAATCTATTCGAATCTTCTTTGTTAACTACTCATTTCTAGCAATAATTTGCATACTTTAATTCATATATGCATTTATTTATCTTTTAATTTTCCAAACCATTATCTTGACAACTTTCATTTCAATCATCATCCCCTATTCTATGAAATCAAATCAATTAGTATCACCCAGTTTAGAACATTCCTAACCTATTTATCTCTTATTACAAAGTTAGAACTCTCAAAAGTACTTCATCAACCTATTCAAAGTGCTATTGCCTTTCTATACTCTTTAAGTTTGTTTTAATCATAGAGAGAAGTGTTCTCATTATCAAAAGATAATAATCATTTATTCTTTGTTAAAATAGTCTAAAGTAACATAAAATGATAGATCTTAATATTATGTGAAAATTAGAAAATCTTTGTAGAGATTGTTAAAACACACTCAAGCATCTTATTTATACACTTGTCATTTCATATTTTTTATTACAACACCTTTATACAGAAATTAATAACGTAAATTAATTTAAAATTTATATATCACTTTTCATATAAAGCAAATGCTGATATTGGTCGAGGAACATCCATTTTTAAGCATAGTTTCTTTGATTTCTTAATATTATCACTTCCTTTATAATCAGTTCGAGAAAACTATCAATATATAGATTCTAAAAATTACAAGTTTTAAAAAGTTCTCATCTGAAGTTAATATATTTTTCATATCACTTTTATATGTATTACTATCTCTCATTTTAATTGGACTTACATTATTTTTTTACCCTTCTTAAACACTTCCACGAAACCCCAAAGATGAATTAGCATGTTAATATGTTCTTATACTTTCTATCTATTCTTTATGTTCATTTCTTTATGAACAAGAAATTCTGAGCTAATAATTTATTTACTCTTTTACTTTCTTATCAACTTTTGAATCTGGAGATAAGATTGGATCCTTTGCTACTGGCTATCCTGGAACGCTCTTTCTTACTTTTTTTTGAGCCACATCTTATCTTGGCTCTTACTGAAACACTTTTATTGAATATCTATGGTTTTTTTCTTATTAAATATCTGTTTATTTTTGTTGATATTTCTTCATAAAATGACCATCATTAAACATCATTAACTTTACATTTGTCTTGTTTGTAGATGTATGAACATTTCTAAAAGGGTCTATTTAGGAATCTATTCCACTAAATATACCTTTCTTTTTCCCGGATTTTTATGTTGGTGCATCTTAATTTGCCTATTTTATTTTCAACACATACTTAAATTATAGTGTCTGTCACTTTAAATGTTGGTGAATTCATTCTATTCTCTTTACTTTTCTTGCAAGATTCAATTAAAGCTTTCTGCATTATATTACTATTATAAAGTTTTTCTCTATCCTATTGTTAAGATTTAATTAATTTCATTGGCGTTGTTGCAGATTGACCTTCCACCCTATCTTTAGACATAGCTGATTTCGAATTAGACTAATACAAAGTTAGAATTGACATTATAAATAATTAAATTTTATTTAGTTTTTCATTCATTCTAACTATGCATTCGTTAAAATGTTAAAATTTCTATTCATACAATTACTTCCTAATTTTCTTTTGTGCTGTACATAATCTATTGAATATATTTCACGATTGTGTCTATCACTTTTTTATGGAGAAGCACTTGAAGTACCATTATTATATTTATTTTTATTTTTACATTCTTGGCAATATCTTACCCTATTCACAGAAATTTCTTATTTCTTCTCACCTTAATCGTTTTCATTGGTTCGAACATTATTCTAATTATTCTACTCTTCATTTTACACTATGTTTTACTCTTCTTTTTTTTTTTAAACTATTTATACATCAATTTACTATTCTGAAGTTTGAACTGCAAAATCAGTTTTTTTATTCTAAACAAATGTTGGAATCGGTTCTTGCATTGTTTTCAATTGTTTATTTTGTTAAAACCCAATTTAATCCTCTTTTTGGATAAGATTATTAAATAACATTTATTACCCAAAATTTATTTTATTCTGTTTTTAAATTATTTCTTTCTCTATCTATTTTTCATTCAAAGACTCATTAACAGCTATATAATTTTGAGTTTATTAAATTAAATCTGAACTAGATTTAATCATTTTCTCCTAACAATGATATGTATTTTACATAGCCAATTTAGCTATTTTTTCTTTTAATTAATCTTTCAATGAACTTTATTTCATTTGTTTATTATTTTAGTGAAATGACACTTGGGGTGTATAATTTATTTTAGCTTATGAATTTTAATATGATCTATTTTAATCCTAAACTTTATGAATCAATGATTTTAACGGATCTAAGTCAGTTGAAATAATTTTTTTTATTTTCTACTAAAACTTTTCGTTGTTAGCAGATGTCTAAAAAGATGATGTTTATTATAGAGTCTATTCAGAAGAATGCCAAGATTTATTTATTGCATGTTTCTCAAATTAAATTTTTGAGTCATCATCATTGAAATATTGATTTACAATTTAGAGAACTTTGTAAAGTAGGAGAGAATATTGCTGAGTGTCGAATAAATAAAGAAATTAATCTCTATTAGAACATGACTGAATAAATAGTTTATTTAATCGTTTGATTCCATGAACAATTGATAAAAAGAGATAAATATTGCATTGTAAACTTTATTCATTTAGTTCTTGTTTAACGTTTTAATTATTAAATATATGTTTTGTTGCTTTTTGATAGAAGGGTAGATTATGATTAATTCCCTAGATAGAGAAATTATTGTACAATAGAAGTATCTAAGTTAACAAAATTTCCATAAAATTGATTCATTTAGTCGATTATAATTATTTATAAATTTATTGATTAATGGATTTTAAATCTCGATTTAAAGGAAAGATGACAGTGATGAACAAAGATGGAGTTATTGGAATGGTAAATAAGCCTTCTTTGCCTATTGTTAAGAACAATCAATATATTTAAGAAAATGAAGACTTATCTCCCATAAAAAAACAGACTAATTTATATACTGAAGGAATCAGAGAAACTAAATCTCATGTTTTTACTAATATTTAGATTTCTCCAAAATAAAGAAATTGCACTAAATATTCCTAGAAATTTTGTAATACAGGAAACTAAGTTATAAAATCAACCCAAAATGCAACTGAGCAAAAATCCTACATAGATGATAGATATAAATAATTAAAAAATATACCATTAAGAATATAACCAGATTTTAATCAAATAGACATGGATGAGTATGAAATAGTTGCCATTCCTAAAACTATGTTGGGATAATTAAATTAATAAATGAGTGTAGATAGATATGCTCTGACTCATAGTTTTGTACCAGACAAAAAATAATTCTTTGAGTATCATTTATTGACTTTTTAGATTTTAATAGTACTCACCATCATCAGTTAATACTCAATATACTTAAAATAATTTAACTCCTCTTTTGAAGAAACAATACACTATTGATTCAATGGATATGCAGCAAAAATCAACACTTAATAAACAGATAAATGAGAAATTCGAGAAAAATAATAAAATCATTTAACAAGCTGGAATTGGAACGCTTGGATACAAGTAATCTAATATATCTTATCTTACTAGTTCCTATACCAAAAGATGAATTTTATTTAATTATTAATATATTTTTGGATTGCTTTTATATTATTTTGATAAATATGATAATTGAATCTTTGAATTGTTTATATAAATTAATTCAACTTATTTATATATTATTTTTACTTTTAATTATTATGTTTTATTAGATAATTTTAATTTAATCAAAAATAAAAATTTTATGGATTATTATTCCAAATTTAAATTAAATATAATCTAACAATCTAGAAATAGATTATTAGCTTCAAAACATTCCCGTCATTGCATTAATAAATTTTTATTTAAGATTCTTAAAGTTAAATTTTATGACTCAAATAAATGTATGCAAAAAGTATTGAATTTCAAAAAATCAAGGATAAAAATTTTTGTNAATCTCGATTTAAAGGAAAGATGACAGTGATGAACAAAGATGGAGTTATTGGAATGGTAAATAAGCCTTCTTTGCCTATTGTTAAGAACAATCAATATATTTAAGAAAATGAAGACTTATCTCCCATAAAAAAACAGACTAATTTATATACTGAAGGAATCAGAGAAACTAAATCTCATGTTTTTACTAATATTTAGATTTCTCCAAAATAAAGAAATTGCACTAAATATTCCTAGAAATTTTGTAATACAGGAAACTAAGTTATAAAATCAACCCAAAATGCAACTGAGCAAAAATCCTACATAGATGATAGATATAAATAATTAAAAAATATACCATTAAGAATATAACCAGATTTTAATCAAATAGACATGGATGAGTATGAAATAGTTGCCATTCCTAAAACTATGTTGGGATAATTAAATTAATAAATGAGTGTAGATAGATATGCTCTGACTCATAGTTTTGTACCAGACAAAAAATAATTCTTTGAGTATCATTTATTGACTTTTTAGATTTTAATAGTACTCACCATCATCAGTTAATACTCAATATACTTAAAATAATTTAACTCCTCTTTTGAAGAAACAATACACTATTGATTCAATGGATATGCAGCAAAAATCAACACTTAATAAACAGATAAATGAGAAATTCGAGAAAAATAATAAAATCATTTAACAAGCTGGAATTGGAACGCTTGGATACAAGTAATCTAATATATCTTATCTTACTAGTTCCTATACCAAAAGATGAATTTTATTTAATTATTAATATATTTTTGGATTGCTTTTATATTATTTTGATAAATATGATAATTGAATCTTTGAATTGTTTATATAAATTAATTCAACTTATTTATATATTATTTTTACTTTTAATTATTATGTTTTATTAGATAATTTTAATTTAATCAAAAATAAAAATTTTATGGATTATTATTCCAAATTTAAATTAAATATAATCTAACAATCTAGAAATAGATTATTAGCTTCAAAACATTCCCGTCATTGCATTAATAAATTTTTATTTAAGATTCTTAAAGTTAAATTTTATGACTCAAATAAATGTATGCAAAAAGTATTGAATTTCAAAAAATCAAGGATAAAAATTTTTGTAATACTAAACATTTTGCACCAATACTTTAAATTAGGTTATTTATTAAAAATTATCTTTTCAGAATATTAGAATGTGCTTATAATAACATTATATAGATTGTAAAGTATTAAATACTTCTTTTCTCTATTATGATTTAATATATGGGATATTTATTTCTAACAACATTTTTGAAGGCTTTTTCTTTTTGAATCGTAATTTATTGAATAAAATTTGATATATTTATAATTCTATAAGAAATATATTTTAAAGATATGATTCACATGCATCTGAAGATAGAATAAAATAAATTGATTTATAAATGAAATATATATTTTCTTCTAACTAATTAATTAAATTTCATAATTTAAGAAAAATCTAAAACTTTATTCGATGAAAAGCTAGATGGAACATTTTGAAATTCTTGATGAAATGGCTGATTTTCCAGAAGAATTGAATGTCAAAGCAATTTTAGAGAAAGTTAAGGCGTTTTTAGTTGTAAAACAACTAAAAGAAGATAGTTCGCCAAATTTGGTCATACCAAATCTATATATAGGGTGTTTAGGAACAGTCTTGAATAAAAAAAAACTCTTTGAAAGTATATAAAATGTATAAATAACAGCTTAAATAACCCATATTCTAAGTGTGTGCGAGATGCCAATATTTCCTTATTAACCAGAAGATTTTAAATCTCTTCTCATTAATATCAACGATAGTGTAGATTAGGAAATCAAGTCAAAGTTTGAGATAGCTAATGATTTCATTCATTCTGCCATCTAAAAAAAGTAAAATGTACTTATCCATTGGTATTTTATCATATATATTAAAAGTTTTGCTGGTAAATCTAGGTCTGCTTCCTTTGTTATTGCTTATTTAATAAAATATTTATAAATGACACCACTTTAAGCCCTTAAACTCCTCCAATCAAAGAGAACAATAGCTTAACCTAATATGGGCTTCATGAAATAGCTTGATGCTTATCATAAGGAACTCTATAGATAGCCACAGATACAAAAATAAAAAAAATAAGAAGAAAGCACTCCTCTTGAGAAAAAAGTGAAATAAAATGAACCAGAAGAAGTTTAAAAGTAAAGTAGTGATCAATTAGTACTTAATTCTTGATTATTTTTGACAGAATACTTATTTTAATACATGAACTTTAAATATTTTACTGATTGAATTATAATTTTAATTCAATAAAATTATCATAATTTGAATATTAAATTCTGAGAACAATAATTAGGAGCTACCTACTAAGTTTTCAATCCTCTCAATATATCAATATTCTTTATTGGTATCACTTTTTTTTGGAGAAATAGATAAATCTAGGTTTACTTCTTCAAATTCGTTTTATTTTTGTTCATTTATACAAGAACTTCATTTCCCCGTGTTTAATTATTTCATCCTTATAAATAATTGGTAGAAAGGTGTATGGTTTTGAAACATAAATTGTTTTTTATTAAATAATAAATTAATAAACTTATGTCATATTAAAAATCATGAAATATATAATATCTAATTAAAAAATATAACTTGGCAATCAAATAAAGTAAAGTCATCATTAATTATGAGCCGCAAGCCTATTATTCTATTATTTTAACAAATTAACTAAAATATCATTAAAAATTACAAGCCATAGGAGAATTTTAAGATTGATTTATTTACTACTCAGATGTAATAAATTATTTGATATTTAATTTAATTTAAATTGGTTCTTTTGAAGAAAAAGGATTGTAATGTATTAAACTTTCAGTCTAATTATCTTAGAAATAATGAAAGTTTGAGTACTCTTACATATTCGAATTTCTATTTTATTCTTCTACATTATCAGAATTTTAAAATATCGATTTGGAGTCTACAGCTTTTTAATAACTTTGAAAATTCTGATTAGGACTTTCCTGATATTCATTTTAAATATGTTTATATGAATTCAAGTTATTTTTCTTGCTTGATGTAAAATTAAAATTTGATTACTCATAAGTATTTCGGAGAGAGTTTTATCTTACTTATGACAATTGATATAAATCTACTTTATTGATTTTTTAAGACTTACCCTCAAAACTATCATCTGAATAATATTATTATTGAAGGTAATCGTCAGTATTACTATAATTTTAGAACTTTCTCTTCTATTTTTTGTTGGGCTTGTATAAATTTGATATTAAACTTTCTGGAGATGATGAAACAGTAATTTTCGAAATTTTTGAATATTATGAATAAAAGAATGGTTTAGCGTATAATTCTCTAGGTTCTGAAGTTTATAGCAATCTTTTAAAATGTCGATTAATGTTAATTTAATCCACGCTATTTGAATGTTTTTTCTATTTTGAAGAGAAACTGTCAAATTTCTTTTTTGATTTAGGTAGAGTAATTATAATATGTCCCTCTTTAGATTAATTATTATTTGATTATATTTTCTATTGTTTGATAATCAACTTAAAACCGGAGTTTTAATTGGTAATCTAATTTTATTATAATTTTTAATTTTAGTCATCAATACTGTTACTATTATGTTATTTAATTTTTGAACTTAACCAGCCAGTTATTTGAAATTGCTTATTAATTTATTTAGGATCTGTATAAGGATTTTAGTTTAATTAAGAATAATCTTAAACAAAATATCTTGGTTTGGATTTATTCTGAGTTTAAGTTGTTTATTATCTTTTTTGAGTGATATTAAAAGGTATTTAATGAATCCATCTATACTTATTTTATTAATGAGATTGTTGATTAATTTAATCATTAGTTAGTAAGACTTCACTTTAGCCCATATAAATAGAATTACGAACAGACAGTGGAGTTGTTAAAAAAGCTGATTATATTCTGCTATTGAATATTTAATTGGATAAGAGTCCATCAGATTTTTTCTGTATAAGAATAAATATGATACAAATTAAATTCCAATTTAAGAATTTCTGCTGCAATTAATAATTTATTTAGATTTATCCGTTTACATTGATTTGAGTGCTGAGCTTAAATTAAGAAGGGAAAATTACATTCTGATTATTTATTTGTTAAAAATAAGCCAAAATGTAAATTATTTTGTAATTTGGCTTGGACAGTAAGTTATTGCATGATAACAACTTCTAGATTTTTTTGTGATTCTGTCAAGTGTGATGAGTTTTCACTTGATATAAGGTTAAATTTATATACAACTTTATATTAGTAGCGATTTGATTTTGTAATTAAGCAGAGTAGGTAAATTGGGAAATGTTAAGGAAAGTTAACTATAAAATAATGGAATAATATTTTACATTAATATCGATTAGATCAGGGATAGCTGATATGCATTTAGAGATTTCTAAGAGCTCCTGTGAATTAAATTCATCAAAAAAGATGCTTTATTCAATTTACATATAAAAAATAATAAAATATAAAGTGAGAGTTTTGATTAGAAATAATATTGTGTAATGATTATAAAATCAATCAAATCTGATACGTCTAAAGTTAGCAGCAAGGATAGAGTCATCAGCTTGAATGATTTCAAATTTTTTTTGTATGAAAGAAAATTGTATTTCTTCTAAGCAATCTTAACTTGATGAGAATTTAACAGTTTTTCCTTTGTAGACTTCTTCATCAAAACCTTAGACAATAACACCAGGAGGGATCTTAATTGATTTAACTTAATTAACTTTTTCCTAAAATAGAAATAAATGATTACTCTAGCAAGTGAAGGAGTGTCTCTACAGATTTCATATTTAGTTCCTTTGAATCCACATTCAGTATATAATTCCACACAATCTTCTTTTAATTCATAAAGTAATTAGAATTCTCTGAATCCCCAAGATTCATCATCAGCAGCTTAATCTAATGTAGAAGTTAAAACAATATTAGCAGTAGGATTAGTATGTTCAACAATGACATCAACATTAAAGAAATAAGTCATCCAAGTACTTTAAGGAGCACCACAGATTTTAGCTTATCCTGGAGTACTAAATCCAAATGGTCTTTCAAATATAACTTTGCCATCAAGGAAGAGTTAGAATTTTTCATCATCCCATGAATCAATCTTCCAGAATTAGAATTAGATTCTGAGTCTAGAATGTTTAGGAAGATTGAAATTTCTTTCAGCTTTAGCTTTAAGACCAAACCTTTAATAACCACCAAACAGTTTCTTTTAACCACATGTTGAAAATGGATTTTAATTTTAGAAAACATTAGATGGAACCCAATCATATAATCCTTAGAAATCTTATTCATCATTAAAGAAGAATCTATTTAATGTCATCCATTTAACTATTTAAAATATTTAAATTAAATTACTTCCTTCTTTGCATTCTCCATTTACTAAATCAAATCCTTAACCACATGAAGTACAATCAGATTTAGCAGGTCCAGTACAACCCGTACAACCTTTGAAACATTAGGCAGCAAATAATTAGAAATCTCTAACACCCCATGATTCATTTTCAGGTGGTTCATCCAATGTTGATTTCATTAACACTTTTACTTCTGGGAATTTATGAGGAACATTAATTTCTATATTAACTATTTTTTCAGCCCATCCTTCTCCTTATTTTGCACCTGTATCAACACCACATAAATCTACTCCTTCATTATATGCAAATGCTTATCTAAATTTCTCTTAATCATCAATTTCCATTAAAAATAATTCATTATCCCATGAATCAATCTTCCACATTTATACTTTCACTTTAACTTAATAATGTGGTGGTAAATTTGTAAATCTCTTCCACAAATTAGCTTTTCTTCCTAATTTACCATAACCACCAAAAAGCTATACTCCTGCACATTCATTTCCTTCAGCTTTACCTTCGCCATCTAATGTCCAACCTTCTAATGATATTTATTTATTCCAATTTGTAGCTACATTTGTCCAAAAGAAACAATTATCTGGTTTATTATCACTACAAACTGAACATTCTGGATGACATCTTTAGAATGATAATTTGAAATCTCTAAATGCCCAAGATTCCTATATTAGAATAAATCTTACATTCAAAGCATCTTCATCCAAATTTGAAGTCATTACTATACTTACAGTTGGAGAATTATGAGGAACTTCAAATTCAATATTATAAAAAGCTTCTTTCCAATCATTTGCTGCACCGCATAAATTTGCTCCTTCTGAATAATGCCACTTTGCTTACCATATGAAACCATCAACTAATACATACATTATTTCATTATCCCAACTATCGATTCTAAAGGTTTTATTATATAAATTAATTTTTACTTCCATAACTGCACATTAATCTTTAATTTATAATGTGGAGGAAGATTCAATTATTTTAATGCTGTTGCTCCTTTTCCAAAAGCTCCATAACCACCAACCAAACTTATTTTATCACATTTACTAAATGTATTTCCCTTAAATGCTTTCTTTACAACCCAACCTTATAATTATAATTATTCTTTACCATCCAAATCATTTATTTCTGCTGATGTAAATGCTGTGTAGTGGGTTACCCAAGGATCCTGAGCAAGCAAGATCTGTACACTCAATAATATAAGTATAATCGTCTTCATAATATATTAATATTAATGCTTATCAATTCTCTTTAAAAACGAATACTTTATAATTTGTATATGAACTTTATCCAATTTATATATAATCATTTACTTCCATTTATTTTATTATTAACTAACTATACCCTTTTTCAATTACTAACTTATTCTTCTATCTTACTTAAAAATCCGTTAAAACTATTATCTAAAAAATTCAGCACTTTAAATTTAATTTCTTAATTTTGAATAAACTTTTAATTACTACTCATATAAATATTTGTAATAATTTCTTTATTTAAAATTTTTGTTCTTATTGTTTAAAGATGATTGATATTTTAGAAGTTTTTAATTCTAACAAAATTTTATCATCTTATATATTTTAGTAAATTATCTAAATTCTATTCCTTGGAATATTTATTGTGTATTCATCATTTATAACTCAAATAGCAAAAATCATTCATTGTAAATTTAAATACAAAGTTTTATTTAATTTTTGGAATTGGAGAAGAAAAAATAAGTTTTTTTTTAAAATGATAGGATTTGTTGTTAAATAAAAATAAATTAAATAATTATTTTATAGTTTACTAATATATCTGAGAAAAGACTATTTTTTTCGAAATTTTTCTTTTATCATTGATATTATTTATTAAATTCTTAGTTAGATTTTTATTTATTATCTTTAATTTATTGACCTAATAGATTTCCAAATTAGAATATTTTGTATACGTTTGAATTAAAAGTTTAGTTGTAAAGAAGAAATTGAATAAATATATAAAAATTTTAACATTGGTTGCTAGGAAAAATAAAAACATTTGATAATTGAAACCAAGGTGTTGAATAAATTTATTTGTATATAAAATGCTTTACAATAAAGAAGATGATAACAATAAATTCAATAGCAAGAAGCTTTATGAATTTTCAAAATCATCCATTATTTATTTATAAGTTAGACTATTAATCTAAGCTAAAAAAATAATCTATGTTAGGTTTTGATACTTAAATTAATGTACAATAAGAAAAAGAAATCAAAAATTGAAAGATGAAATTGAAGAATATAAAATAGAAAAAAAGGTTTCAAGAATTATAAAGACTATTAGGATTAAATATTGATCTAGGAAGACTCTCTGCCAAAAATACTTAAGATCTTACAATTTTTAAAAATTAATAAAAGCTTTAATCAAAAATGTTAGTCTAAGTAAAAAAATAAATCAAAATAGAAATTGAATAGGAATTCACTAAAAGCGTAGGAATCATTAAAAATGAATATCATAAATCTTTGGATCAATATAAATTTCAGTATGAATAATAGTTAAGTGCAAAAGTGGATAAAATTGAGAATTTTCTTACTTAATTCAAAAAATATAGAGAGAAATAAAAGTAATTTAATTAAATTAATTAAATTTTAGATCTTAAATTAATTAAATTGTAGATGAATTGTTAGATTTATATGATATTATAATCAGTTAAGGCAAAGTTATTGATAAAAATGAAACTGGAGGATATAATGGAGGATTAAATCATTTAGCATTCCTAAATAAGATAAATCTAATTTGCCAAATAAAATTAAGCATAAAAAGTATCAATTTATTTTATAGTTAATAAAGTTTATTTCATTTTCTTGATACTAATAGTGTAACAACTATTGAAAAAACTAATAAAACAGCTACTAAATAATTGAGATAATCATCAAGCTAAATTATATTAGAAATTGATTATAATTAATTGGATTCAATTAACTTTATGTCTATAGATTTAGTACTGTGAGGTTTTATGCTAATAAACTAAAAGAAATGATAAGTGAAGTTTATGAGTAAGTTACTGTGAACTAAGATAAATTAAAACACAGTTTTTATTTAAATTTTTTGTAGTTATTAATAATATTAAATTTTAATTATTTAATATTTTAGAATAATAATTAATCAATTATAAATCAACAGTAACAGTTAGCTTAAGTTTAAAGAGGTAAAATTTCAACTTTTAAGATATATTAAAGAACGTGATTATGCTTTATAAAAATATAATTGGAAAGCAGAAAATACTATTAAACTAGGATTGTTATAGAATCATAAAATAGATAGTCATCTAAAGTTAGACCACTAAGTTCAGTTTAAAAGAAATAGTAATTTTGAAATTTAATGTAAAAATCTTATCATTATATACTCCAACTCATTTTAGTCTAAAAAAACCCAAAACTTATTCCTTCTTGTGATTCTGGTTCATCTTACTATAATTTTTTTATGTTTTAATATTTTTCTTTCCAAGTTTTCTAATTAATAGTAAGTTTATTACATAAATTTAAGCCCATTATTGCTTTTCTTAAAATTAATCAAAAGTTTATTGTTTGTAATTTTATAACATTGTTTATACTTAGAGGTTTTCTCTTTAGCTATCATAAAGTTTTTTATTAAGCTTTAGCATTTTCACTATATCATCTATTGATTTTTTGTAAGTCTAAAAATAAAGTTCATTTTATGAATGTTGAATTTAATTTTAATTAAATTTTTTTTCTCCAAAAGAATGTCTTTAAATCTAGTGATAGAAAATGATAATTTTACTAATTATATTAGAAACTATTAAAATTATTCTAATAAACTAAGATTTAATTCATATTTTGAAAAATCAACTATCCAACTTAAATTAATAGAAAATATTTTTTAAGTTATCTAAAATAATTTCATAAAAAAGAATTCTTTCCTTATATTAAAAATCTTATCAAATTAATTTTAAATCTAATCTATTTTAGGCCATAATTGATTTGGAATCTCTTATTAAAAGTCTGCTAACTTAACTTATAACAATCTTTGACAAACAGGTTTTAGTATCTAAATATCAATTGAATAATTTTTTTTTAGTTCAAAATCATTTAATAATAAGTTAAAGATATCTTATATGATTTTTCTCTTCCTATCTAAACTCACATCTATTATAGATTTTTATTTCAATAACTAAAGGATTTTACTAACATGTTCAAGTTAATATTCTTTCTAAAATTCCTGCAATAAATTTATGTGATCAGTCCATAATGTGATTTCTTAAATAAAACTGTCAGTTTATATTTTTGCAATGTTTATTTATTTTTCAAGACTATTTAAATTAAGTGTCCAAATTGTGATAGTTTATTTAAGATCTTCATCAGACTAATTTAAATTTAACATAATACAAGGATATTATCTTCAATCTTATTTTTATTTTTTAAAAATAATAACTTTTTCTAAGGTGGATTATAATTTACAGGTTTAACCAACCATTATTCTTTCTATATTGTCTCTTGAGTTGATGGACGTGATTTTCCTACCTTAGAATAAAATGAATTTTTCAAAAAGCTTTCTTTCATATTTGAATCATTTGTTGTAGCTTAGCTAATTTGATCACTATCAAAAATCATCATATTCCATACTTAATAGCTTTACACCATATAAAATGAAATTCTACAAGCTAAAAGTTAAAATGAAATATAACCTGATCTTAATTGCAATTATTCTTTTTTATTGAGGTAAGATATTATTTCATCTCCACAAATTTCAAAAACCTTCTTAAATTTATCAGATAAATCTGGTAGATTTTATTCTTATTTCTTGAAATCTTTTCTAAGGTCTTTTTTCTAAATTAATGGTCTTCTAATTTACATATAATAATATATTATATTTATAATGAGTATATATAATTTATGAAATTATTGTTCACGATATCAGCTATTTGCGAAAATTTGACTTTTACATTTTCTTAAAGATATTTGTAATTTATTACCACAATTTCTTCTTAAAACTCTTTATTTAACAATTCTTTTTATTTTTCAGCTTCTAATCTAAGTCTTTATCTTTCTTTCAATTCTTTTTCTTTTTCTTATTTCAATTTTTCTACTTTATCTAGTTTTTCATCAAACATTTCTCCTTTTTTCATTCTCTCTTTTTATAAATTTGTTTATTATTCTTCAACTTATTTGAAATAAGTTTATATTTTTTATTATTCTTACTTTTATCTGTCACTTAACTGTTTATTCAAATTCTCTTGTAACTATAGAATAATTATTATAATTTATACGTCTTAGGAGGATTTAAATTTTGCATCCAAAGATTGACTATAATCTTTTAATTTTTTTGTTTATATTTTTTTATTATTCTCCAAAACTTATTCAATTTAATGATTGTGTTCTGATTTTTTTTTAAGTAAAACATCAAATTGCTCTTTTTAATATTCATTTTCAAATTTCATAACACTTTCAATAGTTTTATTAACTTAAAGTTGTGATTGCTAAAATATAAAAATATATCTTAACTTTTAATTATTCTAATTCAATCATTTTGGCTTGACTTAGATTTTTTTCAAATTCAATTCTTTTTTATTCAGCCTTTTATTTTAAATCTTCTTTAAATTTTAATTGTTTCAATGAGATGTCTTAAAATTTCTCTTTTTTTTTCAATAACAGTTGCGAATTTCTAATTTCCTTATCTTTTAATTTTTTTTCGTATTCCATTAGATGCTACAACTCTCGTTATTGTTTTAATCTTAGTTTTAATAGTGGATCAGCTTATGACATTATTTACAAACAATTAAAATAAATAATAAACTCAATAGATAATGAAAAATGTTGTAATTTGGCATATTATTTTTGTTTTGAATTTTCTAACACAAATTAAACAATAATTACTTGTAAATTAAGCTTTTATTGACTATGAAGTGATTATTTGATCTATTAGGTTTGAAGTCTTAATTTATATTAGTTGAATAATTCTTATCATTACATTATTTGTATTTCATGAACATTTTAGATTTTAGCTTCATATTTTATTAATTTTCAAGTTTCTTCTTGTAATATTAAGTATTTTTTACATCAATATCAATTTTTGATAAGCATCTGTAAAGAGTTCAATTTAAGGGCTTAATTGATAGAGAATTGAGATATCGATTATGAATAGCTTCTGTTTCTTATAATTAAAATTGTTGAGGATTTTATTCATGCTTAAGGACATTAAGTTGACTAAGCCTATTTTTTTTTGCATTTATCTATTTGATAACATTCTTTCACAAGATTTTAATAGGATTTAATATTTTTATAATTCCTTAGTTTTTAAGGATTGTTCATATTTATAAGCCCTTTAGATTTCTAGATCTTATTTATGTTTGAATAATAATAATGAGTGCATGAGTTGAATTAATAAATGAATTAATGAAATAAATAATTACAATTTAAGTAGGGTAAAGTGGAAATCAAATAGGAAATGCTATATGGAACCAAATGATAGAGGATAGTGGTGAGAAATTGGACTAAAAGTTTTTTCGTAAAGAAATTCCTCGAACAATATTGGTAGATAGTGAAGAGACTACATTAGATAAGATTAGTGGGAATAAGAATTTATAGTATTATGATCCAAATAATTTTATTTATGGAAAGAATGGGAAATGTTTGACATTTGCAAGTGGTTATTATGGTTAGAATGATCTATTTGATGAAATTGTNTAAAAATATATCTTAACTTTTAATTATTCTAATTCAATCATTTTGGCTTGACTTAGATTTTTTTCAAATTCAATTCTTTTTTATTCAGCCTTTTATTTTAAATCTTCTTTAAATTTTAATTGTTTCAATGAGATGTCTTAAAATTTCTCTTTTTTTTTCAATAACAGTTGCGAATTTCTAATTTCCTTATCTTTTAATTTTTTTTCGTATTCCATTAGATGCTACAACTCTCGTTATTGTTTTAATCTTAGTTTTAATAGTGGATCAGCTTATGACATTATTTACAAACAATTAAAATAAATAATAAACTCAATAGATAATGAAAAATGTTGTAATTTGGCATATTATTTTTGTTTTGAATTTTCTAACACAAATTAAACAATAATTACTTGTAAATTAAGCTTTTATTGACTATGAAGTGATTATTTGATCTATTAGGTTTGAAGTCTTAATTTATATTAGTTGAATAATTCTTATCATTACATTATTTGTATTTCATGAACATTTTAGATTTTAGCTTCATATTTTATTAATTTTCAAGTTTCTTCTTGTAATATTAAGTATTTTTTACATCAATATCAATTTTTGATAAGCATCTGTAAAGAGTTCAATTTAAGGGCTTAATTGATAGAGAATTGAGATATCGATTATGAATAGCTTCTGTTTCTTATAATTAAAATTGTTGAGGATTTTATTCATGCTTAAGGACATTAAGTTGACTAAGCCTATTTTTTTTTGCATTTATCTATTTGATAACATTCTTTCACAAGATTTTAATAGGATTTAATATTTTTATAATTCCTTAGTTTTTAAGGATTGTTCATATTTATAAGCCCTTTAGATTTCTAGATCTTATTTATGTTTGAATAATAATAATGAGTGCATGAGTTGAATTAATAAATGAATTAATGAAATAAATAATTACAATTTAAGTAGGGTAAAGTGGAAATCAAATAGGAAATGCTATATGGAACCAAATGATAGAGGATAGTGGTGAGAAATTGGACTAAAAGTTTTTTCGTAAAGAAATTCCTCGAACAATATTGGTAGATAGTGAAGAGACTACATTAGATAAGATTAGTGGGAATAAGAATTTATAGTATTATGATCCAAATAATTTTATTTATGGAAAGAATGGGAAATGTTTGACATTTGCAAGTGGTTATTATGGTTAGAATGATCTATTTGATGAAATTGTAGAGAGGGTTAGAAAAGAATAAGAATAATGTGATGGAGTTTAAGCAGTTTAATTAATTCATTCAATAAATGGTGGTACAGGATCAGGAATTGGAGCTAAATTAGTATATTATACAAGTGATCATTTTTTTGATTGTTCAAAGATTAACATTTCTATTTATCCTTCAAAGAATGAGAATAGTGTTATTTATCCATATAATTGTCTACTAGGTTTAATGCATTTAAATTATAATTACAATATGGGATTTTACTTTGATAATGATTCATTACAATAAATGACAGAGAATATGTTTATTTATGATCAAAGTTTTGAAACATATAATTAATTATTAGGATTTGCAATGGATGGGATCTACAAATCTTTTCGTCATAATTCATATTCAAATTCAAACTTTTATAAGATTTAAACAAATATTACTCCATTTCCAAAATTACATTGTTATACAATTTCATTGGCTCCATTATTTTCATATATAAATACTCCAAGTCTTTTATAAGTAAGTAAAGAAATCTATTCAAAAAGAAATTAAACTTTCTCGATGTCATTATCTTCAGGTGTATTTTTAGCATAATAAATAATGATTTATGGAGACACAGATATTTTTTAAGTTCAATAAGAATTTAAATAAACAATTACTTCAGATGAAATTCAATTCGTAAAGTGGATTGCTGATCCAATCACTTATACAATTTGTCCAATAAAATAAAAACAATGTGAATTGATGGCTTTTACAATAAATCATCATACTGGAATGGGAATTAAACTTAATATATTATAACAGCAATTCAGAACTCTTTTTCAAAAGCGAGCCTATTTACATTTGTTTATGCAAGAAGGTCTCGATGAATTAGAATTATAAGAAGCAGAATCTGCCTGTGGAGATGTGATTTCTGAGTATTGTTGTTATAATGATTAAACTGATACTACAGATGAATGATTATATTGTTTATAATAATTATTATTATTATTATAATATAATAATTTTATAAACAAATCGAATATTTTATGCAAACTTATTCAATAGAGGTATGAATCATGATCCCATCTATTTCCATATTCATGATCCTAATTGGAGTTACAACAATAATTTTGTAATTAAGGACGTGAATCCTCATAATTTGAAATGTAATCATTACACTCATCATAACATTCATCTCAATATTTAACATTTATACTTAATATTGGTTTCACCATTGGTGTATTAAATTCTATTACACTCTTTCCCATCGAATTCATATAATTCTCTCCATCATTCTAAATACTCATTCTTCTCTTGTTTCTCTTATTCCTCTTTTATCCTGCTAATGTGTAAGGATTAAATTTCTGATGGTGGGACCTACATTTTATTAATTTTTACCTACATTAAGATGGAGATCTAGTTCCTATTGTTTATGACATCAGTTTAAAGATTTTGTTATTCTTACGATTTTATTAACTCTCCATGCATGTACTATGATGCTACTCTAAAAATTTAACATATATCTAATGTTCTTCATTACTCCAATGTCCTTAATTCTTTATTCCATTTTAACCTTATTCTTTACTTATTCTTTTCTTCATCCCTTCTGTCTTCTTACTTCCTTCTTATAAACTTACTTTTTAACTAAAATCCTTCTCACTTCTATTACTTGTCCTTTGACTACTCTTTGTCTCACTAACTTCATTTTGGCATCCATCTCTATTTTCTAAAAGATCAGATTAATACGAAGGTAAGTTTAAGAAACAGCTCACCTTCATTAAAGGTATTAAAATTATTATTATATTCACATCTACATATCACACTCATAAGTCCAATTTCACTATTATTTTTTCATCTACCCCCTTAAGTCTTATTCATTTTTTTACTTTTATTTTTTTTAATTAATTTTATAATTTCTTTGTTTTATTTTTATATTCATCCAATTCACTTTATGTTTTTATTCACCAATCACCATTTCCTATTAAACTTAATTTCATTCACAAATCTTTTTATTGTCTCTAACTACTTTATCAATCTTTTTATAATGCTTCAATTTACCCAAAAATCTTTTAATTATTATTCTTATCCATCCAAAAATTCATTTTAAAATTAACAAATTATTATATTTATCCAAATATATAATTCTATTTTTAAATTCAATTTTATTAAATTAAAAGTTCATAATCAAACTATTTTTATTTTATCTCCTTTTTAATCTTCATTTTGAACAAGAGTCAAGCTAAATTTCTTTAAAATTATTAAATAAAATAGATAATCTTATAATCTAAAAATTACTATCTATCAAAACAATTTAAAATTATGCATTTATATTAATATATATTTATATGAAAATTTTTAAAATTATTTTTTTAAAATTAATTTATTTCAATATTATAGATATCTAATTTTAATTTAAGAAATGGAATTTATTTTTTTTGTTACATATTTAAAAAAAGCATGGAGTTAAGTTTTAATGAAATGAGATTAAAAATATGAAATAAATAAAAGAAAAAAAGATAAATATTATGTTAAGTAATTTAATTATAATTGAAGAATATCAAAAAGAAAAGAGAAAAAATATAATATAAAAAACGATTTGGAAATACAATATATTAAAATACACAAGTGTTTGTAAACAATCAGAATCTAAATGACTTTTCACTTTTCACAGCTCCAAACTTTTCATTTAGTAAGCTCTTGATTTTAGTATAGTCATTATAGCTCCATGATTTCTTGGTGTCTTTTTCATTCAACATTTTGATTGCCTAAATAAATATATGATAATTTAATTACTTATCCCCAAGTTACAAACCTACCCTTGACTCTTAATCTTTCTTCAGCAACTTTTTATCTAATATGATAATGAACTTTCTTTTCATAAGTTCGATTGTGTTTTTTTTCTAGATATCGTTTGACTTTTTATTTTCTAGCCATTTCTTTAAGTGATTCATGATTAGTTGAAGTACATAATTATTCAACCCAATCTTCAAATTTGAGTGTTTCTTCATCATTTAAGATATCATCACACAATCCAACTTTGATTCTTAATAAATCATCTCCCTTAACATAGTTTGAAACAAATTCATCTTATTTTTGTGATGGTATGAAACGCATATTCAATTCATCAAAATGATTGTCAACGTTAGAGGGAGCAGGCAAATCCTTGGGGTATGAATATTTCTTTTAATTTTCACGTTAGAGCATATCAGCTAATCTCTCTAAATCTCCCATTGGTAGCATTTCTGATTATTCTGCTGTAGTACATTCCCATTATATACATACTTTTTTTTTGGGATCTTCATCAAGATTGAATTCATCAAAAATAATTGGTTTTGGTCTTTTGAAATGTGATAACTACTAAGGTGAATAAACAGGTAATTGAATCTCTTCTTATAATTCTTCTTCCTAATTCAAATATAATCATAATCTATTTACTTATTCATTATCTGCCATGTAGTGAGGTTCACTATAAGTAAAGGAGTTTTCCTTTTCTATTTCTTCCTTTTCAAATACTACATCCCTTAACTCTTTTTAGGTATTCATTTTATGCACAAGATTTTATTTTAGTTTAAAAATCTTTTTATTTATCTCTAAATTATCACAAAACCTTAAGTATGGCCTATTCCTTAATAAATTATATTTAGAAAACCCAATTTATATATAATGTTGTCCTTAAAATAAGTTAAAAAGAATGTTCATAGAGAGTGTTTGATGAAAAATTTCATAATAGGAATATATGAATGAATTTTAGTATGAGATTATAGATATGAAGAGGTATTAAGAAATTTAAGTAAGAGGAGAGGATGATTTAGAATTAGATTGATTATGAATTAGATAATGGTATGATTGAGGATAATATTAAATTAGAATAATTAATTATAATAAATGTATTAAGACGCCAGTTACTATTCATAATCGTAGTAGAAATAATCAGTAAAGAATAATTCAATGAAAGTTGCTCGATAATGGTAGATAAATGATTAAAAAGCAGAAAAAAATGGATTACATAAAGCAATTTATTGGGTAAAAAGTTAATCAAAGAATGAAGATGGAACTTAGAAATAAGAGAGATGGATTGCTGATTAGAAATATGTTGGTGATTGGAATTAAAATAAAAAATGTGGATTTGGTGTGTAATATTATGGAAATGGTGATAAATATGAAGGAGGATGGTTTGATAATTAAAGGAATGGGCAAGGTACATATTGGGTGAGTGAAGGAAAGAATAAGTATAAATATTGAAATAATATAAATATAGAATGAGAAGAGAGTATACAGGTGATTGGGTAAATGATAAAAAAACAGGAAAAGGAACAATGTTTTATTAAAATGGAAATAGATATGATGGTTTATGGTAAGATGATAAACCACATGGAGAAGGACGTATGATATATGCAAATGGTGATGTATATGAAGGAGCATGGTTTAAAGGTTTAAGAAGTGGATATGGTGTATTAACTAAAAGAAATGGTGATCATTTTGAAGGATATTGGGTCAATGATAAAAGAGTAATTATTATTATTATATATTATTATTTAGGAAGGTTAAGGATCTTACTTCTTTGCAACTAAAAATTAAGTCTTTGTTGGTGAATGGGTTGATGATATGCCTAAAACAGGTGTGTATTCTGAAGTTGAAGATCCTTATACTGTTAAAGAAGAGAGAGAAAAACATTTTATGGATCCATATGTATTACCAGATGTTCCTAAAGTTGAATTATAAGATCCTACTAATGTTCTTAAAGAATCCATGGAATTAGCTAGAAAAGAAAGAATTATTTATAGAGCCATTCATATTCCTTTAGATGAAATGTATTCCAAATAAGAAATGGAAGATTTGGCTCTATAATTCGAATCTGCATCCAATTAAGAACATAAAATTACTTTAATTAATAGTAAAGCCATATTCTAAAGTATGGGCTTTGAAATTGAAGGTATTTTCACTCTCTCTATTTATTTAGAAAAACTACTTTAAAGCTATCTAAAACATCTATAATAAGACAAGTATAATGAATTTGAAATTGAATTGGAAACTTTCATGAGATTAGTGGCTATTATATTAGAAAGTTAAGGCTATGATTAATCAGATATCAATATTTGATATATATTATTAATATTCAATTAATAATCAAAAATTATTAAAAGTAGTACTTAGTACTACTTTTTATTTTTTCAGTTTTAAAAACTTAAAACTTTGCTACAATTTATTTATAAATTAATCCTTTGATATCTATTTTCAAACAGCAAAAATCTTATTAGATTACAGATGAATTCATTATATCTAACTTTAATATTTTCATTAAGTTTTAAAANATAAATATAGAATGAGAAGAGAGTATACAGGTGATTGGGTAAATGATAAAAAAACAGGAAAAGGAACAATGTTTTATTAAAATGGAAATAGATATGATGGTTTATGGTAAGATGATAAACCACATGGAGAAGGACGTATGATATATGCAAATGGGGATGTATATGAAGGAGCATGGTTTAAAGGTTTAAGAAGTGGATATGGTGTATTAACTAAAAGAAATGGTGATCATTTTGAAGGATATTGGGTCAATGATAAAAGAGTAATTATTATTATTATATATTATTATTTAGGAAGGTTAAGGATCTTACTTCTTTGCAACTAAAAATTAAGTCTTTGTTGGTGAATGGGTTGATGATATGCCTAAAACAGGTGTGTATTCTGAAGTTGAAGATCCTTATACTGTTAAAGAAGAGAGAGAAAAACATTTTATGGATCCATATGTATTACCAGATGTTCCTAAAGTTGAATTATAAGATCCTACTAATGTTCTTAAAGAATCCATGGAATTAGCTAGAAAAGAAAGAATTATTTATAGAGCCATTCATATTCCTTTAGATGAAATGTATTCCAAATAAGAAATGGAAGATTTGGCTCTATAATTCGAATCTGCATCCAATTAAGAACATAAAATTACTTTAATTAATAGTAAAGCCATATTCTAAAGTATGGGCTTTGAAATTGAAGGTATTTTCACTCTCTCTATTTATTTAGAAAAACTACTTTAAAGCTATCTAAAACATCTATAATAAGACAAGTATAATGAATTTGAAATTGAATTGGAAACTTTCATGAGATTAGTGGCTATTATATTAGAAAGTTAAGGCTATGATTAATCAGATATCAATATTTGATATATATTATTAATATTCAATTAATAATCAAAAATTATTAAAAGTAGTACTTAGTACTACTTTTTATTTTTTCAGTTTTAAAAACTTAAAACTTTGCTACAATTTATTTATAAATTAATCCTTTGATATCTATTTTCAAACAGCAAAAATCTTATTAGATTACAGATGAATTCATTATATCTAACTTTAATATTTTCATTAAGTTTTAAAAATAATTTGATTGTTAACAATAGAGTAATTTTAGAATTCATTTAATTCGTTGTCAGTATCAGCATTTCTTATTAAATAACTCTCTCTGTTAATTATATTAATTTGATTTGATTAATTTTTACAATTAAAATGAAGTATCATTAGTATTAATAGAAGATGTCTTTTTCTGAGTCATTCTATATATGATTTTGAATCTAAAGATTGCCGAACCCATTTTTAATATTATATATAGTTATACAAAGTATATTATTTAATTCATCCACACATAAATTTTTTTGTTCCTATCAGTTTTAAACATTTAGGACATCTATGAATAGCATCTTTACATCCATCTAAAACACAAGGCAAAAATGCAAAAACAGCTGTAATGATACCTGCTATTAAAATTAACATCACTATATAACTACACCTACCCATCTCAAAAAAAACATCAGTTTCTATAACCTAATTGCATTTAGTACACAATAACTTCTCTTTTTATCTTAATTAAGGAACTTTTGGGTAATCATCATCTTAATCTTTCAGTTTATTTCGAATAGACAATTCAACTTAGCTTGTTTTTACCATTTAATAAGTGCCCTAAGATTGACCACTTCTTGTTTGTTGATTTTGTTAATCAGATTCAGTCATATGATTCGAATTTAATTCTTATTTTTATATTTAATTTAAGTATCAATTCATATTATTCATTTCACATCGAATTTTCTTAATAGTATTTCATAAACTAAACTTATTCATACATCTTATTAAATTTCTTATCTATTTAAGTTCAAAAAATTTTAAGATATTATTCATAATTAATTGCTTTCATAATATTGCATAGAAACCATATAAAAATTATTTCTAAAAATTATGAATTCATTCAAACTTTTTTCATTCTGAAAAGATTTTTCAATTATTTGTGATACCGGTTATTGCCG
This sequence comes from Paramecium sonneborni, assembly GCA_905182985.1. NCBI lineage: Eukaryota > Ciliophora > Oligohymenophorea > Peniculida > Parameciidae > Paramecium > Paramecium sonneborni. The sequence continues at coordinate 255,600 of CAJJDN010000138.1, read as the reverse complement.
TTACTTTAAAAAATAAATAATTATTTCAATCCATTTAGAATAATAGCTTTTTAAACGTAAATTTAACTTTTCATAGATTTATATTGACTTATATAAATATATCTTTTTGTTATTTAGATAAAAATTTATCAAGAAAATGAAAAATTGATACAGGATAAATGTATTTTCCTATTTTGCTTTATAAATCCTAATAATATGGTTAAATTAAATAAAAGAACAAAAGAAAAAAGGATTTTTTTTATTATTTTATAAAACCGCTTTATTATCAAATTAGTATTAAATTAATTCAAAACAAAATTTTGCAATTTAAGTTTTAATCTATAAATGATAATTTTTTACGGAATAAATTAGTATCTAAATTGCAATTTCAAGAAGGAAATATTAAAAGTTAATTTACTATATTAATAATATATATTTTTAATAATGATATAACTAATTTCTAAAACAATTATATAGAGATATGCTTATTGATACTTTTGATTATATTATTCACAAGTATTCATCTTAATTTAGAATTTTAAGCATATGAGTTACATCGTCTACATTCGTTATTTACAAATGTATGCCCAATTAATTTGTTACAAATTGCTTTTTTGAGGTTTTATACTTCTACTTTCTCACATTTTTACTCAATAATTTAACACACAAATGTTTTTCCTTCATTGTTTACAAGTTCCCAATTACAATCATTAATTTTAAGATTATTACATTCTATTTCTTAACAAACCTTATTATCAAATGAGCATCCAGCTTATTCACAAACATCTTAATCCTTTATGGATTCACAATTTTATATGAATGAATTTCTTTCTTTACATTATCCATCCCAATAACAAAATGTTTCTAAAGTAAGAGGATTATTCTAAGCAATGATATAACTATTGCACGTATCTTTATCATATATTTAATTGCATTTTTCTGCTTTAAAACAATAACCACTCACTAAATCATAAGCACACTAAAATAATTAACATTATTCCCTTGCTAATTTTGGATTATTGATTATTTGCAATTACTCACAATTATTTAATTCGACACAATTACCATTTTTAATATAGCAATATTTTGGATGAGAGCTCAAAAATTAGGAGCCCTTAATACAATTTTCTAAAGTTCTCTCATTACATTCTGGAATTCTACACTCATTTTAATTCCAAAAGCATAGATGTGCTTCACATGACTCTTAATTAACATGTTCATTGCAGTCACAAGCTGTCGGATAATTTATTTTTGCATCAATACTATACAGAATTGCCAAAAAAAGATAAAATTTCATTAATTAATTAATTTATTATTAAAAACATTAACACTTTTATCTAAACTAATTAGAATCAAAAATTTTTTATGTATATATCATTTTATTACAAGCAATTTTAAAAAATCATTTATAAGATATTTTCATTATCATTTTTAATTGAACCCTAATATCTGGATAAAATTCTATTTAATTTCTATTTTTTTCTTTAATAATATTTGATAAAATTAAATTTTTAATGAAAAATTCAATCATTACTTGATTATTGAATTCTTTCTTATTAAATTTGAAATGTCATATATAAAGAAATGTATTTTAAACTAGATTTTTTCATTATTTAATTTCTTAATAACTAAAAGGAAGAGAATGGTAATGAAAATAATACTTTATTAATTTTTTTAGTTATTAAAATATGAATTAGATTCCTATCATGAATTGGAACTATATTATATAAATTAATTAACAAGATTATGAATTATCAGATATTAGATTTGATCATATAGGATAATTGGAATTTCTACAAAAAGTCTTATGTAGCAATTTTTTTTTCGTAGGAATAGTTTTATATGGAATATTTTACTATTAGCTTAGATTAGTTTAATCAAAATTAAAAATTACTTAATAAATAAAGAAGGTTTTAGTTTAGGACATTATATCTTTTCAATAATATAAATATGGTTTTAATTTGTATAATAATTACTACTATTTTTTAGAATGGTATTAAGCAAAATTATAATTAAGTCTAAGTTATATTTGATTTTAGATGATCATATGAAATTTAATAAAAATTTTGATAATTGATGTTTGGATTTTTATAAAAGTTTATTTGAAATGTAATAATGTTATATTAAATATTTATTATTAAGAAAGTAATAATTTAATTATGAACTTCTTATTAATTTATCTAATGATTTGATTGTGTGATAATAAAAATATTTAGAATAGTTTTTTATAAAGTGAATAAATTGATGTGATGAGTTCTGTGAAATATATAGTATAATGATAGAAAGTAAATAAATAGTTATATATATTAATAATAAAATATTATAAATGGGTTGTTGCATGAAAGGAAAAGCTCATGTAGGAGTGAGTTCTACAAATGCAAGTATAAAATAGAATAAGAAATTGGATACTTAAAGGTCTCGTGTAGATGAAATGAAATCTGAAGTATTTGAGAAAACAATGTATGGGAATGAAGATAATTATTATGATGAAGATGAATTACGTATAATAGATCGAAATCAACTGTTAAGTTTAATATAAAATGAGCCAAAAAAGATTCGTTGGACTCCCGGATAAGTGATTGGTTAAGGATCATTTGGAAGAGTGATAGAAGCAATGAATTTAGATACAGGATAATTGATGGCAGTTAAATAAGTGATGGTAGATGTTAGAAATGAAGATCGTATAATAGCACTTGAGATAGAGATAGATTTACTATCATTAATGAAACATAAGAATATAGTATCATATTATGGTATGGAACGTACAGAAAAGACATTAAATATATTTTTGGAGAGAGTAGCAGGAGGATCATTAAGTTCTATGTTATAGAAATTTGGTCCATTTTAAGAATCTTTAATAAAAGTTTATATGCGATAAATTTTATTGGGATTAGAGTATTTACATTAGAATGGAATAATGCATAGAGATATTAAGGGTGCGAATGTACTAGTTGATAATTAAGGTGTGTGCAAATTAGCTGACTTTGGGAGCAGTAAGAAGATTGCATTAAATAGTGATAGCACTATATTTGGTACTCCTAATTTTATGGCTCCTGAAGTTGTACAATAATAGAAATATGGGAGGAAAGCTGATATATGGAGTTTAGGATGTACTATGATAGAGTTAGCAACAGGTAAGCCACCATGGCATTAGTTGACTAATCAATTTGCAGTTATGATAAGAATTGGCAAAGGAGAAATCCCTTAAATTCCAGAAGGATTATCTGAAGAAGCTAAGAACTTTGTTTCACATTGTTTAGAGTAATTAAGACTGAAAATATATTGTTAGGGTAGATGAAAGAAAACGTTGGAATTGTAACAAATTACTTAAACACACTTTTCTTATTCAATAAAATAAACTTGAAATTCCTTTGGGAAAAATACCTCTACGAAATACACCAGGAAGCAAATCCAAATAATAATAACGATTATTTAAATATCCAGAATAAGAGACATCTCATTCTCCTGGTTAAATCAAAGAATTTGATCATCAAATATAGGAAAATGTTTAACCTATTATTGATAGTTCTTTTGTTCTCAAATAGAAAAGGTAGTAAGAATGATTAAAACTACTTTGTATTTTAATTTATTGACTTATTAAATTATATAATCTAACAAAAATACAAATAAATTAAATTATTTTAATTTCAGTATTTATGCACCAAGAACTCTAAAAATTAGAATAGTTGAATAATTAAGAATTAGAATTAGTCAAATAAGTTTATGAATAAAAGGTAAATTTAAATTTTAACTATTTTGAGGTTGTGTATTTAAATACTAAAATTTATATGCTCTCTAAAGAACTGGAATAAAAAACCTCAGAGGTATCAAAGATAAAAAGGAGTTAAATTGTAGTTTAAGAGGATCCAATTTAAGAAGATAACTTAATTGAAATAGAGAGAGCTAAGACTTAAGATTTAATTAATGAAACATAAATAAATATGGAGTAAGAATTATAAGGGTTGAAATCTTAATATTCTAAAGAATTATCTGATCTATAAAAGTAGATAAGAAAAAGAGACTTGATGATAGAGTAATTAAATATAGAAATATAAATGTATAAAAATTGCTAAAATTAAAATCTTGACAAAATGAAAGTGGAGTATCTTTCATAATTGATTGAGATAGTTTAGGATATCTAAATATCAATATAGCAATGATGATGTATATGTTATTTATAGAATATATGTGAGATATATAAAATTATAAGTTAAATTTTATACTTATCAATTTTTTGATGCTGTAGTTAAAAAATAGGGTTTGATTGATTCTAATACAAAGATGAATTTTTTTAATATCGATTTATGTCGTAATATACATAGTTATATAAATAGATGAATAAGATTAGAAAAAATGATGAGAATAGATTAAAATAAATATATTAGATTATAGAGATGGTTTATTAATAGAAATATATCTGATAAATAATCAGTTAGAAAAAGTAAATATGTTTTTGTATAGATTAGAGATTGAATATTAGAGTTATTATTAGGTGTTAAAGAATGGTAATGAAATGGAATGATACTTGATACCATAGTTATTTTGTATTGAAAGATTATTAATATTATTATAAATGCAACCATAATCTAAATAATCTTAGAAAGAAGATGAACACTGTTAGGTTGAAGATCATATCTTGAGAAAATTCGAACTTGTTGAATTTAAAGGAAAAGGAGCTTATGGAGTAGTTTGGAAAGCTGTTGACCGTAAAACAAAATAGATTGTTGCATTAAAGAAAGTACCTAAGTTATAAAATGGTAGATTTTTGATGCATTTCATAATGCCACTGATTCTCAAAGAACATTTCGTGAAGTGATTTTCTTAGAGTAATTGGTAAACCATGAAAACATAATTAAATTAAACTGTGTTATAAAAGCTGAAAATAACAAAGACTTATACATGGTATTTGATTTCATGGAAACCGATCTTCATAAAGTATCAATATTTTTAATAAACATTAAGGTGATAAGAGCAAACATCCTAGAACCAATTCATAAAAAATATATAATATACCAAATCCTTAAAGGTCTTAAATATCTTCATACTGGTGAATTAATACACAGAGATTTGAAGCCTTCTAACCTATTAATCAATTCAGAATGCAAAGTCAAAGTAGCTGACTTTGGTTTAGCTAGAAGTGTTGCTAAACCAGATGATAATAGTAAGTGTTGTTATAAAATTATTAGGTAATCCAATTCTCACTGAATATGTTGCCACTAGATGGTATAGAGCTCCAGAAATATTATTGGGTTCTTAAAATTATTCTAAAGCCGTTGATATGTGGAGTTTAGGTTGTATCTTAGGAGAAATGATTATTGGTAAAGCTATCTTCCCTGGAACTTCAACTTTAAATTAGATTGAGAGGATTATCGAATTAATAGGAAGACCAAAGTAAGATGAATTGGATGCTATTTAAGCACCACTTGCTGAATAAGTGATATCTAGTATTACAACTTAAAAGAGAAAAAGCATAACTCAATTGTTTTCATCAGGTTAAGATGATGCTATTGATTTCATCAAGTAATAATATTATTAGTAACTAGAAAAACTCTTATTTATAATCCATACAAAAGAATGACTGTTGAATAAGCACTTAATCATCCTTATGTTAAAGAATTTAAAGGAACGGAAGATGAAATATCAAGAGGTAATCAATTCTTTATATATTTGTTTATAGATAGTGCAATTGAAACCTTTATGGATGATAATCATAAATATAGTGTTAAAGAATATCGAGATGCTCTTTACTCTCATATAACATAAAAAAAGAAATTGGAACATAAAATCTTAATTCGTAATCTAAATAATGTTCCAGTCAATATCAGTGCTGAAAAATCTACCTCACCTACCAAAAAAGATTCATTTCTCAAAAAAAGCAAAGACTCAGAACCATCTAATACAGATATTAGTGATAATAAACAATATGAAACATAACATGTTAATCGTACCATTCATCATAAAACTCCATCTTATACTTAACAACTTAGAAAAAATACATCATCCCAAGAACATGCATATAATCATGAACCAACTGCTCAATTTATCTATCAAAGTCCTAATATGATGATGCAAAAAAAATAATCTTAATCCATCTTCCCTAATGTTGATAGTGGTAGTCCCATAAAATAAATTCCTAGAAAATAATCAATGTAAAATATCTAAAATAGTGTCTCGACAGTTTTATAAAATACATTATCATCAAACCTATAAAGTCAAAGTGTCTTATAGGTCTCTCAACATTAACTCTCAAGAAAAGGCTCTTAAGGAAGTATTTAAAAATCATCCTCATACAAAATGTCAGCAACTAATTATAATTCAGTATTTTAACAATTAAGTAAAATCAGAAAATGATAATTTACACAAAATCATATCAATAAATATTATTTATTAATTTATTTAATTATCCTAAGTGGAATTTCTTAAATATTGTTATGGTATAATATAATTTAAGAATAATATAAATTTATTGATAATTAATTTATTCCATTTATCAAAAAAATCCTCCAGACTTAATTTCAGTTCCCTAAGGATTTGATTTTTATGATTAAACTATTGATTATGGTCCAGATTTATTAGATTTAGAGACAGACTTTTATGATTTTTCACTACCTTATTTAATTACTTATGGAAATCTAACTCTTCCTTAAGTTTCATTTAAATTAATTGCATTATCTTTAAATTCAATACCTTCAGGAATAGTAACTTAATTAATTGGAGCATCAGTAACAGTCTTTGTCATTTAAACCTTGTCCCAAGAATTGAGAGGAGGTTTAGGTGGCAATGCTTTAACAATATGATCAATTTCTGGTTTTTCCAAAGTTATTATATCAAATTCTAAATAATTTATTAATTTTATTAATTTACCTTTATCATATTTTTTAATTAAATCATCATATTTATGTCTTTTAATCAATCGATCTTAAGTTCTCATTTAATCTTATAAATCTCTTTCTTTATACTCATTTTCTAAAACATGTCTTATTTCATATCGTTTTTTATGATTTCTATTGATTTCATCAATCATTTTAATTTCTTCAGGTATTTCTTTAGTTTAATCTAAATAAACTGATTCTCTAAATTTCCAAGATGGTGGAAATCTATCATTAAAGTGTTTGCCATGATTTAATTAATCCTACTTCAATTTCCTCATTTTTATTGGATAAAATACTATTAATATTCATATTCTCTATCTTCACTATAAAATGTTCCTGCAACAATATCATAATTTCTAACCCTTTTACATTTATCATCAATTTCTGACATTACTGCTGCTTCCTAATTTTAAGCCTTTTATTCATGATTATCCAAAAACCTAAATTAATTAAATATACAACTTATTTGTTATTATATTGAAATCTCTCTTATTTCTATTGATCATAGGCTTTTCATGAACTCGCTTCTAAACAACAACTTTCATATTTTTGTAATATTCTTCACTCTTTTTCTCATTTGTTATTATATTATAATCATTGAAATTAGGTGGTAACTATTATCTTATTAATATTATATACTAAACATTGTTTAACTTTCTCTCTCTCATCTGGTCTATCTATTCCTTATACTTATTCTAAATTAACTAAATCATATTCATGCAGATATTTCTTCACCATTTCCTATCAAAATCTCAAATCATTTTACCATTTTCTTTTATGCTAATGTTGATGTCTTCTAAAAATCCTTTTCTTTCTCTTTAACATCACGATCTGCATTTTAATAAGTTTACAAAACAGGATTAAATTCTGTTTACTTTAATTTCATTTCCTTTTATGTGAAGATCTTTGGTTTCTAAAAATCGACTTTTTGTTTTCTATTTCCTTAATATCTTGTTTTTAATATCTTATTTTACTCTTTTAATTCTTCAGCCCATGCTTTAGTGTCAGCTGGATCAATATACATAGAAGCAGTTATTAAATTATTACTTTAAAAGATAAATATATAATTAACATTATTTTATTATCAACATTTACTACTTTCCTTTATCTTTTTCTAATCCCCTTTATTTCAAGAAAAATATATCACATATTATCCAATATTTCCATTTAATTATTCATGCTTTTTTCATTTATTTTAAAAAAATATTAAATATAACAAGATGATTGATTTTATTCCTGTTCCTAATAAATTATTAAATTCTGCTTTTCATTTTATTTTAAATATAATATAATAAATAATTATCTCAAAATATTATTGAAATATTTTTAATAGTATAATTATTTTTAGAAATACAATTATTTAATTAAATGCAAAAGTATCTCATATAAAAGTAGAATCTAAATAAATAAAAAATAATATTAAAAAGGATTTATTTCTTATAAGCATTTAAATTACATTGAAAATCATAAATCATATTTTGCATTTAATTAATGATTTATTATTGCAGCTTAATTATAATTATCATTTATATATTAGTTATTTAGTTCCATATTGGATATGATTGTAGTTTAAATTTGAGATTTCTTAAAGTCTAGACTTTTACAAAACTATCTAAAAATAAAAGAAAAAAAAATATTTTGGTAGCAAAAGAAATAAAAGGAACTGTTGAAAGATCCAAATAGATTATTAAAATAGGAAATAGTCCATTAAGAAACTAGTTTTTATGTTATAATTGTAATTCAATAATTATATGAATTTACAATTTTTAAATGAGATTAATTTAAACAGCAGAGACTATTGAATAAATTTAGTGAAAATAATTACTCTAATAATTGCCTAATTACAAATTTTATATTTTCATTGAAAAACTCACATTTATTAAGATTGTTGATATTTCTTATCATTTTTTCTTTTCTACACTTTATTGACAATTCTGCTTTCAAATGTATTTTTTTTATACTTATTTGAATTTCCATGGAATACTTTTCCTAGAGATTCTCCTGATAAACATCTTCTTTTTGCTTCCTTTGTTATTTAGATTGCATCTCTAATTGTTGTTGCGATGCTCATGCTCACTAATTAAAAAGCTTCCTATTTAATTTTATCATTAAATCTGTTTTTTCTTTCATATTGATTTGTTTTAAATTCTTTAAAGTCCATTTATTTATAAAAGAATATTAATGAAAATATTTAATTATATAGATAATATAGAAAATCAAATTTATTCGTTTATTTATTTTTTATCAATTCTTTTCAATACTTTATTGATTGGTCTATCATTTGCCATACAATCAAATTTTAAACCATTTCCATTAAAAATTTAAGAATTTTTATTACCTGATTTATTTCTTCTGCATACATCTTCAAGAGATTTGATTGTTTTTCTTAAATTATTTTTTGTTTATTCTACTCCATTTTATTCTAATTTTTGTTTTGCTTTTTCTCTAATTTCTTTATCAAATCTATTGCTTCTATAATGCTTATTGGATTTAATTTCTTTGAAATCCATAATAAAATAAATAAATAATTAAATAAAATAATATTTTGAGATTTAAAATTTAGTAATATAATGTTCTATTTATAAAATTGATATAATCATATAGACTTCCTACAGAATGGACATGTATTGTTAATATTAATCCAAGACTGAAATTGAAAATAACTCAAATACCATAATACAAGTTTCATGATAATGATGCAATTTAGAACATTTAAGAATAACAACTTCTTCATTCAATTCATATGGACATCTACAAATACAACATTCTTATTCCCCTTCTATTAAATTTGGTTTGTAATTTATAGGTTACAAACGAGTTCTGATTTCATTTTTTTATTCTTCTTTATTACATCTATTAAATTCATTAATTTTAATTACAAATTTGCACAGTAATAACAACCTAGAATAATTAAAAATGGAGATCCTAGAATTGCCAAAATGAGTATCAAATAAAGATCAATATATTAATATAATGAGACAACAAGGATTGCGCATAAAAAATAAAATTAATAAATTAACTCTTCTTATTTTATACTGTAATATATACAAAATAAGTATACACCATAACTAAATATTATTTAGTAAATTATTGCTATTAATCTACAACACCATTTTCCAAAGATTGTTTATTTTACTATTTCTAATTTTATTTATCGTGATAATATGTTTAATTTCCTTTATTCAATTACTTACTCTATAATTGGAGCAGCTACAATTTAATCTAATTTGAATGCCAATATTCTCTTATTCATTGCTAAATATTTTAAGTGTATTTTATGAACTATTATCATAATAAATGCATGGAACATAATTGCTAAGATCCAATAATTCAAATAACTTTATTTATGATTCATGTATAATAATGCAAATCCACATCCAATTTTTAAAGTGTTGAATGAGATAAAATAATATTAACTTGTTCTATAATGACTCACTGCCTCTTTATAAATTGGGGTTTCAATATACATTTATTATTCTTCAGGTTCATTTTGATTCACTTCTCTATAATCACTATTCATTTTATATATTATTAAAACGAATATAAATAAAATATAATATTAATTCTAATTCTAATTCTAATTTACTAAATATTTTAAAACATTCTTTAAACTCTTCGTTCTATATATATATAAAGTATTAATCTAGTCATTTTTTTAAGAAATAATTTAATTAATACATTTTGGTAAATTATTATTATAGAATGAAAGAATTATTAAAAATTTTATAAAAATTAAACAATTGTATTATTTATGTTCGACAAAATATAAAAATTAAAATATTAATGAACTCAATTATGACGTTATGATGTTGAATTTTAAAGAAAATGCAGAATATTGTTTGTTTAATAAATAAAATTTTAAATCTAAAATAAGATGTCTGCAAGACTGTTAGCTGCTGCCTTTAGAGGGATTAACATTCAAACATATCCTGCATCAATTTATACTTTATCTACATAGAATGAATAATAATAACTAGTGAAAATTATAGTTCCAAAAAATCGCTTTGAGATGCCAGTAGTACACTATACTGATTAATCCATAGCTATACTTGATAAGAAATCAACTCCTAAATGAATATATATTATATTTTATATTATAATATACTAACCCTTAAGAATTTCTTGTTTCCTTAAAAAGAAATCTCAACTTTCTATAATATTAACAACTAAAACCATTACTAGATTCAAGAAATATGAATTTAAACACTCAGAAATTTTCAATTACTCTGAGTTTCAAGTTATCAATTTAAGAATCAGAAATTCAAATGATATCCTAAATTCTATAAACCAATCATAATTTAATATTAGTTAAGCTAATTTAATATATCATACATGATTGTAAAATGTATTTTATATAAAAGTTAGTAAAAATGCTTCAAATATACATTATGAGGGATTAGAAAAAATGGCAAGTTAATTTCCATTTAAAGAATATAAATTACAAAGATGTCAGTGTAATAAAAATAAAAATATTTCAGTTAATATGATAGTTGATTGCAGCTATAATAATAATACATATTTGATTTAAAATCAGTGTAAATTAATAATTTGAGTTGACTTTTTAAAATTTTATTAATATAAAAATTAAAATAGTTCTATTAGTATTGTAAGTGTATTTTATTTGAGAATAATTATTGAGACCTATTTTAATATATTTCAGAATTTTTAATTATAAAGTTTTTAAGTAAATTTAGAATTACTAAATAAAATCTTTTAATGTTCGATTTAATGGTTGTTAGCTATAGAAATACCTTAATAGATTCTTTCTTTGAGTTTATATTTAATAAATTACATATTGTTATATTTATCCTGCTGTCTTATTTATTAATTAAATAAAAATGATATAATAGAAAAACTAAATTTTCACACAGAAATAGAAGACTTATTGTTTAGAGAATTTAATTGGAAGGGGAACAGGTGGATAAGTTTACAAGGCCTAACTTTTAGGGTAAATGAACTATGTGGCCTTAAAAATATAACCTTATTTAGAGCCTTCAGAAAGAAAAACTCTAAATACTCTTAATCAAAAATAGTTGGAGCATATTGTTAATATTTTGGACTTGGATTAATATAATAATTATACTGTAATTGTAATGGATTTAGCTGATGGATCCTTTGAAGAATTTTGGTAAAGTCAAAAAATATTTGATATAGAAGAAATTCTTAAATACTTCATTTAAGTATCATTTAAATATTTATATATTTAAGATAGTAAAAGGGACACTTGAATTACATAAATTGAACTTAATTCATAGAGATATAAAATTAGATAATGTTGTTTATATGAATCAAAATGGTGGAAAACTCTTAAAATTGTGTGATACTGGATTAATGAGAGAATAAGATGGAAGAAAAACAGTTAAAGTAGGAACACCTTATTATATGGCACCAGAATAAATCGATTAATCAATTTATGATGAAAAAATTGATATTTGGGCTTTGGGTATGATATTATTTGAAATGATATTTAAGTAGACTATGGTTTCAGGTATATAAATTAACTTATTCTTAAGGAAATTCTATACATGAAGTATTAAGTAATATATTAAGACTAAACCAAAATAATATTGATAATAGAATTAATTAATTATTCATTTAAAAATAAGAGTATGCGAATGATGTCAGACTATTATTAAAAGAAATGATAAAAATAGATAAAACATCAAGAGTAAGTGCAGAATATGTTTTATAAAAATTGTAGAAAATCTTAAAAATTGATCAATAATATTAAATGCAAAATAGCAAATAAATTGATGAATTAAAGGAAAAAATTAGATTAGAGATTTAATAAGAGTATGAAATAAAAAATATTTAAGAGCTTGAAAAAGTAAAAAATTAACACATATTAGAATTGGAGTAAATAAAGTCTGAAATCAAAGAATATTAGTAACAATATTATTAATAACAAATTTTAAAGATTTAAAATGAGTATGAAGAGAAATTTAGAACTTAAAAAAATTAAGAAATTATAAATTTAGACTAAAAATATTAAAAAGAAATACAGAACAATTAATTAAATAATATAGAACTTGATTAACTTAAAAAGAGATATGAAATAGAAAAAACTAATTTTTAATAATAAATAGAATAATAATACTAATAAATGATTGAATAAGAAACTTAAAAAATTAAACAATAACAAGAAAATGAAATGAAAAATTAATTATAAAATAGAGAATTAGCTATGAAAATATAACTGTAAGAATAGTTAAAAAAACAGTATTAAGAATAATTTGAAAATAAAAATACAAAACTTTTAGAATTTAATAAACTATTGACAAAAATCGAATCAAATTTAAATGTAAATTAAAAGAATCTATAATATTAACTATAGCAATTATAAATACAATAGTAATCAAATTCTTCCTAAAATTATAAGATTTTTATTGATGAATTTAAAAAATAATTAAAATAAAAGCTAAATGAAATAGAATAAATTATTACAGAACTTATTCAATTAAATATAAATCCTAATTAAGAAATCCGTTAATAATTAGATTAAAAAATTTAAAGATTATTATCAATCTAAAAGAATAAGCAACATTTGGTTGATCAATCTGTTGTTGAAAATTTCATTTAAAATTCAATTATTAAAGCCAATGAAATAATAAAGGAAGAATAATAATAAGTTTAAGATTAAAATAATAAACTATTGAAGATCTAATACGAGAAATCTTAGTAATATATATATTAATTGAATACCTCCTTTTCTACCCAAAAATAAAAATTACATAGACTCAATTCTATTATTAATTTTTTAAATTAAAAAGATCCTTCATTTTTAAAATAATGCGAAAGTATAAATGATGAATATAATTTATTGAATTAAGATTTTTATGCTATTGTGCACATGTTAAATATATTATAAACTGATTAGTTGAAGATAGAATTTTTTGAATAATGTAATAAATAAATGGAAGATATTTCAGAAAAGCTTAGTAAGTTAGAAAATAATTTAGTATTTTTGTTGTAGAGTATGGAAAAGTAAAATGAAGAAGAACTTAAAAATATTTTGGATTAATTTTAAAATTTTATTGAGTAAATAGAAGATTGGTTATAAAAAATATAAATGATTAATTAGAAATAGTAAACAGATTAATCTGTTCAATTAAAGGAAACAATTTAAGAATTAAATATTTAAGAAAAGGTTTTATTCTAATTTAAAATAAAGATCAATTAATTTATTGAAGATATAAAATTAAAGAAACATTAAGATTTCAACAGTTTGTTTTAGGAAATAAATTAAGAATTTAAAATTTGCCTTTATAAATTAGAACTATTAGACAATAATTATAATAAATTTCGTCAAAGAATGACTTTAAAGCCTATAATTTAATAGTATGGGGATGAGGAGAAATCAAAAACATAAGCACGATTAGTAGAGGATTTTTAAAATTGTTAGAACAGAACTAATAAGTTAAAATAAGAATTATCAAACCTAAAGGATAAAATCTAAAAAAATCCAGGATATATAAATATTTCTCAAAAATTAGACTTTAATTTGCATCTTTTAAATAATTTATAATAAATAAATTTACAATAAATTTAAACTTCTATTGATGAATTTGGAAAGACGTAATTTTAAAATATAGATTAATTAAAACTTGAAGAAAGTAAAATTGGTTTTTAAATTGATATTTCATCTCAATATCTAGAACAACTTTTCAGTAAAATGAATGAAATTAGAAATTCAATGATTGAATCAATAGAAAATTTTTGGAAGGAAAATTAAAATTCCTTAACAAATCTATTATTAGGATTAAAATAGGAATTACTTGATTTATAATTAAAAACAGAAGAATATGAACTTTTAAAAAATTTGGAAAATTCGAAATAAGAACTTTAATTAGCTATAGAATAAAATCTAGAATAATGTAAAGAATAGATGAAATTCAACTATCAATCCTCTCAATTTTAAGAATCATTTAATTTTAAGAAAAACCTAGAAAAAATTGATTAAGCTAAGAAATTAATTGAAATTTTTTATAAGAAAAAATAAACATTTTATACTTGGGCTCAAGAATAATCTAATAGAATAATTTCTATTCAAAATGAATTTTAAAATTTTGATTATTAAAAGTTGGAAGGATTTTTCAAAAATTTCATAAATACATATGAAGAGATTAATACATTAATAGAAGATTTATAAAAAAAGGTTTTAAATCTAGAACAATAAAAGAATAATTCTTAAATAAATTAATTAAATTAATAATAAGATGAATGTAGAAAAAGAATTTAGGAATTATAAAAATAAAAATCATAAAATAGTGATTAATTTTAAAATCTGAATTTCTATAAGAATTTAATTTTAAGAATAAAATTTTTCGAAGTTCTTTTTTAATTAAAATGTCTTCATGAAAGATAATAAATATATTTGAGGAAATAAAATAATTCTCATAGTAATTCTACCCTAAAACAGTAGGAAGACTTAAAATTGCATACAGATTGTGTACAGATAATAGATGATTATTTTAAAAATTGTGTTGAATTAAAAGATTAAATGGTAAAAGGGAAAATGCCTGTTTAATTAATTTATAATTATTTATAAATAACTGATGGTAAGAAAACATGCAAAGATGATAATGATAAAGGAGAATCAAAGATTTTTGATTAATAACCTTAAAATTTATTATAAAGATTGGAAGACAAATTATCTAAGTTAAGAGACAATATAACTTTGAAGAATAAAGTGAAGATAAAAAGTAAAATACAATCCTAAGAGTTAAACTCATTTAAACAATTTTAAGATGGATGTATTCCTTTAATGAGTTAATTAGAATTCAGTAAACTATATAATACAAATTCAGTTGATAATAAAAATCGTGAGGTAAATAAAATTTAATGATAATAAAATATATATATATGTTCAAAATAATTTTAGAATTGATTATCAGGAGTAGTATAGGCTTTTCTAAAAGCAGGTTAATCATATTCAAATAAAGCTATTAAATGATAAAAATGATGAATATTTACTTCTTTTGAAAGCAGATAATTCTCTTGGACATTCTTTTTTTAAGATGATAGTTTCTTGGTGCACTATTATCTTTTCTTGGAAAACTTGAGATCATTTTTAATAAAAAAAAAATAACTTTGCTTTTCATTTGAGTTTATCACTTTTTAGGATTAGAGAAATTATACGATTGTGATTCCATATATATAAATATTATATTAGAATTAAATAAATGTAAGTAACTCATTAATAAATAATTCATGATTTTCTACTTCTAATATTCTTTACAGCTAAATTAAGTGCAACCTAACAAATTTAAGGATCTAATGTTGATTTCATAGATTTTCCTAATGCTTTGGCTGTGGCTGATTTTTGATGATGAATTTATTAAGATAAAGATTAAGCATTAGATTATTTAAAAGTGGTAATTATTTATTATTATGGATTAATAACTTATCTGGCTGATTAAATTGGTTGATAAAAATTAATTTTATGATCAGTACTTATATTTATGTTAAGAGGTTTATCATTAGATTTTGATTTAAAATTAATTTTACGTGGAGTATCACGATTTGATAAAGGTTCTTAAATTTTAGTTCTTCTGAATTAATTAAGTTCTTTAATATTAAGTTTTTTTTTGGTAAATTATGCTTTAGAATGATTATGAGATTCAAATCTTTATGTAAGACTTCTAGGATCTTAAAGTAAAGAATTACTATCAAAATGGACAGTACTAAATTATTTAGAATCTCTAGTGTGTTTTTTAGCAAGAAGTGTTTATAGATCAGTCATTACTTTAATTTCTAATTATTAAACTTTCTTAGGTAAATGAGGACTTTATTATGGTGCTCTTGGTGTAACGCATTTAGGTGATTTTAAAAGAGTAGCTATTCTTTATTAATTTGGTAATAGAGTACGATTAGTAGGAGATTTAATTTGAATATCTCTTGGTGTCTATATGATGATATAAAACTATAATAAATACTATATGTAATTGATCTGATTTCTTTGATTAATTTTACTTTTTAATTACTGTTTTTGGAACTTTATTCTTGAGCATATTGAGTATATTCGTAATACTGGATTTACGTTATTATTTATCTGAGTTGTTAGGTTTTTGTGATTAAATAGTTTAGTGTATTATTTGAGGTTTGTATTTCTCATATTTTAAATTTGGGATTGTTGATTGCAATAATTGGTATTGTTAGAGTTACTATTTGAAATTCACAAATTAGGGCTTGGTCTCAATGAAACTTATGCCATCAAGGATCTTCTCACATTTAGATATCGGCTAGATTGAGGAGCTGTTTTACTTCATCAGAGGAACTTGCTTCTTATACAGTCATTTATTGGCTCGATTAAGGTAAAGGTGAGTCACCTACTATGCCCTTTGGAGGTTTATCAGGATTATTCTTATTCTCATTTGCAATCAATTTCGCTATTCGAAAATACTCTAATCTTCTCTTTTTATCATGGTAATAATTTAATGGAATTATTGCTGGCACCATAAATAACCGTGGAATATCATTATGAAACTATAACTAGAATTTATTGGTACTTTGTAATACTCACCCAACATTTACAATTTCTCATTTAAAATTGTAAAGTCATACACTTTACAAATCAGTTCCTCTGGTGTATCATACAGTAATACATCCTTATACAGAATATTATTAGGAGTACGATAATTGTGCAAGATCTCGCTTATACCTTTTGTGTAATGGTAGTTTTAAGATTGAGAGTATTTCAAGAACAATGAATGACGCATGATCTCTTACAAATAATCAATTAAATCTACCTATTATTGGACTGCTCTCTTCACAAAAGTCACATTTCATTTTGAATTTATGATAATTAAAATATATATATATAATCACTAAGACTTCTTAGTCATCTTCTGAATTACTTTATCATCTTTTCCATCTATGATAAAGTCTTTCTTAGGATTGTATCGGCACTTCTTCAAAATATTCTCGACTTCTGGTTCACTTGGTGTCCTTGAGATGGATCCATCATATCTATAAATAATTGATTTCACAGGCTCATAATAGCCTTCCCCTACATCTGAAATTAAATAACAAAAAACTAATACCATACGTACCCTCAGGAATTTCAATAAGAATATCATCTTTCGTCATTTGAGTAATGCCTGCTGGTTTGATACTCTATTTGATTTCCTGATGAAATCTCCTATCATCTCCAATACAATATTTCCAATCAACAGGTTCATATTTCAAATGATCTTCAAAAAAATAAGTTCCATCAAGCATCTTGCCTCTCTCCCATTTTGCCTTGTATTATCCCTAGATAATATTAGGACACATTATGAAATACCCCATTAGGAAAAATGAGAGTGCCATCTCCATGAAATTCTCCTTTAAAAAAATCTCCCTCATAGATGACACCATTACTAAAATAGTATTTGCCTTTTCCATGAAACCAACCTTCAAGTTATTCTCCTTCATATTTACTCTCAGCCCACTTAGACATTATATTTATTAAAATAAGTTATATGTTAAAAATAATCTGTTTTAATAAAATAGTAATATATGTAAAACTGAATAGGAAATAATTTAGATAACTATCTAGATTTGAAATATATTTGTATAATACTGGGAAGATTAAAAAATTGATTCAAAATTTTAATATTTGGTAAAGAATTAAATAAAAAAATTACCCCAAAATAATAAATGTTTCCTAGTAAATTGTATGATTTACAATTGACTCCCTCTTTAAATAAATTAAATTGTGATTTAGAGAGTGCCAAATTAATGGAATCATTCAGAAAACTATTAATGGATGATGATAAAGAAATATTGACTCAAGCATTGGTAAATAAAAAGATAGAAAAGTTAGGACTTAATGAAAGCCATATCATATGCACTTTATGGGACTGTGTTCTATTGGAAGTTTTTAAGTGATAAATGCAAAGATGATGATCTAAATGCTGTAAGTTAAGAATTGCAGAGGAAAATAGTGATTTATGATATATGCGAGAATGAAGATCTTAGATGCTAAGTTATCAATTTTGGTTATAAAAAACGCATTTATTTAGCCAGATATTTGAATTACTTTTATGTAGTTGGCAAAAAAGGTAGTGAAGAAAAGCATAAATTAATCAAAGACATTCTTTTAGATGTAATCAATGACATTATAGGTTTACCTATAAGAAGACATAAGCGATCATATTCAGATCCTTTTAAATATCTATCTGATTAGAAAGACAATCGCATAAATAAAGTTAATGTGAAGAATGTACCACTGTCTCCATCAAATATATCCAGAACTAGTTTATAAATGTAGCTATTAGATGAAATTAATCAAGATGGAGATCTACTTATGAAAGAATGTAATTCCCTCATCAATTCTCCTACACCTGAAAATGAACTTTTGTAATCTTTGAATTTAAACTTATAAGAAGGAACCAATATTCTCTCAAATGTAAGTTTTTTTAATTCAAATATTAGATTAGATATTTTGGTACTCTTAAGTTTTATGACGAAGCCAGATCATATGGATTTATAATCATGGATTTAGATGGTAGTGATTTGTTTGTTCATTGTGATGATCTCACAAAAGCTGGAATGACTAAAGATTTCTTAAGGACTGCTAAACATGGCAATATCATTCGATTCTCTTTTTTGATACTGGAATATTTTGGCAAGTATAATAAGAGTAGAAAAGCAGTTGATTTGCAATTCATACAAAGCCAACCTTATTTCATGTGATATTAATTTATATTATTTACTAATACATTGCTTATTATTTTAAGAATAATATTTTTATATTATTTGTCGAATAGAATAAAGCAATCAAAATCAGATTAATTATATTCAAAATGCCTATAATTATTTATCTAATCATTATTATGACACCAGACGACATCTTATATTCCTTATTTTAAATAGAATGATTTTCTTGTTTCATTGCTATGCAGATTAAGGATATTCGTAAGGCATTATTTATTTATATAATGATATGTGAAATCAAAAAAGAATATGCCAAAAATTTATATAAGATTAACGATAATGTAAATAATGATGACTTTGATCCAAACTTTCATGATTATGTTAGCGATAGCTATTATGAAAATTCCGAAGACTCTAATAAAATTGAAGATTATGAAAATAATATGATTATTCCTAAAAAATAAAAGGATTTATAACATATTGAAATTGTTCAAGTCAAATACAATAATCCTTTTCAAATAAATGATTTGGAATCAAATTCATAAAATTATAGCAGCTTATTCGATGAGCAGGAAGAATAACAGTAAACTTTTGAGGATGAATAAAATTGGAGAGTTAAAAAAACAAATTAGAGTTAATATAGGGTTTTCTAGAAGGAATACAAAAAAAAAACTGAATAATTCGATTGATGGCTAAGATTTGATTTTTTTAATTTATGTGTGTTACTAATTATAATAATAAATTTGTAAATTTATTATCTTTGTATTGATGATTAAGTTAACTTTCAGTTAAATTTGGTGAGAATTATGTTAAATAAAGTAGTATTAAAAGAAATGATTGAAGAGAGGAATAGTTTAGATTTAAATATAAAAAATGAGTATTTTATAATTAAATTTTTAATATATAATTATGAATTATATTGATTAAGGTTCAGCACTGTCTAGAAAAGTGCCAAATAGAAAATTATCTAAGAAGAATTCTTTATTTTATTAGGTATAAGTTTGATATATTTAAAAATAAGTAATCAGTATTGGAGAATGAAGAGTTTTTATAAAAGTATGAGAAGAATGTGGATTAATTACAGACAGTGATAGAAGAGCCTGAATTGAAAGAAGTAATACAGATAAGAAATGAGAAATTTTTTTAACTTTTGGAATAAATAATAAAGGTGGAATCATCAATAAAAGACTTTGCAAAAGGGTAAATAAATAATTTTTTATTATAGATATTAAAAGTTTGGTTTTATAGTATCAGATAATGGTATTACATATAGAGAGTGGGCTCCAAATGCATAAGAATTAAAATTAAATGAGTATAGTTGTACAACAGATAATGGAGGTAATTGGGAAGTGTTCATACCAAAAGATGATGATGATAATCATTAAATAGTTCATGGGAGTATATTAATTACAAATTTAAATGGTTTATCAAGAGCATCAGTTTGGAGTTAAGTAAGGAATGGAGATTAAGCAATATTTTGGAATCCTGAAAATAAATATGAATTGCAATAATAATAAAAATTATAATAATAATAACAATAAAGTAAAGGATTGAAAATAATTAAATAAAAAATAAATGAACTTTAAAATATTCCAGGATTCAATGCAATTTTAATAACTTAATAAGTATTGATGGCTGTAGATATAAATTAAGTCAATCCTGAAGATTTAAAAAAGAAGATTGATGAACTACATTAATAAGGATTATAGGTATTAATGGAAATAGATCATCAATTAATAGGAAAACATTTAAAAAATTGGGATGGAAGTGAATACTAGTATGTGCGTGATGGAACTGATTAATTAGATTATGGAAAATGGGAAGTTTTAAGATTGTTGTTATCAAATTTATAATTTTGGATTTCAGAATATTAGATAGATGGATTTAAGTTTTCAAATATTGATATTACTGATGATATAGATGTTGCTGTTTATTTAATGTTAGCTAATGATTTAATTCATGATATATTACCAAATGGAATTACTATAATAACCAATTTTGAATATCCAGCATTATGTAGATCTATTAAGGAAGGTGGATTAGGGTTTGATTTCAAAGTATCCTAATTGTAATCAAAACAATACTTGCCAAAAACATTATTCGAAATCAATTAAGATGCAACAAGAGCCTAATAATTAAATGCCCTAGTAGTCGGATAAGTAATCATCTACCTAAATAGTTTAGGGAGTGATTTCTGATACAAAGGAAAATCATTTCCTTTTAATGGAATCCTAACTTGCTTGGTTAGAAAACTAATTTGCTGAAGTCAATTTCATTGATTTTGTTATTGAAGTTAAGAGATCAAAATATACATTCTTGATAAATCTCACTAATTAAGTATAATCTAAATTTCCAATTATAGAATAGAACTATTTAGCTGAATTACAAAATTAATCAAATCCTTTAATAGGAAGGATATAAACAAACTTAGATTGATGAAAACTCTACAGAAATTTAAATTCAATCAGAATAGGGATTGATCATTCAATGACTATCTGAATTTACATAATGTGTAGTAAAACAAATATCAATTATTTATTATATTATCTAAAATCATTAAAATCTATGAAAATTCAAAATGCCATTATATTATACACATTTTTATATGTTTTCTCAAATATCCGATATAGAATTAACTCTCATATGCTTCAAAAAAGATTGAGTGATTTTTTAAGCAAAAAAATAATAAGAATTGAATATTTTTCATAAATATTCTCTTATACTAAATTTTTGAAAAAGATTAGATAAAGTACCATTATTTTCTCTCATAAGGTAAAAATATGTATTTAAAACGAAGCTTTTCTTCTGTACTTTGCAATGTTGGACCAACAATGTCAATAGTATTAAAAAATTGTTTATTTAAATTCTATAATACGCATTAACGAAATAATTAATACTATGAAAAGAAATTTAGAAATTCTGTGTATTATTATTATAAAAATTATATATATTTTTCAATCTAATTTTAGGTTTTCAAATAAATTATTATAAAAAAGAACTATGTATTGTGATTCTATTTCTGATGGCTTGGTGGCTTTAGGTGTGTTTGATGGATCCCTGGGAATAGTGTCTTTAGTTTTAACTATTATGTTAGAAGGAACTCAAGAAAAAATATACACTCTCATGTGTTCTATTACTGAATTCTGGTGTATTTGGTTAATAGTTAGCATAATCTATAAGAAACTCTCAGTAGGTATTATTTCAAATTATTTTAGGTGTTGTTTGCTCGGTAAAAGAAATATTAATGCTTCCGGATTATTAATTTTCGAGATATGTTGCAGGAATCCTTTCTCTATTATAATTTTCGATGACAATTTGTTTACTCAATAGTGATAATATTAAAAGATTTACAGGAGATAGTAGATTATAATAATTATTTTTTAGTGTTGGCATTAGCAATGTTAGTTCCAGTTTTCTGTTTTTTTAAAGGAATAGCACTGCTCTTTGTTCTTATCTAATAAATTTTCTTTATTTTCACAGGAAAAGAAAAAAATCATAATTTTACGTTGATTTAAGATTAACAATAAAAAAAATAAGTGATTTTTTTAGGAATAGTATTTTTAATAGTAACATCACTCTATTACTTTTTAAAATCACTATTCGTATTTACTATCTATAATAATTTCGAGGATTTAAGTACTAAAATATTTGCTATAATGATCATTGTTCAGTCGCTTTTTCTTATAATATTCAGTTCCTTTATGACTTGTTAAATGATAACAATTTTAAAATAGATACCTGTAAATGAAGATCCACATTTGATGAATCCAAATCAAAAATGCTATAGAAATTGGTTTATCTTAATTAAATCAATATATTTTAGTGATAAAATGAAATGGTTAAGAAGGATAACTTATTGTTTTTGGTGTATATAATGCATTTATGGATTGATATAATTTCCATTTTTCCAGCTCATGTAAATTACTAAATCATAACTTTATACTAAAACTTCCTTTATGTATTTTGATACTTTTGTGATGCAAGGTCTTATTGTGAGTTAAATCATATTATATATGGCCAAGAAACTTCATTAAATTTAAGATGATGAAGATCCATTCTTATTTAATATCAAAGTATGAAAATTATATAATCAATTCATAGTTTGCTGATGAAGATTCGTCTAGAGTGGAAAAGAAATAAAAAATAATTAATAAATCATAATTGTAATGTGGGATTTGTCTTGAAGATTTAAAGATTGGATAAATAAGATAGAAACTTACTTGTCATGAAACTCACATTTTTCATCTACTTTGTATTCAAAAATGGACTTAAACTTAAAATATTTGCCCAATTTGCAGAACCCCTTGTGAATGATATTTTTAATTTATTTATTCAACATTAATTCTACATTATAAGCAAAATCTTAAAAATTTTATATTTGAGTTTTATAATTGAAACAAGTATTTTGAGATTTATATTAGAAAAAAGCAAAGAATATATGTTATTCAATTTTATTTTAGATTTATTAAAAAAATAATGTAAAATCAGAATTACGAGGTCCATAAAATTGTTGGAAAGAAAAAATATGAAATTCTTGTTAAAGTACTTGGATAAGGGCAATACGCTAAGACCTATTTGGCTCGAAACATTTAAACTCAACAATACCTTGCTTGCAAAGTTTATATGAATTTCTACTAATAGGTAATTTCAAAAGAATAAATTGTTCTTCAATTAAACTAAATTGAAAACAGGGAATTAGCAGAAAAAAAGAAACAAAAGATTACAGAAAGATTACAGAATGAAGTTGACAATACAAGCAAAATGTGTAATATGCTATTTATTATTTTTTAAAGAACATCCTCATATTGTAAAATTTGAAGATTTAGTTGAAAGTCCAAATAACATTTACTTTTTTATGGAATACTGTTCTGGAGGAACATTAGAAAAATTGATACAAGTTAGAAAAAGACTTAGTCAAGCTGATGCTTTACCTTATTTTAAATAGTTGGCTTTAGGTATAATTAACATTTTAATAATTAGGTTGTGGATATCTTTATGAGAAAAACGTCATTCATAGAGATTTAAAACCTTCAAATGTTTTACTATAAGATAATGTCATAAAAATAGCTGATTTTGGTTTATCTAAAGCTATGGAAGAATAAATTAAAGAGATAGCTAATGATAATACTCCATGGATTGGAACACCCTTGTATATGAGTCCTTAAGTAGATAGTTTTTTTATTTTTAGGTTATTGGGTAAGAATATTATTCAATAAAATCTGATGTTTGGTCACTTGGATGCATATTTTATGAAATGCTTTGTGGAAAAACTCCTTGGTATCATGAAAAAGTTCAATATTTATAATAAATGATTTAAAATGAAAGTGTACAGTTTCCAAATGATGTTTAAATATCAGACAATATGAAGAAATTAATTACAAAAATGTTAGCTAAAACGGAAAATGATAGAATCAGTATCGTATAAGTAATTTAATACTTAGATTCAGTTTGAACTAAATGAATATTATTGCAAATAAATCATAAATCAATTATCACTTTATCAAATATAAACTAAACAAGTCATTTAATTAATGACACTCTAATAATTCTTTTATTTAGCCTTTTTCTTTTTTTGAAATCATATTTACACAGAGACTGAATTTGTGAGTTTTTGGAAGACGATCTCTTAAGATAACTAAATTCAATCAAAATAATTACTTTTTATTTTTTCATTATAATTATTATCCTATTTCAAAGCTAAACCTGCATTTATTACTAAAAATAAGATATCTGTAGGTAAATCTTTGGTAGTATACAATTATTAAAGATTATCAACTTAAAATACATAATCAATAATCTAAGAAGGGGTTGCCTTTTTGAATGTATTCATATTCTTTTCAAATATTGTTGCAGTTTCAGGCAGTTATTTCTTGTTCAGTAAATCTTAAATCACATTCACAGTTAAGTTTTATCCAATTTAATCAATTTATTATTAATTAACACTCTTTTATTTGGTTTATTAATTTTTAACTTATTATGACTCTGGCTTCTCTTATTAAGCATTATTTTATTCATCTTTTTTTTCTTGCTTTGGTTGAGATTCTTGTTTCTCTCTTATTTTTCCTCTACAATTTGCATGTAATTTTTAAACTTCTGATAATTTATCCTTTGCCTATTTATTTTCTGAATCTAAACAAACAAGTCTTTCTAAATCCTCTCTTGCTTTTCCAAATAATTCATTTTATTCTTCTAACTTATCTGAAATCATAGCTAAACTAGAAAAAGCAACACCTCTCCTATATAAGGCTTTTTAATTATTTAAATCTTTAGCAAGAACTTTACTTGCTAATTCAACTACTTGATTATTTTAATTTAATTAACTCAAGCAAAGACAAGAATTTGTTAAGAGTTAAAAATAAAGTTATATTTAAGAAGGTGCTGGATTAGCTTCATAAAATTTGATTCCTTCACCCCAAATTTAAATAGCTTTCTCTAATTCTTATGCTTTGTAATGTGTATTACCTTATTCTTTTAGTTTACCAAGTTAAGTTGAGATTTATGCATCAGATAATTTAGATTTTTATCCATCATCCACCTCTTAAATTGTTTTTTTTATAATTTCTGGTTATTATTTTTGTATATTTATTGGTTCCTCTTACTATTGCTTGATAGATTATGATCTAATTTCTTATTTATTTTATTCCTCTTCTCTAATTTTAGTAACTTTATTATTCTCCTCTTAACTCATTATCTTTGATAGTCTATCAAGCGCTTGTGATGCTTGTAAATTTCCTGGATCAAGATCTTTAACCCTTAAGAAATCCAATTTGCTTAAAACAACCTTATCTAATCTTTCATATGCCATTCCTCTTCTTAAATAAGCTTTCGTTTTTATATCCCATGCAATATTATCTTCTATAATATTCCCACAATATTCTATCACCTTCTAATATTCCTAAAGTTAAAGATGACAATAAGCCAAATTACTTAATAATATTGCCCTCAGTTCTATAAATCTTTATTATTCCACATATTTTTGATTCTCTTTTAACAATTCTATCAATTCAATTATCGACTACGAATATGCTCCTTTTTATATTCTATTTGTAATTTCATTCTTTTTATTCATAATATCACTATATTCTTAACTGTAATCAGGTTATTTTTGTTTAGAAATAGGTATTTCTTCCTCCTCTTCATCTTCTTCTACAATTTGCACTTTCTTAAAACCACCCGATTTCTCAATAAATTATTTATCTAAAATTTAAAATCATTATTACTTTCTGCTGAATTGATTTATTACTCTGTCAAAAACTTTCTGCATTCTCTTAATTCACCATTTACTTCATTGTTGTCTGGTTCAACTTAAAGGATGTACTTAAAATCTAAATAAGCTTTATCATATTATTTAAGAGCAAAATAGGCTTTTCCTCTTCTGTGATAAGCCTTTGTATAATCTGATTGAAGTGCAATAGCATAATCACAATCATTGATAACATTTTAATATTCCTTAAGTTTCAAATATACCAATGCTCTATTACAATATGAAGCAGCCATTTATCTATCAAATTAAATAGACTAAGTATAATAATTTATAGCTTCTTTGAGATCATTTGATTTCAATGCTTCATTTCCCTTAATTTTCTCTTATTCAGCCAATCGCTTATTTTTTTCCAATGTTGGATTCTCAGCCCATTTTTCAACATCTATTTATGCTTATTTCTTTACGATTGGATCAATAACTACCTCAGATACTAAAAATCTAAAAAAAAAAGTACCTTTAGCATATTTTGGATCTATAGAAACCAATTTCTCTTCTACAGCTTTAATTAAATCTGTATAATAATTTCCATCTAATTCTAAAAGTTTAAGAGCCTTTTTTAAAGGAGCGACTTTTGTTTAACTATTTACCCAATCAAAATCTATTTTTTCCAAAGTCAACTCGTCACTTATCATTAATAAATAATTTAAATTTATTTTGTATATTCAACAATGTAATCATCAATTATATATTTTTCATTTAGTGACAAATTGTTAACTATTTGTGAAAAAAATTAAAGAATCATATAAATTTGTTTTTTGTCATTAACAATTTAATAAACAAATTTGAATAGGAGTAGTTAAATAGTGCTAAGAAAAAATAATGAATTAATTATTAATTTGATTAAATACAATTTTCTACAATTCATATCTTTAAAGAAAACTTTTTTCTAAAAATAATCCTAAAAATATTTTAGAGGATAATAATCATTGTTTTAATTTCAAAACTTTATTAAAATTCATCATCCTTCTATTTACATAATAAACTAAGTCTATTCCTTGCTATTCTTGTTGCATAGAAAGTCCACCAATCAACATCCAAAAATAATTTTACAATATTCCTCCTATCTCAATTTATCTTAAGAGTGCTTATGGAATTTCATTTGAATTAGCATATTCTTTCCAATATTCTCTTAGAAAATTTAATTTTAAATCTTCCTACCATCCTTCTTTGATTTTAAAAAAAGGAGGCTCTGAAAATGTATAATCCCATTCCATCTCATTAAAAAAATTAGCTAATTCATAACCTGGATAATTCAATCCTGCAAATTCAAAATCAATCAAATGATATTTCATTAATCTTTAGTCTTTTAAGAAATTAGTAGCATTAAGGTCATTATGTGCTATAACTAGTGGCAATTCTCTAAGGGAAGGATCTTTAAATAATTCCAAAATAAAAGTTTGGTTTTAATCTGAGAATACCTACTCAAATATTGTATATAGTTATTAACAATTGGAATCTAAAATAACATCAAAAATCTCATCTCTTAAATTAGTATTATGTAACCATTAATAAATAGAAGGAGTATCAAAGATTTCTACAAACGAATTTCTATTTCTTAGTTTGTGGAATGAACCAAGCATTCTAGCTACCTCAATGTAATCTTCTTTTATTTCTGATAGTGTTACAGGAAGGTATGGCCAAAATTCCTCTATTCTTTAGAGTTGATCAGAATATAACACTTTTGGTGCTAATTCTAATTATGCAAGTTCTGATTATAATCTTACTTCCCTTTCTCGATTTTAGAATAATCGAAATGTAGATGTGTAACGTCTATAAATTACAGATTGTTTGGTTGTCGAAACCTTATAGACAAAATTAGTTAATCCACACATACGTTCAGATTTAAATGGTTCATCATTAAAAAATTTATGAAGAAGCTCTTAGTTCATTTTAATAATATTTCATTATCATTATATTTTTATTACTCATCTTATTTTCATATTTTCTGAAAATTCTTCTTCTTTCTCTAATGAAATAAATACTTAACAAAAAAAAACTATAAAAAAATTTATGTGTGGTTAACCTAAATTTTCTCTCATAATTTTAAATAAAACAAATAATAAAATATTACAATAAGGCTTAGCTATGAAAGAAGATGAATAAATTTTTTGCCATTTTCTTTTAATTGTAATATTTAAAAAAACTAAAAGAAACTTTGAAATCAATTAAGTCTAATACTAAATTATAACTAACAATTTTTATTGTTAAAAATGTAATTCAAACCAGCACCATCTAATCTCAACCAAATTAGAGCTTAAAAGGTAAAATTCGATGATAAAGAATTAACTTTTTTAAAAAAAGAAAAAAAGCTTGAACAAAAAATTACAGAACTGATGCAAGAATTACAATAGATTCCAACATTGCAACAATAAATAAAAACATTAAATGAATAATTTTAAAAATAGGAGAACACTATCTAGCACTTCAGACTTGCGTAAAATAACGAAAGAATATTAAATGAGAGAATACAGAATAAAGAAATCACTATATAAAATCAAGAACATGAAATTCAATAATTAAATAAAAAAATTGATTAGCTCCAAAAAGATGTTTGCTATGAGAAGCAAAATAAATAAATTACTTATCAAATTAAATAACCTGTTAAATCTTTGACAGTATAATAAGAATAAGAAAAACCAATTAGAGTGTAAGAACTTGAAAAATAACTACTTTATAAAACAACAGCAGTTCTGAAAGTGCAAGACAAAAAAAGATAAATGAAAAAATAATTGAAGAATAAAATTGAACAATTAGAACAAGAATTAAAAGACTACAAAAATGGTTATGAAATTTATTACGAGTAAAATGAATCTTTATAGGAATAATTAAGAAATACTTCAGCATTATGTATTATTATGCAATTATTATAAAGGTGGTCAATTAACAAGTGAAAATTAATCTTTGAAAGATTAATTGGAAATTTTTAAATGTGTTCCAGCAGAAGAAAGGGATAAAAATTAAGACACAAAATATATTATTGAAATCTAAAATTTAAGAAATAGAAATTTATAATCTCAACAATAGATATCTTAATTATAATATGATATAAGTGAATTGAAAACATAAAATGGAATTCTAATTGAAAAACTTAAGACAATAGATTCTGTAAAATAAAAAAATGATAAATTATAAGGAGAACTTATGCTTTTAGAAACAGAAAATGAAAGGTTAAAGAGAAAGAATCTAAGTGATTTGGATCATATTGAATAATAAATAGTTCAAATAAGTTTAAAGGAATAATAAATAAAAGATAAAAACTATGAATTAGAATTAAAGTAAATAAACTTACATTAAATGATAAAATATACAAATGGTATGAAAGAGGAAAATGAATAATTAAATGCTGAAATAGTCATTTTAAAATCTTAGATTTTAGATTTAAGAAGATAATTTGAATTTGTGGAAGAAAAACACGAAGAGGAAATGAGAATTTTAGAAGAAAAATTAAAATTATTATAAACTTAAACAAATTTTAGAATAATTAATTAAATCCCAGTTTAAATAAATTCACCATATTAGATACCTTAAATCGAGCGTCATTATTTATGAAATACATATTAATTTAAATAAATGTTATAAAAACTTTTAAGATATTATTAATCCTATCATCATGGAGCTTCTAGTATACCATTAACATACAAGACAATAGGATAGTAACTTAAAGATATAACAGAGAAATACCCAGACAACATAGCGGTATATAAGAAACTAATAATAGATAATATCATAATTATAGGGAATTGAAATGAAATATTCTGAATTGTATACAAGGAGTAAAGAACTTGCGGCTGCTTTCATAGCTTTAGGATTATAAAAAGGTGATAGAATTGGGATATGGTCACCTAATAATGTAGAATGGGCATTGACCTAATTTGCTGCTGCTATGGCAGATCTAATTTTAGTGAATATTAATCCTGCATATCAAAGCAGAGAATTAGAATATACACTTAATAAAGTTGGTTGTAAAGCATTGATTATGAAATCCACTTTTAAGCATTCAAACTATGTAGCTATGATAAAGGAATTGGCACCAGAATTGGATGTTCCAGGAAATCTTTAATCAAAGAGATTGCCATATTTAAAAAGTATCTAAAACTTATTATTATAAAATTAGCTGCAATTATAATTGATAACATTCATAAAAGAGGGTTTTACAATTTTAAAGATATATTTTCAATAAGCAATGTAGATCACCTTTATGAAGTAGATAGTCGTATGGAGAGTTAAGACCCAGATGAAATTACAAATATTTAATTTACATCTGGAACAACAGGTTTACCTAAGGGAGCTTCTTTAAGCCACATTAACATTTTGAATAATGGTAAGTATGTAGGAGGAAGAATAAATTATACAGAAAAAGACATAGTAGCAATATCAGTGCCTTTATATCATTGTTTTGGAATGGTTCTTGGAAATTTAGCTTGTATAAACTTTGGGTCAACAATGGTTTATCCTAGTGATGGATTTAGTGCTGCTGCTACCTTAGAAGCTATAACCAATTATAAATGTACATCTATTTATGGTGTTCCAACAATGGTTTAAAATTTAAATTATTTTAGTTTATTGAATATCTTAATGAGTATGAAAAACATAGAAATAAGTATGATGTATCTACATTAAGAACTGGATTAATTGCTGGATCTTTAGCTTCAGAGGCACTTATGAAATAAATTATTAATGTTTTAGGAGTAAAAGATATCTCAAATTGTTATGGATAAACAGAATGTAGTCCAATCACTTGCCAAAATAAAACCACTGACTCATTTGAAATAAAAACAACCAAAGTAGGATGCCCTCTCAATGCAGAGGTAAAGATCATAGATGCAAATGGAAATGTAGTTCCATTTGATACGCCTGGAGAATATTGTTCTAGAGGTTATAGTGTAATGAAAAAATATTGGGATGATGAAAAAGCAACTAAAGAAACTATTGATAGAAATGGATTCTTGCATAGTGGAGATATTGCTACCATGGATAAAGATGGATATGTTGCTATTGTTGGAAGGAGCAAAGATATGATTATAAGAGGAGGAGAAAATATTTATCCAAAAGAAATAGAAGAATATTTATCTCATATGAATGGAGTTGAATAAGTTCAAGTAATTGGATGCAATGATGAAAAATATGGAGAAGAGGTTGTTGCCTTAATTAAAATGAAGAAAAATGCAGAAGAAATTACTGGACTAGATGTCTATTAATATTGTCATAAGAAAATTGCTTATTACAAAATTCCTAAATTTGTTAAGTTTGTTAATGAATTTCCTTAAACTATTACAGGAAAACCGTAAAAATTTAAGATGAGGTAAGAAATTAATAAAGAATTAGAAGATCCTAAATATGTAGAACTATACTAAATAAGATGAAGGTTCTTATAATATAATCCTATAATAATATATAAAATTCAATAAAATTATTATTCTTATTCTCAATCACTATTTTCCTTTGACTTATAATTAATATATTGTAAACGAATCCTATATCGCCTTATTTAATTATTAATATCTATCTTTTCTTGGCATTGTTAAACTTCTTCTATATTTAATTTATTGAAATTCAATTTTCTAAATCAGATTCTGATTAAGATTCAAAGTCTCTGAATCCTTTGGAGGCTTTTCTTCAAAGTAATTTCTATCTTCCTCATCAGAATTAATATTAATATCCTTGAACATATGTACTTTAACAAGTTCGAATCAATTTTTCTAATTTTGCTAATAAAACTGCTTGAATATGGCTAAAATTATTGTCTTTAAGCAAATGGATTTAAATTTGGTGATTTAGAATTTGAATATTTTATCCATCATTAGATTATTACTATTGGCCATCTTTCTTTATAATTTGTTAATATATCCCTAAGTATCAAGCACTATTATTTTAGGATTTATTTTACTTTCAACCTACTGATTGTAAAGTTTGAATTGGAAACTTACAAATCATGCTTTTTTTTTTAATATCTATGAAAAAATCTGCTTAGTTGGATTTCTGATTAAGGTGCATTAAATTCATCTTGAGACAGTATATTTTAAGTTGGCTTATATCAAATATACAATGCAATAGTGGAAGGATTTATATTTAAACCAACTCTCCGAGAAATATAATCTTTATTTATAAATACTTACGTTATTTTTTAATGTATATATGTTACTACTTAACAAGTAAAAAATGTATTTATTTCGCATTTTAATGAAAATAATACTTTTCTATTCAATTGAGAATACATTTTACAATCATTAAACTTAAGCTATATCATTAAAACATTTAAAGTAGGAATTTTAAAGGTGATGGATCAAACAATCACCTATTTATTGATCATTTCTAAAAATTTCTAAACAATTAAAAACGAATATTTTATATATTATCAAGTCATCAAAAGGTGATGGCAAAGAACTCAGTCACATTATTTTTATGCTTATTATTGTTTACCAGTCATTGTAGCCCAAAAGATTTCGTTGATAATCGTCAACATTATAGAGAAAGAAGAAAAAAGTTTAAATAATTGTATTATTTTAGCAATTTACGATCAAATGTAAATAAAGACAATCTTTTGTAGATTGATTAATATGAAAGAAGCTTTCTTATATCAGAGAATGTTCTAAGCGTAAATGAATAGTAGGTAGCGAATACAAAAGAAAAATTATTTGATAACTAGGAAGCTATAAAAAAAATATAAAAAAGAGGAGAAATAATTGATAATAGTTAATATTTACTTGATAATGAGTTTGACAATTAAACTAAATAATCATAGTCATAATTAGAAAATAGTAAATTTAATAAATCTGATTAATACTTTGAAAAAAATGATAATAGAGATGAAGAGCATTAAAATTTTGAGAGCTAAAATTAAACTATGAGATTATAAGATTATTAAAATGAATTTAAGAGAATAAATTAAAATTATGCTATGCAGGAATAGTAAGAGGGAGAATTAAATGAGAACCCAGAAGAATAATAATAGTAGGAATAAGCAGAAGAAACTAAAGACGAGCTTTAAAATGAAGAAACATAAGATAAACCTGAGGAAACAAATGAAGAACCACCAGCTGAAGAATCTAAGGAAGACCCACCAACCGAAGAAACAAAAGAAGAACCTCCTGCTGAAGAAACTAAAGAAGAGCCACCAGCTGAAGAAACTAAAGAAGAACCTCCAGCTGAAGAAACTAAAGAAGAACCACCAGCTGAAGAATCTAAGGAAGAGCCACCAGCCGAAGAAACAAAAGAAGAACCTCCAGCTGAAGAAACTAAAGAAG
>CAJJDN010000138.1:202167-218964 GCA_905182985.1 Paramecium sonneborni | reverse complement strand
GAAGAAGCTGCGGCGGAAGAAGAAGCCAAACCAGAAGAAGCTGAGGCTGAAGAAGAAACCAAACCTGAGGAAGAAGCTGAGGCCGAAGAAGAAGCCAAACCAGAAGAGGCTAAAGCTGAAGAAGAAGCCAAACCAGAAGAGGCTAAAGCTGAAGAAGAAGCCAAACCAGAAGAAGCTGCGGCTGAAGAAGAAGCAAAACCAGAAGAAGCTGAGGCCGAAGAAGAAATTAAACCAGTGGAAGAAGCTGAAGCTGAAGAAGAAATTAAACCAGTGGAAGAAGCTAAAGCAGAAGAAGAAGCCAAACCTGAAGAATAAGTGAAAGCTGAAGAGGAAGCCGAGGCTGAAGAAGAAATTAAACCAGTGGAAGAACCTAAAGCCGAAGAAGAACCTAAGCCTGAAGAAGACATAAAAGAAGACGATTAAGAAGATTAGTAAAGTGAAGCTGAACTAGAAAGCGAACCTGCTTCTGAATCTGAAAAAGAAAGTGAGCCTGTAACTGAAGATGATAAAGACGGTGATGAAGATGATTAGAAAAATGATGAAGAAAAAAAAGATGAAGAATAAGGGAAACCGGATGAAGAACCAACTGATTCTAAGCCTTCTGACGATTAAAAAGAGAAAGATGGTGATGATGATGATGATTTTGCTTAATTAGCCTTAGCTCCAGATGTTGACTTGGCAAAATAGTAGGCAGATTCATCCGAAGGGGATAAACAAATATCAGAATATGGTTATTAATTTGGAATATGGATTGTAACAATTTTATATTTGGCTTTATGATTTATAAGTTCAAGAATAAGTAAATGTAATCACTAAATAATAATATATTTCTTTTTATTTTACTTTGATCTATGAATAGTTGAACTTTAAAAAATCAGCAGACAATAAGCCAGCAAAATCAAGTAGATCTGCATATTTCTGAATTTTAGAATTAGAACTAGAATCAAAAAATTTACCAAAAAAATACAGATATTAAAATGAACCTTTAATAAAAGATAAATATATATTTTTAGTAAACTAAATAAATGAGAGAAGAAATTGGAGCAATGGAAAGTTTATAAAAAAATAAGCTAGAAAGAAAAAATTAAGTAAAATTTCTAATAAAACTGCAACGAAATTTAGACACAAGTAAATTTAATAAATGGAAGTATTTACCAAAAAAGAAAGAAAAAAATAAAGACTTTTTAATCAATTGAGAATGAGTTTAAAAGTTTCAATTAACCTTTAAAGACTATAAATGATGAGATAATCAATCAAATATGTGAAATAGAAAAAAAAGAAAAAATAATTTAATATTAGTATTTTAAAATTTTTTAGACATAATGAATAAGAATGTTTAAAAGCAATTTATGATATCTTATTGATAAAAGCAGCTCTCTTAAATAAGAAACCAATTCTCATCGTTTATGATGAAAATTAGTGCTACCATTTATATGAAGGACTTGAATTTGATTCGTTTATAAAGTTATTAGCATAATTGTATACGATTAATAAAATTCATACACCATGCAAGCCTTTGAATTTCAATACCAAATAGATAGGACCCTCTCATCATATTAGCTTATTTATTAACATAATAAAAATTTTAAACTCAATAATATTCATACAAAGGCTGTGAGTAAATGCGGTTGAAATAAGAGTTTGATTTTGATGAAATTAAAATTGTAACTGCTTTAATTTGTTTACCGGTCAAGTTATTGTTTGAGATAATATTTTAAAATCCAAAAAAATAATAAGTTTTATAGTCAGTTAAAGATACTTAATATCATATATTTAAAAAAAATAATTTTTTTTTCATTTTTTTTTGAATAATTCAAAAAATAAATATCAGGAGAGTTTTAAAGCAAAGATAACTTAATTCTCAAATTTGCAACAACAAGTGCTTAAATTTAGAAAATTAAAGAAAGAAAATGCTTTATGAAGAGATATTTTCTCGTTGAGCTAGTATTAAAAAACTTAGTTAGTTTTTTTTTATTTTTAATCTATAACAAAGAGGGAATAATCAAGCAAAACGAAAAATAAAATAAAATAAATTTTTGAATAGATTAACAAGCTCAAAAAAATGTAAAGGAGGCTAAAATAATTCAAGATAAATTTAAAATAAAGTCTCTACTCAAATTTGAATGATATTAAAATTACTTATAAATATTCTATACTGATGTTAATGTATATTCATTTCCATGATGGCTTGTTTCCAACCCAATTTTTTGGATCATGAATGTAATAAGATAAAACATAATTTTTAAATTTAAGATATCCTTGAAAGTTTTGCTTTTTGCTTAACAAGATGTGTTTTGTAGCAACTTTATCTAGATACCATTAGAGAACATTCTTAAATGCTTTCTTACGGTTCTAATCAGCAATATCATCATTATCATAAATCAACTCTTTTTTTAAAGATTGGTAACCAATAGTTAATAACCTTTACTTTTTATAGTAAGATTTAAAATCATCGTAATTTACTTAAAATTTACAACAAATATCTCTAATAATTTGAGCGTATTGTTGATTTTCAATTGTACGAAATACATATAAAAGGATATATCTACAGTAGCTTTTATCTAAGAATTTTTTTTTTTTAGTAGAGCAATTACAAATATTACATTAACATTTTTGGCAAAATTGTGAGCAAATACAATTTTATTATTAGCAGCTTTGACAAAATTAGGTTGAAGGTCCTGATATGTTTGAATCATCAGAATACTTTGAAAAACTTTTTTAAAAATAATTCTTTTTAGACCATTCATTTTCAAACAAAATTTCTTAATATTCTTGAAATTCTTTATTGAAGACTAGCTAATCTTATCCAATTTCTTCCAACTCAGCTGCTTCATTATAATTATATATAAATGAATCTGATTTTAATAAGGGAAGTTCCTAAGATCTTTGAGGAGAGAAACTCGTTGTATCATAAATAATATTTCTTTCAGTCATCACATAAATTAAGTGAATAGAATGATTGTTGTCTTTAAATAAAAATAAATTAGAATTTAGTTTGATTCACAAGTTTTATATTGTGAAAAAACTAATGAATTCTGATATAGTAATAATTCTTTCACATTTTTTAATTAAAATAATTAAATCCATCTGTTTTTCTTCGTTGACTACTTTGTTACTCAGCTTCTAATCTGACTAAAGTCTCTTGCTATTGGTGGAATTACTTATTCAATTTGAGAAATCTACTTTTCCACTCTTAGGCTTCAATTTCATATTAAGGTTATTATTCAATATATCTCCTTTGCTATTCAGATTACTTTTCTAAGTTTTAAATTCTATTTAATAGTAATTATATTTACTTTAAAATAAGTTCTTTTTTTTCTTAACTATATTGTCTAATTTATTATTAATTTTTTATTTATTATTATTCAATTTATGTTTTCATTTATTAAATCAGAGTATTTTTATCTTAAAGATTCAAATAAAGATCCATATTTTTAGATTCTAATTCAAATATACTTGAAATAAGATTGAAACTATTGATTTTATTTTCTACTGCAACGCAATCATAACTCTTTCTTTGTGTTTGAAATCCTTATTGTGTGTTTTTGTTTTCATCAATCTCAGTTTTGAAAACAACTTGATTGATTTTCTTTTTTTTTGTTTGATCAACTTTGCATTTTTGTATGGGAGATTCATGTAATTTCACTGACTAAAGGGATTTTGTAATCATAAAATAACTAACTTATAAATACCTAATTACATATTTATTAATGGTCTTATAATGGCAATTCTTTCTTTAGAATTCCTTATTTAAGAGTTGTATTGTAATTAAATATTTTAGCAATATAACTTTCATGTTTGGGTGATGGTTTTAATCCTCCTTGAGATTCTTTTTTAATTGTTTAGAATTACATTTTGAATTAATTATTAAAACAACTCAAATTCAAATTTTATTTTTATTTGCTAATAATAATATTTAGATATATAATATTATTTATATACATAATTAGATCAATAATCACTCATAAATTCAATCAATTATTAATATTTTTGATTCATTTAAATCATAGTATTCAAATAGGTTTTGAGTTTTTCTCTTTTGAAAAGTAAACTACATGACCATAATTTACAATTCTAATATCCAATAGAGCATGTTTTACATGATGAGTAAATATTAGTTTTTTCAATTTCAAGAATGTTTTATTTGTATTATAAGAGGAATAAAGCTGTTCTGCCATCTTAGCTACATGATTTACAAATCTATTGATATAAAGATATATACTTCTAATTTAGATTCTTCTCCACACAATAAACATTATTATATATGAAGATATTTGACAAGTGTATATTATGTAGCCTTAGCTTAATGAGCATTAGTATAAGTTAGATGTTATTTGAATTAATCTCTTTTTGCAAGCATTTTAGGTAGATTACTGTACCAATCAGAAATATCAATATCAAAACAAGCAAATAATCTACCAACAGCTGCATTAATTTATTTAATGTAGTAATGAGGATTTAATTTCATTGTATTTTAGAAATCATATATATTAACAACTAAATCTGCTAATTTAAATGTTCCTTATGTTTAAATAACAACATAAGGTACTCTCTCTCCACCTTTTGGTCTTCTCATAGGATCTGAATTCATAATTTTAGTAGCAACAACTGCGTGTGCAGGTAATCTACCTTCTTTATATGATCCTAATTTGACTTCTTTAGCCATGATATAATCTTAAATATCAATATGATCTTATAAAATTTTTGCCCATTATTTTTGCATATATAATTTTAATTGTGATAGATCTTTAGTTTTAAATAAAATATTTATAGCTTTTCTTTAAATCTTTTAAAGAGCAGGAAATCCATCTCTTCTAATTATTTCAAGTCCTTTACCATCCAATTTGTATTCTCCTTTTTCAAATTTATTACCAACATAACGTTTTTTAGCTACTAATAAAGTTTCTGAATAAACCTTTTCAAATTTTAATTCGATTGGATGGGGATATAAACTTGTGCAATGTTCAGCAATTTAATTCCCAATTATTAATGCTTAATCGATATTACGTCCTGGAAGCATTACAAATAAACTATCTGTATCACCATATAATACTTTTGCTTACCATGCTGAATTTGAATTTATACATTCTATACATTAATTTAAAATAGTTCTTCCTATTTCAACGACTGAATCCGCAATATCCCCTGAAGGCATTCTACCAGAAAAAGATGCTCCGCAATATCCATACATAACATTCATAAATAATTTTATAGCTAATTATCTGAATCCATGTTATTTTTATATCTTTGGATATTTATCATAAAGTTAAGTAGATTTTTTTATCATTATTCTTGTCATTAAGAATTCATTTAATATTTATGGTATAATACCTACTCGAACATCTTTTTTTAAAAACCCAACATTATTAGGTGTAATTAATATATGTTTCATTAATTCATCCTAATCCTCATACTTTTTTAATAATGATTCAAAATCAATATCAGTTGTTACTACTCCAAATCTCTTTTTACCTCCTTCTACAAAATCATCTTTTATGCTTCCTAGACAAGTACTAAAACATAAATTATAAGCAATCATAATAGATGGATATAATGATTAGAAATCAAGAACTATCAAAGGACTTTTATAACAAATAATATGTATACTCTACTGTGAAAATTTTAGGAGGTTCAACAACTAATGGCATACACTCCAATATTTTTTATGTTGATACTTATATTCTTGTTGCTGATAATAATAAATAATTATTCAGTTTTGTTACTCGATTTAAAATGGATTCAATTTTAAATTAACTTCCTCGAAATCCAACTGATTCATATTCACAACCAAAAAGCTTAGCTATTTCAATTGTTCTAGGAATCAAACCGATCATTTCTAAAATGTCAAAAGTCATCTCAATCCTCTTTTAGTAATACTAAAAAACAAGAAAGGATTCTGATTTATACCATTATGAAAGATGCTAATTATGTAACAAAGCATTCTTTTCTTTAAACATCTAGAAATAAACATTTTCTATAGAATAATCTATTATTTTAATATCTGTTGCAACATTTCTCCATACATTAATTAATACTCTTCCTATTACAAATGTAATGTATCTTAATTTCTTTCTTCTGCTATTAATTTAGTTTAATTTCCCTTTAGAATTATAAGATTTTGTTTTCGGATCTTAATTGAAACTTTATTTTTTGCTAGCTGTTGGCCTTAACAATCGATACTCCATATATTTTTATAATTTTTCATTGATTGGTTATGTAGATCCAATATTATAAATCATCTCATCAAAATCAAATATTTCAATCAACTTATCATAATTTGGTTAACCTCTACTAATTCCTGTTAAAAAATCATAACCAATAAATTCAGCCCTATTTGTGACGTAATATAAACTTCTAGTTTCTAAATCATAACCTGATATAAAATCAGGATCAAT
Source organism: Paramecium sonneborni (assembly GCA_905182985.1). NCBI lineage: Eukaryota > Ciliophora > Oligohymenophorea > Peniculida > Parameciidae > Paramecium > Paramecium sonneborni. The sequence continues at coordinate 212,569 of CAJJDN010000138.1, read as the reverse complement.
AAGATGTACAATTAAAGTAAAGGCCTTCATTAGATTTATCTCATTTTAAGTCATTATTATTGTATATTCAACTGGAGCATTCATTCTCTCAAAATAACCATCAACAGCATTCAAGTATTTCTCCTCATTTTATATTATAAGAACTCTATTAATTAATTTAGAACTCTTAACATTGTAGGAATGTATTATAATAAACGAAATTTCATCTTTTTCTGGATCTGGTAATAGTTTTGAATCTTTATAAGAAAATATTTCAAATATCATTAAAGCTAAATCTTCCTAAAATGTTATATCATCCTCACTTTATATTGATAATGGTGTTGGATAAAAATATTATGATTATTCAATTATTGAATTTAATGCATCATTTCTCATAGCATTTCTTTGTTTTATATCTGCAAGAACTTCTTAAATTGTTGGAGGCTCATTTTAATATTGATATTACCTTAAATTACTATTATATTATTATTCTTTAAATAAATCTACTTTATATGAAGATGGTAATTTAGATGAATTTGCAATACTAATTGCATAAAATCTATTTTCAGGTACTTTAATACATTATTAATCTAATAGAAGAGCATAAATTTTATTTTAAGGTAGTTGTTTATTTTTGATATTGTAATGTTTGTACAAATCTTGAATATCCCCAAAATAAGCATATTAATGTTCAATAAGTTTCATTTATTTATGTAATTATAAATAAACTTCATTTGGAGAGGGAGGTTTAATTTTGAATTGATATATATGAGGTTTTTTAGTTTTTGATTAAAGTAGAGAATATTATTTTTAATTTTTATTTGTGCAATTACAAATTAGAAAATTATTGTTACAGAACTCACAAATTTAAAAAATGTAACCCAATTTTAGGTTGTTTTTATTTGCATGATATTTTTTTCTAAATTTATTTTTATCCTAAAGTTTTTAGTTTTCTTTCATGATATCAAATATATTTTTTTCATCTTATGATTTAATGATACTCTCTGCATCTTCAAGTTCTTCATCTTCATTATCTTGTTAGAGATCTTATTGGTCAATAAATTTATCATCAAAATCATATTCATAATCAATATTACCTTCTTCTTTTATTAATTCAAATAGATCTTTTTTTCTAGTTTTATACTCTTAAAATCTTTAGATAATTGATTTTTTACACAATTCCATTTCATCTTATTAACCATTAAAAAACATTTATGCAATATTTTGATTAATAGTGCAAGTTGTTATGTCGTATTTTATATTATTTTTTTTATCCTCTTAGTATAACTAAAAATATTATTTCATAAATTATTTATTTAAAACGTTTACTGAAGGATATTGATCCCACAATTTTCCTTCTTTATTTTTAGATGTGTCAACTACAAATGATACAGGTTGAGTGAAATTAAATCTATTTCTATTGATTTCTTCATCTGACCACAGTTTATTAAGAGATGGAGTTAATTCTATTTCAAATTCTTTATTTTAATTAAAAGCACGAGATATTTATAATCTATCTTTTTCATCTTAATAACGTTCATTTATGATACAAGTATAGTGACAATCAATTTCTATAGGACAGGTAGTAACTTTAAAAAGTTAAGAATATTAATTAGTATATAAATCTCTAAACAATATAGGATTTGTTAACAATGACTCTAAATTCCTTTCAAATCTTTTTCTGTATTTCATTCTGAGTATTTTGATTTAGCTCATTCCAAATAAATTTGCATCACTATAAAAATGCATGAAATATGTAAGATGAGACTTAAAGGAAATAAATAAAATAATACTTCATACGATTAAAACTTATAATTCATTAAAGCTCCACTTGCTAATAACATAACTAATTATGCCATATATTATTTATCATACATAAACAATTTTAAAAAGAGTTGTTTTTACAAATGAAAGCCATAAAAATCCAATTTCTGACATAATTCATATTTGTAAATGAATTTAAATTTTTCTTAAGATGATTTAGGGAAATGAGCAAGGAAAGTAGATGCATAAACTTAATGTACTTTATTGATAAAATCCTTGACAAAATTAGGATCTGTAAATAAATGTCTTAATTCTTCTACTTTAATATAAAAGTAAGGGAAATAGCCATGAACATGAACACACATACGTTCCTTAGTTTTTGGTTCATATCCAAATAGACGTATAACAGGTGCAAATTAGATTGGACGATCTAAGTAATCTGTGTTTGAATATTTAAGGGTGTCAAACAAAGTTTCTGAATTAGGTTAACTAATTTTAGATCCAGGAAGAGGTAGATTCATGATGTAATAATCATGAGCAAATGGAATAAAATCAATTTCCATAATAAATAATTCAAAACCCAAATTCAGAGGGTAATTTATATGTTCCAGGTCCAGGTGATTTATTTCTATATTCAGACATCGTTCTTTATGCTCTTGAGAATTTGTTGCATTTGCTTGCACTAAACTTTGAACAGAAATATGTTCCTTTTGGATCAATACTGCCAATCTCTTAATATGAGCCAGGACCAGGTGTATTATCTCTTATTTTTCTCTCTGAACTATTTTTAGGAGGTGATAATAAAACAGCTCCAGAGCTTTAAATTTATTTATCATTTTATTTATACTTTCTATATTAACTTAGAGCATATATCCCTTTACTATTAATACTGCTTGGTAAATTGTAATGACCACTAAAATATATGATTACCCATACGGTCCAGGTTTAGTTTCTATCTCATTGCGAGTTGAAAATCTTTATCTCATACTGTAACGAACCGGAGATATACCATCTTTAAATTTATATGTTCCTGGTCCTGGTGTATTTTATACTAGCCCCAAAAATATACTCTCATATTTATTTGCATGCTATTTTTAATAAGTTAACCCGTATTATTACTTCCCTTCCTAATCCCATTGTCCATCCTTGCTCTTGGCTCTTTTAAACTGTATAGTAATTTGGCCCAGGTGTAATAGTTTCCTGTGTCATATTCGTTTTCTTCCCAAATCCTATCCCTGCTCCTCTTTTACTTAAAGTTGTGGGTAATTAATATATTGGAGGACAACTATATAGACAAATTAATTTATCCACTTACAGATTATCTTTTACTTCAAGCCAACGTTTCGCTTTTGGAAAAGTGTACATTTATTTACTTGTACTAGTGTTCAAAGGAGAACGATTAATCGAAGATCTGTCCATAAATGATATAATATTATTTGTATCAAAGTTTAATAATCTAAAATATTATCTTAGTATCTCTTTCCTTATCTACTATTAAATCTCCATCTTTCCATAGATATATATATATTCTAGTTTCTTATAATGTTTTTTTCAAACCTCATTAGTAAACATATAAATTTTAGAAATTGCTAATATTTATAAGAACACATTTTAATTTTTTATGAATTATCAAGTATCCTTAAAATTTTCTTCTTCTAATTTGTTTATAAATCTCAATAAAATTAATACTATTTCTGATTCCATTTATTCAGAAATTCCTATTCTTCTCTAAAATGAAATATTTTTACATAAATTAAAATCTCTTAGTTTGATTAAAAATAATTATTCTAATTTAAAGTATTTTAGAATAAATTTATCTAACGAATCTATATGGATGATACCCATATCTTTGTTATTAGATTTTTCATATTCTTTAGCCAAAATCAAAAAGATAAATTAATTTAAATTTAAATGTGAATTACTTCTAGATGCCTTAACATTTCTTATAAAAAATTACCTAATTAATTATTGAACATATTAACATAATGGTAGAAATAAAGAAATCTATCGTTGCATTATTAAAATTAAAATAAAATAATANCTCTCTGAACTATTTTTAGGAGGTGATAATAAAACAGCTCCAGAGCTTTAAATTTATTTATCATTTTATTTATACTTTCTATATTAACTTAGAGCATATATCCCTTTACTATTAATACTGCTTGGTAAATTGTAATGACCACTAAAATATATGATTACCCATACGGTCCAGGTTTAGTTTCTATCTCATTGCGAGTTGAAAATCTTTATCTCATACTGTAACGAACCGGAGATATACCATCTTTAAATTTATATGTTCCTGGTCCTGGTGTATTTTATACTAGCCCCAAAAATATACTCTCATATTTATTTGCATGCTATTTTTAATAAGTTAACCCGTATTATTACTTCCCTTCCTAATCCCATTGTCCATCCTTGCTCTTGGCTCTTTTAAACTGTATAGTAATTTGGCCCAGGTGTAATAGTTTCCTGTGTCATATTCGTTTTCTTCCCAAATCCTATCCCTGCTCCTCTTTTACTTAAAGTTGTGGGTAATTAATATATTGGAGGACAACTATATAGACAAATTAATTTATCCACTTACAGATTATCTTTTACTTCAAGCCAACGTTTCGCTTTTGGAAAAGTGTACATTTATTTACTTGTACTAGTGTTCAAAGGAGAACGATTAATCGAAGATCTGTCCATAAATGATATAATATTATTTGTATCAAAGTTTAATAATCTAAAATATTATCTTAGTATCTCTTTCCTTATCTACTATTAAATCTCCATCTTTCCATAGATATATATATATTCTAGTTTCTTATAATGTTTTTTTCAAACCTCATTAGTAAACATATAAATTTTAGAAATTGCTAATATTTATAAGAACACATTTTAATTTTTTATGAATTATCAAGTATCCTTAAAATTTTCTTCTTCTAATTTGTTTATAAATCTCAATAAAATTAATACTATTTCTGATTCCATTTATTCAGAAATTCCTATTCTTCTCTAAAATGAAATATTTTTACATAAATTAAAATCTCTTAGTTTGATTAAAAATAATTATTCTAATTTAAAGTATTTTAGAATAAATTTATCTAACGAATCTATATGGATGATACCCATATCTTTGTTATTAGATTTTTCATATTCTTTAGCCAAAATCAAAAAGATAAATTAATTTAAATTTAAATGTGAATTACTTCTAGATGCCTTAACATTTCTTATAAAAAATTACCTAATTAATTATTGAACATATTAACATAATGGTAGAAATAAAGAAATCTATCGTTGCATTATTAAAATTAAAATAAAATAATATAGTAGATTTCAATTATCTACCAACTTCAAATTAAAGAGTTATAGTTCACAATTTTAATATAATAGTAAGATCATACAAATCTAATTTCTGAAAAAAGGAATTCGTTCATAGAATATTTTAATAAATTAAAAGAATAAAGAATTTTATGAAAATAGAATTAATAGTTATTATGAATTTACACACGTTATTATTTTTCAAAAAATAAGGAAAGCAATTCTAAAAAAAGAGTAAGTCAATCATTAATTTCTAGATTTTGCAGAATTAGATTTCTATTTTTATTTAATACAGAGATATTATTACATTATACTAATTTTCTAAAAAACATATATTCATTAAATACTTCATCTATTTGTATAGTTCTACGCTCTTAAGCGATTGAATAAGAATTAGAGAGAAAATCTCATTATGCTAATAAATTGTTATAAAAAAAACGTATGAATAATACAATAACTAAAGGAAGAGTATAGTATTTCAATTGAATTTTTATTGGATTGGATAAAATTAATGGATTCATTAAATTAGTTTGATCAAAATAAGATATATTATATTAATAAGTTAAATGAGTTTATTAGAATAACATTAAGTTTACCTATTTTGAACTTACTTAGACAGAATGAATTATTTGATAATGAATCGAAAGATAGTTTTTTAGATTCCATATTGTTAATATATTTATTTAATTGAAAGTATGTTTTTGATATTAGATTAGAAATTGGCCAATGATATATGTTTGAATAATTAGATAATTTATATAAGTAGAAAAGTTTACTAATATTTGTAATATATAAGATATTTAGATATCTATTATCTTTATCAATATAATAGTTAAGATATATAGTATATGATTAATTTGATGAATGGAATGATTGAATGATAATATTAGAATACTATAGTTGATGATAGACAATCTAGATTAGGATAAGTGTACTTAACTAATAAAGTTATGCACGGATGAAATGATTTGAAAATTTATTTAAAATTTAATGTTCGAAAAAGAAATTGTGATTGACGGCAAAGGACATTTGCTAGGTCGTTTGGCTTCATACATTGCCAAAGAATTATAAAGAGGCTAAAGAATCGTTGTAGTGAGAACTGAGTTAATTTAACAATCTGGTATGAAGTTGCTACTAAAACAGGTTCTCTCTTTAGAAACAGAGTCATCTTTGAAGAATACCTTAATAAAAGAATGGCATTCAATCCAAGAAGAGGATATAAGCATTATAGAACACCTTCCAGATGTTTTTGGAAAGTTGTTAGAGGCATGCTTCAATATAAATCAAAGAGAGGTGCAGCTGCTTTAGAAAGATTAAAAGTATTTGAAGGTGTTCCATCTCCATATGATACAAAAAAGAGATAAGTTGTTCCAGATGCTATTAAATTGATAAGACTTAAAAATCATAGACCATTTTGTAATTTAGGTGATTTATGTGCCTCTGTTGGATGGAATTCATAATCTGTTGTTAACAGACTTGAAGAAAAGAGAAAGCAAAGGTATCGTGCATTTTAACACTTGCATTAGAGGTGCTGCCTATTATAAGAGAAAAATTGCCAGACAAAATCTCAGAAGAAAAGCTATCGGTGCAAAAGAACTTACTACAATTAACCAAGAATTGGAGAAGTTAGGCTATTGAAATCATATTATAAAATAACGTACATTTAATCTTAAAAATAAACATTTAGAATGGATTTTCTCCATTCATTTTGTTTTATTCTACCTTTTGCTGTTTTATTTAATTTATTGAGCTTTGTTTCATCAAAAATGTCTATATTTAATAAATTTCTTGTTATATCTTCATTTACTCATTTATATGTTCAAGTATTCTAATTAATTTTTAAAATACTCATATACTTTTGTTGCTTTATTTTAATTTTAAACTTTAGATGAGGTCTATTCTTAAATTATAAATGAATTATGGTGTTGATATATTAAGAGGCACAACCCTTTATGCAGGTAAATGTATGTTAGAACTCTTTGACAATAATCTTATTAGTTATCAATACAAATAACATGAAGCATAATTGAATCTAAGTTTATATGAATAAGGATGGTCTTAGGTATATTTACTTCATTCAAATTGTTGTCCTTGCTAAAACAAAGATCTCAAACCTTAGAATTAAATTTACTCTAAAATTAAATTAGCCACAGTTGCCATGTTATGTGATAGAGATTATAATTTTTTAATTACAAGAAGACACTCTAAAATGAAAACCTTTCCTAAAAGTTGGGTTTTCCCAGGAGGAATGGTTGAATAACATTAAAATTTAGAAAGTGAATGTCTTAGAGAACTTTAAGAAGAAACTGGATTAAATGTATTACCCATTCTTTCAAAAATTGAATTAAAAGTAATGTACGAATCAATTTATCCTACCAAACTAGAAGAAAATTAATATCCTATTAAACAAACCTTATGTATGTTTTATGAAGTAAAAATTAATCAACCTTATTCAAATCTCACCATTAAAATTTAAGAAAATGAAGTTGATGACTTTAAATGGCTCTCAAAAAAACAATTACTTTAAATCATGAATGGTTAAAATAACGATCCACAATTTCTTTAAATTACTGGAATATACCCTAATTAATATGGATCAGGAATTGGAGAAGGACACGTTAAAGCATTTTTGCATTGTTATACATGACATTTATATATTTGTTTATTAAAAATATGAAATTACATTTATTTCTTATATTAATTAACAGTTTTTATTCATAAGCCTACTTTGAATTGTAACAGCTATTCCAAATAAATTGATGTACAATGATGAATCAATTTAAATTAAGATTAAAATCATATCATAAATTTGAAAGTTTATTTAAATTAAATCGCTACTTAATATAAAGAAATCATGTTTTAAAGATTTAAATCCCAGATTGGTAACTAAAAAAATAAACTTTTATTAAGCAATTTTAAGAAGTTTATGAAAATTGTTAAATTATATTACTAAATCAAGAATTAATTGGATTTGCTTTAATTTTAATAAAAGGTTACTCGTTTTAATTGATGATTAAACAAGATGACCTTAATTCATTTGAACATAAAAATTAATTGTTACATCAAATATCTCCAATAAAAGGGTTCAATTGAATATGAAGAAAGAGTGTTTATATTTTATAAATATTATTTTTAGAAATAAAATAATAGAAGAAATAGTTGTTAATGAAAAAGAAATTTTCAAGCTCTCATCAATTTTTGAATAAGTAAGATCAATCAATAGAAGAAATAAATTGGTTTTTAGAGATATGAATTGAATAACAATAATAAGCAAAATTTAATTAAAATACATTTCCAAACACATTTCATGTTTTATTTCGTAATCTTCTAAGTTATATGATCCTTAAACACACTATGTTATTTCTATAATCTAATCTTCTCAGGTCTAACTCTAATTTTAGCAGAAATCAATTTTTTAAGATCTCCTATTTTATCTTGAGGACAACACTTTATTCTCTCTTTTTACCTAATCTATCATTAACCAAAATTTCAATCATTCTAGGCGCCTGAGGGTTATTTAATAAAGAAGGATTTACTGGTTTCACTGGAGCTACTATATTCTTTTTCATTATCTAATATTATATAAAGATTTTTCATACTTCTTCATAAATATTTAATGGAGCTTTAACTTTTAATCCTGTATATCCTACTTTTTTTTTCCATTATTCTAATTTTTCTTCATCTTCTTTCCTCTCTTTTTTAATAATTTCTAAAACATCTAATCCTGTTTATACAGACTTTTATCCTTAATCTATTTTATCTTTTCTCAATCCTTAGAATCTGCTTCTGCATCTTTTTATTTATACTTCTCATTTTTATGTTTCTTTTTTTCATATGACCTTGATCTGCTTCTAATTTTATGTTTTCCCATTTTATACTATTTATACTATTTATAATAAAAAAAACTATAAAATTAGTAAAAATAAACAACATTCCAAATTTAAAGCAATTTTTTTCAATTTTTCAGCTATTATTATTCCTTTTCATATTCTTACATTCTTTTTAATTTATTTTTTCCCTCAATTAATCTCTTAGACATATCTTAATTTTCTAATTTTCTTTTTATCATTTCATTCTTATTTATGATTTTAGTAAAGTGGTCTCCTCTAATGTTAATTATAATTCATTTACATCTATTTTCTATCTAAAAATTTCACATATAATCTTTAGTTCTTACAATTATGAATCTAAAAAACTCTTTAGGCATTTTTTCTGAATTTTCAATAATATCTTGAATTGTTTCAGAATCGTTATTAGTCAAAGACGCAAATGATATATCAGAAAAGTCCTCCTCTTTTCATATTTAGATTTCTTAAAGAATTGATGCTTATTCTTATCAGTTATTAAATTTAACTTTAGTTTAACTATTACATTAATTTTCACTTGAATGTTTGCTTAACTTCTTGATTATATTTCATGATCTTGATTTATCACCTGCTTTCAATATTGAATTTTTATGCATTCCTATAAATTACTCTAATCTTTACTTGTATAAAGAATAGTCCCGTTAAGAGTAACCTTTCTTCAAAATTTTAATCACTTCTTATGAAAATTCTATTAATCTCCTATTTAATTAATTGAAATTCATTTTAAAGTCTGCTAACGATTTAGTTCTTTCATTATCTATATTTTTTCAGCCTCAATTTATACATTAAAGTTAATCGGCAACCTTTATTAATAAGAGTTTTTCTTAAATTGTTATCATAAAGCATCTTGAAATAAAAAATAAATTTAGTTCAAAAATAATTTAACTTACTAAATATAACTGTTTTATTGGAAAAATTTATACAAAATCGTAGATAAATCTATTTTATCCATATCTAAAAATAAGGTTAAATTATTTTTATCAATTTTATAAAATAATAAAAAATTTTTTTAATATTTTCTTTCTAATAAGCTCTAATAGAGAGGCGAAAACTAATTCTAAAAATCCTTATTGAAATAAATATAAAAGATTAAGAAAAACTAATATTAAAATTAGAATAATTAATCAATAGAAATTATTTAAAACAATAAATAGAACTGATGGATAACTCTTTTTAGAAACCTATAAATGAAATAATGTATAGAAAAAATGAGCTGAAATTCCACAAAATATTTTGAAGAATAAGCATAAAGCTTTCATAACAGGCACTAGTAGAAATGTTAGGCAAAATAAATATTGAAAGTATAGAGAGATGAAAAATAAATTAAATACAAAACTCTTGAACTGAGATTCATAAAATATTAATAAATATGAAATAAAAAGAAATAAATCAATTTTTTTTAAATTTGAGACGAAAAATTCTCAACTTCTAAAATTTATTGAAATTTTTGTAATTAATTTAAGAAAATACTAATAAAATTTAAATATGTA
>CAJJDN010000138.1:18145-201597 GCA_905182985.1 Paramecium sonneborni | reverse complement strand
TAATAGAGAGGCGAAAACTAATTCTAAAAATCCTTATTGAAATAAATATAAAAGATTAAGAAAAACTAATATTAAAATTAGAATAATTAATCAATAGAAATTATTTAAAACAATAAATAGAACTGATGGATAACTCTTTTTAGAAACCTATAAATGAAATAATGTATAGAAAAAATGAGCTGAAATTCCACAAAATATTTTGAAGAATAAGCATAAAGCTTTCATAACAGGCACTAGTAGAAATGTTAGGCAAAATAAATATTGAAAGTATAGAGAGATGAAAAATAAATTAAATACAAAACTCTTGAACTGAGATTCATAAAATATTAATAAATATGAAATAAAAAGAAATAAATCAATTTTTTTTAAATTTGAGACGAAAAATTCTCAACTTCTAAAATTTATTGAAATTTTTGTAATTAATTTAAGAAAATACTAATAAAATTTAAATATGTATTATAAATATTATAATATACACATCTCTATGCATTTTTATTTTAAACTGCTAATTTATTAAATTGATTTTGAAAATTTAATTAGCTTCTTCAAAAAATTTCTAACCAATAGGGCCGATCGATTAGCTAGGAAAGTTAATTCTATCCTAAAAAATGAAAATTTTTAATAAATATAAAATTTATATCAAACTACACACCCCCCTTATAAAATTAATTATATACACGCATTAAATATCTCAGTTCAAAAGTAGATTAAATTTTTTTAATTTTTGTATTAAATATATTTTTTAATAATGGATCAAGATAAGAAACAAAATGAACCTAGTGATAATTAAAAAGAAAAATAACAATAAAATAAAGATAAATAAGAAAAAAGATAAAAATAATTTGAATAACCACCAAAGCCCTAAATGATTTTGAGGATGCAAACTGGAAGAGATGGTATGAACTTTGAAGGAATGGCTAGAGATGAAGAAGTTAATTCAAATTATTCAAAAGTCTTTCAAAATATTCTGATCAAGAATTGAATATTAATATAACAATATATTTACAACAATCGTCCAACAGATGTATAAATTAAAAGCTTAATTTTAATTATTTATAAACAAAGTTAGACTTTAAAAACACCATAAAGGAAAGTAAGTTATTTAAATTTTTAAATCTTGATCTTTATTAAGAATTAAGATCTTAAATATTAAAAATTTTATTCATTATAATAAGATGCAATCTCCAATTTAAAATCGATTTATTATAAGGGTCTTGAGAAATATTTAAATACTAGTCTAATTTGAGATATAATTGATTATAAATAATCTAGATATATTAAAATGAAATAAAAGTTAAGAAATATTTTTTCCTTGTTATTGAATTGATCAATATATGCAAAAAATATCACTTACCGAAATTCGAATAAACTCTTTGCATCCTTCTATCTATTTAAGATAAAGGAGGTAATTTATTTTTTTTGTCAAGTTTTTGATTAATTTTAAATGGAGAATCAGGATTAGAAGTACGAATACTATTATTACGAAATCTCAGCAATCTGCAAGTTCTAACATCATTATATTTGAATGACAAATATACTGGGCTTTTCATAACTTTTTCATCATCTGTTCTTTTAGTTTTAGATTCTTGTTTATCTTGAGCATCAATATATTCAGCAAATGTAGATAATTTAAATTAACTGTTAGCATTTCTTCTTCTTTTTTTTGTTGTATCAATGTGGATCTTAGGAGTGCCTAATTAAAGATATCTATTCTAAAGAATTAATTTTTAGTGTTCTTATCGTTGCTTTTAATATCTCAGTAAAAATAATACAAGAAAGATATATCTTCTCCATAGTTTCATAATCACTTGTATTTAATGCATTTTAATTGAATGAAAAGGTAAAGATAGAAGTATTTGTTAATCTCTTTTATTCAGAAACCCTTCCAAAGATGTTTAAGAACTTCTTGATCTTTTATAATATTTGATTCTAAATATCTCTAAATAAATACTTTTAGAACTAGGATATTTTAACATTACATTCAGATAGTTCAGTTAATTGAGATTTAGATGCTATTTTAATCTTACACAACTATTTTTAATCACTAAAGGTAAATTCTGATTCTAGCATCTTAAATTAATTGAGGATTTATTAAATTGTTCCAAAAAATGAAAATCAATATCTTTTTGATACTATTATCTAAGATTTCTGAACATATTAATTATTAAAAATCATATATAAAAATAATTTATTATTTTTAGTAATTTTTAAGTATATCTGATAAATCTCTATCTTTAGTGCCCCTAACATATATATATTTTGTTTTTTGTGGGTAAGTCTAATTTATTTATTCTAAAATTGTTTAAAAATTTTGATTTCTCTTTTTATTAAGAGACAGAATAAAAATTAAATTAACCTTATAAAACATTATTTTATAACAGCAAGTAGTTTTTCAAAAAGATACAATATGACTTCTGGAGAAAGGTTGTTAATATTGAGTTTTTTGAATAAATGTAATTCTTCTTTAAACTTAGCATAAATAGAATATTCCTACTATAAATATCTCTATTAATTTTGTTTCTTTTTTTCTTTATTGCCCATAAATTAAATTCTTTAAATATTTAGATAAAAAAAAACTAATATTAAGTACTATTCAAACATAATATAGAATCATATTCTATCATTATTCTCCTTAATTTTTAAAGTGTTTAATTTATTATTTAATATGGGATATCATTTTCTTTTGATCCTTTCTTCGAAAGAATGTAAAAATCCCTAACCCTATCATGAATCTTATTTGCTCAACCTGGATATATTGAAAATAATTAATCCTAATATAGTATCCTCTTTGTAACATAAGTAATCATTGTTGCTAATAAACTCAAAAAATTTTGATTTAGATATCGTAAGCTTAGGACAATTCTATTATCTTCTTTTGATGTACAGGTAATATGATTCCATTCAACTACTCAACTATCTCTAAAGCATTTTTAAATTTCAATTTTTATAGGGAAATCCAAGTATTATTTATAATTTTACAATCGTAACATTTTTTCAATGAAGAATAATGATAATAATCTTGTAAGAAGAAATTTAATTTTAATTATTTGCTTATCATTCTACAAATATTCCAATTATTTACAAAATAATCTGTAAAGAATATAATTGAGCTTTAAGCTATAACATTCCCAAAATTATAACTTATAGTTTTCTTCTAAGCAATATTAAAATTTTAAGTTTTGTCTAATTCATTCAATTGAATCAATGCTAATCCATACCATTCCAAAAATAATGAGCTTGTAAAAATACTTAATACATTATCTAATAAAAATATTAGTATTGTTTAGTTAAACAAAAAAATTAAGTTTTATGATTTGGTCAAACTTTAAGCAATCATGTAGTATTATGTTGTATTTTGTTTAAATTAGTATTTAAAGAATAAAAAATAAATTGTCTTATTGAATTATATATTACAAATTTGTTAGATAGCCAAATGACAATTTAAAAACCAAATTTAAGATTAGGAAAATTATATATAAAAGATTATGGTGAATAATTTTAATTGTTAGCTCTTTTTTAATATATTATATAATCAAGTATTAAATATTTAGATAGTCATGTCAAATAGAAATAAATTTTACTTTAAAATAAAGTTGTGAAAATGTTGAAAATTTAGATTAAAAGATTTAATTAGGACTTATGAAATATAAATAAGTCAATAATAATTAATCCCTATTAAAAGAAGATCAGAAAAAGGAATATTTTTGTTTTAAATTATTGATAATATAATATTAAATAAATATTAAAAATTTAAGCATATTTAGTGCTTTGAATGTCTTAAATAAGCGATATTAATTTAGAAGAAATACTGTAGCCATAAAGTATAAATGAACAATAATTGTAAAATGAGAAATAAAACACAATTGTAGATAAATAAAATGAGGTTGACCATGAACCTGATTAATGTGATCATATAGCGATTTAAATGCAAAACTAGGATTAGGATGAGGAAAAAATAAAATAAGATTAGACTTATCAAGAAGATATAAAGGAAAGTTAATTTGAGCATAATAATAATATTGATTCAACAAGTAATAAAGACTTAAAAATGGTTGCTGTATTAGACAACTAGTATACAAAGAGATAAGATTCACAAGAAGCAATTGATAACAAAGATGTTAAAATTGAGATAATCAATCAAGCAAATAATAATAGTCCAAAGGGATAAGATTAAGAAATGAAAGTAGAACTAATTTATTTTGAAGAGAATGAAGATAATAATAACAATGCAAATGGTAAAATAAATTATTATGAAGAATAATAATAATAATAATAAAGTGAAATTTCGAGGAAATCTTCAGTTAATATGTAGATTTAAGAAGTTAGTATTGAATAAAAAGATGAAGATATTAAATGTCCAATTTGTAATTCAAGTTTTGAGGAAATTGTTAGGCTATTATAATGTGAACATTAATTTTGTAAGTAATTAAGTAATTTAATTTTATAAGGAGTTGTTACAAGGAATATTTAGAAGATAAAATTAAGATTGCAAAAATAAATAATATACCATGTCTACAAGCTGGATGCACAAATACATTTACTGAAGAAATTATAAAGGATAATGTTAGTGATTAAAAATTCAAATAATATTTGGTTTTTAAGAGAAAACTTGAAATAGAAAATGATCCAAATAAAAAATGGTGTCCAGGAAAAAATTGTGATCTTTTTATTGAAAAAGATCCTAAAATAAATTTAATATAATGTTAATGTGGTTTATTAGTATGTTTTAATTGTGGTCAAATTGCCCATTAAGGAATGTTATGTGAGGTTGTTTTTATTTATTATGATATTAGGATGCAATTTAAGGTGATTTTAAATAAGCTCTTGTAAAATACTTAATAAAATATTGTCCAAAATGTAAATCACATATTTAAAAAAATGCTGGGTGTAATCATATGACCTGTATTTAATGTTAATTTTAATTTTGTTGGGTTTGCTTATAATAATATCATGAATATCATTACAGATATTGGTCGATAAAGGGATGTGCAAGTAATTAATAAGATTTTATAGAAGTTTGGTCTAATGGTCGTTTTAAAACATCAAAGGTAATTGAAAATCCTGATTAAATGAGAAAGATTTACTTTGTTCCTCGTCTATTTCTGTATTTTCTTAGAGGTCCTCTTTTAATTGTTAAATTAACTTTAAAAGCAGCAGGCAAATCAATTGTTAAACCTTTAGTAGGATTAAATAAAAAAATATGCAGATTAAATAAGCCCAAATTTTGGTATTTGTTGTTAGTTAACTAATAGTTTATTGAAATGCATTTATTTTTTATTAGCAGAATTATTGATATTGTTAATAGTAATACTAGTCTTTCCTTTTTACTTTGTATTCTATCGACTAGGAAAAGAAATGTAATGGCTTTCAATTAAAGGGTGTGCTTATTGAATATTTATCATCTTAATTAATTTACTAATATTTATAATATAAATTTATGGGTAATTGCTGTGGAGGTCAAAACTTAACAAATGCAAATTTTTAGATAGCAACCTACGATTTATCATTTTAAGATGCATCAAAATTAGATTTGAGTCTTCTAAATAGAAAGGCATTATAAATATAGAGTATGTTTAAAATAGAATGAATATAAGAATATTATCGAGGTTATGCAGTAAGGAAGAAGATGTAGAAATAATAAACAAAGGCATTAGCATAAACATCAGATGAAACTTTTATTTATTAATATAGATCGAATTAAAAGGAGAATGTAAAGAATAAGCAGAATGTTTTAAAATTTAACATGGATGGTTAGTAACATATTCCTGTGTTTAATGTAAAAGAAGTTAACATAAGTTAAAAGTACAGTGAAAAAATAAAAAGTGTATGAAATTATGTTTAGATCAAAAGGTTCTCGATAAATTGGATCCATTTAATTTTAATTAAGATGGATAATTCATAGATTATCCATTTTCAAAGGCATTGTTGATAGGTGATGTCATATATGAAGGACAATGGAATAATTGGTATTAATTATTTATTATGAAAGTTAAAAACATGGTAGAGGAAGACAATTTTGGTTAGATGGTTCATATTATGAAGGTTATTGGTTGAATAATTGTTAACATGGTAGAGGCAGATTATTATTGGCACAAGGAGATATATATGAAGGAGATTGGAAAAATGATAAAGTTCATGGTTTTGTAACATTGTAAAGTATTAATAGTAGGGTACTTACATTCATTAGAATGGAGCAAAGTACATAGGATAATGGGAGAATGATAAATAGCATGGTAAGGGTTAGGAGTATTGGCCAGATGGATCTACTTTTGAAGGAAATTATAAGAATGGGTAGAAGAATGGGATTGGAATATTAAGAGAGGCAGATGGTTCAGTTTATGAAGGAGAGTTTTAAGAGAATAGATTTGAAGGTCATGGAGATTATAAGATTGTAGGTGGAAAGAGATATGTTGGTTAGTACAAGAATAATAAGATGCATGGGAAAGGGGTGATTTAATTTGATTATATATGATAGACATTTTATTGGAATGATGGGAAGAGATATGAAGGAGATTATGTTAATGGTGTAAAATAAGGATATGGGATATTATGTTATCCAGATGGGAGGGTATTAATGAAATAAATATAAGATTTTTAAAGGATATTGGTAGAATGGGAAATAACATGGTATTGGAATTTATATTGGGAAATCAAAGGTTGAGAAAGAAGGAGAATGGATTGATGGAAAGCGAGTTAGATGGATTAGAAAAGGTGGAGAAGTACCCATAATCCAATCTTGATTTAATTATTTTTTCTTTATGTTTTAAGTTATTTAATTATAAAGAGATTTTTGATTTGATTAATTTAAATCAAAAGATTAAATTTATTTAATTTATCTTAAAATTAGACGATAAAGTTAAAGTGAAGAAATAATAATGATTTAGTTGCATAATTTATATAATTTAATATAATTTTAATATTTATTACAGCATAACAGATTATGGGTAGTTGTTGTAGTGGATAATAAGCATGGTGTGGTGATCAAAAAACACAAATTAATTTATAAGGTGCTCAATAATAGGAACTAGATAAAAAAATGGATGAATAGTTAGATGAAGATTTAGTTAAGGAGAAAGCTACAAAAATATAAGGTAATTATTTAGATTAGATTAATTCTTAGCTCATATACGAGGACATAAAGCAAGAGAGGAGGTAAAGAAAATTAAAGAAAGTTAAAAGAGTTCAGAACAAATTTCAGATAACTGTATCAAATAAAGTAGTGAACCTAAAAAAATGGAAAGTCATAATCATCAATAATAAGAAGATAAATCATCATTGACAGCAAAAGAAGCTTCATATACAAAAGGTCCAGAGTAAAATGCTGGAGCTAATTAACATGCTCCAAATGATAGAGTTAAGAAAATAGATAAAATACCTGATTTTCTGACAGATCGAACTCGATAAGTATATAATTGTAATACGAAAGGTTTTGGATAAATTGGAAGATTTTGTATATGATTAAGATTAAGAAGAATACAAGGATTTACCTAATTTAGGGCCATATGAATTTGAGAATGGAAGTGTTTATATAGGTTAATGGAAAAATGGGTATATTATTTATAATATATAAAAATTAATTAGATAGAGACATGGTAGAGGTAGACAAATATGGTAGGATGGTTCATTATATGAGGGTTATTGGTATTAAAATGTAGCATGTGGAAAAGGAAGATTAATACATTCAGATGGAGATATATATGAAGGAGAATGGAGAAATGATAAAGCACATGGTTAAGTAATTATTTATATATATTTAAGGGAAAATATGTTCATATGGATGGAGCTAAGTATATAGGTTAATGGGAAGATGATAGATAAAATGGAGAAGGAAAAGAAATTTGGCCTGATGGTGCTAGTTATGAAGGATAATATAAAAATGGTAAAAAAGATGGAAGAGGTACATTTAAATGGGCTGATGGTTCTATTTATGTTGGAGATTTCTTTTAAAATAATATTTAAGGATAAGGAGAGTATAGTTGGGAAGATGGAAGAAAATATGTTGGAGAATGGAAAAATAATAAAATGGATGGAAAAGGAGTAATATTAAATATAAATATGTTTATAGGTTTTTACATGGTTAGATGGAAGAAGATATGAAGGTTAATATAAAGATGATAAAAAACATGGTTATGGAGAATTTAAATGGCCTGATGGTAGAGTATGAATTTTCTAAGATTTTCAGGTTTATAAAGGAGAATGGTCTAATGGAAAATAACATGGTAAAGGAATCTATATAGGTTCATCCAAAGTTGAAAAAGAAGGAGAATGGTAAGATGGTAAAAGAATAAGGTGGATTAGAAGAGGAGGTTAACCAATAGAAGAAGGAAATTGAAATTCACTTTTATAATAATTTTTTACATTATTTTTTCTTCAATATTTTTTATTTATTTTTCTTACTCATCTTTATGATTTCTAATTTTTTTTTAATTTTCATTATGATACTTCTCCAAATTGTTGTAACGTTTTTCATCCATATTTTCTAATATAAAAGTTTTTCTCTATCATTTTAATTCTTTAAATCACACTCTCTCATGAATTCCTTCTTATCCTTAATTTTTTTATAATACTTAAACTTTTTCCCATTTTCCTCTTTTAATTATCAGTTTTTTTCTAATTATAATATGTTAAATCAAAACAAGAATTTATATTCTCCAAAGTATTTCAATTCTTCGGTTACTATAAAAATCTAATAAGAACTCTTTCAATTTTAAGTCTCTAGAAAAATTTTATGTTTAATTAAATTTGCATATATTTTTTGTTTATATTTTGTCATTTTATATCTAATTTTTAAAATTTAGCTCAAACAAAATAATTCCTTAAAATACTATATAATTTCATTAATAAAACTATTACATTTCGGAAAAATTGGAATAAATGGTGAAGTGGAATATTGATAATTTTATTAATGCAGTCTTTATTGCATCTAGAATTGTTTAATACATTAAAATATAATTTAATTATAATTTCTTTCTTCTTTATAATATATTTGTATTTAATTTTAAAAAATTTCCTTTTCAAAAGACTTTAGACTTTAGAGTTTAGATGTTTATGAAAAGAATGAAATAAAATTTCTTTACACGTAAATAATTTATTCTAGAATTTAATTAATATTTATGTTGAAAATCATTTTCTTAGCTGTTCTGTGTTCATTTAGTGTAGGATTATTTGAGAATTCTTATCTAATTAAGAATGCAAATAAATTATAAGATTTTAGAGATATTTTAGAATCAGAATTTGTTTCACTTGTTTATTTTTATTCAGATTCATGTGAAAATTGTCAAAGAGCAGCTTCATTAATAGAAAAAGTAGCTGAAGATTAAGAAGGTATAATAAATGTATATGGAACAAACTGTGATGAAATAAATAAAGATCCAAAATCAAAGTAGATATTTGATATAAATAAAGTGATTAATTACCATATTGTAGTCCAGATGTGATATAACATTTGCCATAAATTACATTCTTTGAACCTCCAAGTCAACCTATAAATCCTTATACAAAAGAAAAAATGATAGCTACAGAACATAGATTTTAAGGAGAAGCTAATCCTTAAAGTTTAGGATAGTATGGATATAAATTTATTCCAAATCACGTGATTAGAATTAATAATATGGATGAACTCAAAAAATTTGAGACATCTGATCAGAAATTAAATAAAGTTATTCTTTTTACAAAGAGAAAAGAAACATCTGCTTTGCTTAAAGCATTAAATTTACATTATTATGAAAGAGTAAAATTTGGAGAGATTGTAGCAACTCCAGAAACCTAATCTTTAATAGATGAATTTGATATAAAAGATCTACCATAAATAGTTGGATTAGAAAATAATGGAGATAATACTTATAATAGAGAATTATTTGATGGTGATTTATTATTCAAACCAATAAAGAAATTTGTTAGAAGTTTAGCTACTAAAGATAGAATACCTTATGAATAAATCAATGAATAATCTAAGAAATAAGAGGAAAGAAAAAATAGAAGATAAAAATAAGATGATTAAGAATAGAATAATGAAAAATAAAATTTAATTATACCAACTAAATTAGATCAAAATATTTTAAATAAACAACTTTTAAGAAATGATAAACCAGCATTTGTACATGTTTATAAAGATATTCCACATAAAACTTGGGAAGAAACTATAAAAAAATATAAATCTTTATTTGATTATTATGAATTTTAAGTTAACACTTAAGAAGATGAAGAATTAGCTAAAGAATTGCAAATTAAAAGTTATCCTAGTATTAAATTCTATTAAGTTGGTAATACTGCAAAAAAAAGAGCATCTAAAATATCATTTACAAAAGAATATTCATTAGATGAAATAAATAAAGATATTCAAGAATTAGTTGATGATAAAACTATAAATATAAATGAATAATCATTATAAATGTAATTGAGTTAATATCTTGCTGATAATAATATTGTTGTACTTTATTTTTATTAAACTCAATAAGTTGGATTAACATATAGAGTTATAAGTTAATTATAAGAATATTATGGTAAATATAAATTTTTGTCATTTAAAAATGCATCAAAAAAGGTTATTGAATAATTTTAAATATCAAATCAACCTGCAATAACTATAATTTTTAGAGATGTAAAGGACAAGAAAGAATTAGATGAAGAACTTAAGTCTGATTAAGTAAAACAAGCGCTATTTACAGGAAAACATGGTTACGATGAAATCAAATCATTTTTAGATTCTGTATATTAATATATTATATATTTAGTTTGATGAATCTAAAAAGACATCAAGTAAAAAAGTTTAAGAAATAACTAATCAAGAATAATTTGAAGAATTTTGTTAAAAAAGATAAACTTTATGTTATATTGCATTATTAAATGGTGAACATAAATAAGTAAAACATGATGATATTTTATCAAAATGGGAACATTAATTAGAAGTATTAGACAAAATTAAGAATATTCATGGAGCTAAATAAGCATCTTTTGTTTTCATTGATGCTTCATGTCATGATGAATTATTATTAAAATTTGATATTTCTGATGATGCATTACCTAATTTTGTGGCTTACTCTAGTAGTAAAAAGATGTATTTATATTTTAAATATTTTAGTTATTCTAAATTGATTGGAAGATTTGATTATGATTCAATCAGTAAATTTATTGATAAATAATACAAGGGATAATCTAGCAATATTAATATTAATTCTATTTAAATTATTGAAAAAAATTGTGAAGAAATATTTCAAAAAAGAAAAGAAGCAAGTTAATAATCAGGACTATCTGATTTTGATGAAGAAATTTTAAAAGAAATTTTAGAGGAAGAAAGATAAAAAAAGAAAGAATTAGAGAAAGAATTGAGAAAAGGAAAGAAAAAGAATAAAAAATCTAAAGATGAGTTATGATTTTTAATCAACTTTTTATATTGTTTATATTGTTTTTAATTAATCTAATTTACAATTAAATTTATAATTTTTACAAAGAAATCATCATCTTTTCAATTTATCTTCATATTACTTAAATTTCTGATTTAACCAATCATAAAATTCTGGACTTTCATTCTTTTTCTTTTCCCAAAGTGATCCTTTATATTTTTTAGAATTAGAAACCAATTTATCAAACATTACACCCTAGATTTCTGAGATAATTTACTGCAAATTTTCTTAGCATATAATTAGGTAGGAAATCTGGTATGTATTTTAATTTCAAATCAATACAAATAACCAAACTAACTATATGATGATCAAATGAGATAGGTCTCACTTTTGTACAAAATACATTTAGATCAGCTCTTACATGTTTTGGTTCTTCAGGAAAAGATACTCAAAAGAAATAAATTAAAAATATTTACCCATATCTTTTTAATAATTTTGTTCTCGTATCAATTGAATGACTTAAAATAAGAACACTTCCATCATATTCTAAATTGTTTACTCCCCATCCTTTTACACATAATTCTCTATCAGATATAACAGGTGGTGATGAATGCATATGTAGAATCTTTGTTGCTTTATCTGGTTATAAAATAGTTTTAGAGTCTTTGCAGAATGGAAACCATTATGGATATAGTTCTGTCTCATATATCAGACTAATAAATATATCTAATGGAATTTTTATTTCTGTGTCAATTCTAGCAATAACTCTTGGAGAATTAGGCAATTATTAATATCTGATCTACATTCTACTATCTTATTGTTAAATTGACCAGCCATCTGGGTAAATTAGTTACATGAATACCCTATAAATCAAACCATTTTGTAAGTTCTTTTATTTCTTCTATGTCATCATCAATCAACTCAAAAATTTCTTTGGTATAATTTATATACTCTTAATCATTTGAATAATTTAGCAAAAGCTCTTACTTCATCTAATATGCAGAAAAGTATTATTTATCTTCAATCAAATATCTAAGTTGCTACAATTCTGCAAGTTGCTATTTATTTGGAGATATTTCAATTTATATTAATTTGATAACTGATGGAACAATAATGTTAAAGTCTGGTTCCTCTTCTTCTTCAATAATCAATTATGCTAATTATATCAAGTGTCTAATTAAAACCTAATTTTTTACTTTTTTATAGACATATATTTTATTAAACAAAAATGTAAATATTCACAATCATAAATTAAATTCCTCATAATACTTTATTAATTCTATATCAATAATTATTAAATATTTGAAGAAATTATTTAATTTTATTTAGTTAGAAGTTAACTATTCATAAAATTTAGAATTTTATAAATAAGAAGTTAGTTATTTTTATTTTTAAATATTAAAAAAATTTTAAATTCTTATTAAATATTTTTTAAAATTTCTCTTTATTATATTATGATTATTGCTTTTATGATTAATTAATATTGTTTTATCTAAGATTTAATGCTAATTTATTTAAAATAAAAGATCATAAGAAGTTATTATTGTATAATGTTATAAATATGATAAATGTAATTATTTTATTTTTTTAAACAATAAAATTAACATTTTATTATGATATATAAATTGATTAGAAATGAATTGATAGAATTAAAAAAAGTAGGGTTATCCTATTTAATAATTCATTTCCTTTTTTTTTTAGGTCCCAAAGATTCTCTAAGTTTTCGATCTTATCTTTGAAATATTTCAAGGTTTTCTTTCCATTATTATGCTTAATCAAAATCTCTTAATTTCCACATTAAAACATCCATTCTAAAATTAGCATCTGATGGTAATGGATATTAAGCTAATTCTAATTTGATTGGGAAATCATACATAATAGAAATCAATCTTTAATTATCAAACTTAGATTAGAATAATAATTACTTTTAATTCTTGATTCCAAACTCCTTTAATAATACTTTTAATAGATTTAACTTCAGTTTTGAAATCTAAACCTTTATATTTTCTATAACCTTCTCTTAAATATCTACCAATAGCCGAATCAGTAACTTCAAGTACACCTCCTGCAACATAATCTGAATATGGAAGATATTCAATATTAAAATATTAACAATATTTTTTTTCTGGTTTAAATGCACATTCCATAACCCATTTATTATCTAAATCAAATAAAAATTATTTTTCTAAAAAGTCCATAGATTTATCACCAAATGTAGTTCCATAAATACAACCTGGAGCTAACAAAATAATGATTTCTTAAGCAGGGTTTTCAAATATTACTTTAACTTCACCAACATTTCTACCAACAACAGAATTAGAATGAAAATTCGCAACTAATTCTAAACGAGCATCGATTCTAATTATAATATATTAAATAAATACTTATATTTTCGCCCATAATATTAAATTATACAAATTGGAGGATGATGACTTATTTATTCACAATATATAGGACAATTATCAAAATATCCTTAAAAGGTTTCTCCTAAAATAGGATTGAATGGCTAATAATAAATAATTTATATAGATTATTACTTTCTCCATAGATAAATATGAAAATATAAATCCAAATGAAAATGCTGCACATTATTTAATTCTATAGAATTTATCTTTAGATATAGCAGCATCATCTAAAAATACAGGAGCAAATGCTAAAGAATTACAAGCTCTTTCAGTATTAGATCTGGATTCAAAAATAGTTACTGGCATTGATATAGTAGTTAAAGATCTTCCCATTAGAAGTGAAGTTCCTATAATTATATTATTAATTATTTATACCTATTCTAGCCAATAAAAACTTAACTACACTCTTTTATGCATTTACTTTCACTTCATTTATACACTTAAGTCCACCATTCTTTTCATCTCTTTAAAAGTCTTTTCTAAATATATAGTGTCCTCCTTCTTATTCTCTCATATATTTCCTATTCTTTTAATTAATAACTAATTATATACATTTATATCTGATTCTAATGGATTCAATATATGTTATATATCAATTGCTATTTGACAAAATTTACCACTAAAATAAGCCTACATCTTTTTTTCTACCCAATTTTCTATATTTTAAATTGTGTCACTTTAACTTTAAATTTAATTGCTTTTTATCTAAAGTTATCTTTATGTTATTGAATTTCTAACATCCATAACACTTTAATCAGTTACATTAGCTTATTGATCAGATGATCCAATAAATAATTTATCATTCATTGCATCTATATCGTCTTCACAATCATAAAATTATGTCATATTACCATCAGATCCTTCATTTTCAGGTTAAATTTCATCATTTTCTTAATCATCCTCTATTTTTGGTTATTAAAATAAGATATTTTATGATATATTATTTCCAACAATTTAAGAAGATTCTTAAGAACTAGAAGTTTTTTTTAATTTTAATTATTCTAAAGAACCTTAAGAAAGATTATTCTAATCCGTTTTTCCTTGACCTTAATTAAACTCAGTCATCTTATCTGATTTTTTCATATTAACTGATTATTATTAAATTTATTAATCATCTTCTTTTAAATTTCCTATCTATGGAATATTTTAAATATTTTTATCTTTATAAGACATAGGAATTTATAATGGTGATTAAAATTGATTTAATTAATTTGGACCTTGTTAAGGTGATGATATGATGATAGGTTATTAAATTATTTAATTTTATATTGTAGATTATTCAACTTTTATGGACTGCTATTTTCCCTCCTTTCTATTTTAAGCTTTATACTTTTAGGTTTATTATTCATTTTAAGGACTATTATTAGGATTAATGTTTAAATTTTAATCTTAAACATGCTATTTATCAAAATCTATTTATGAAGGCTTTATAATATTTTCATATTGCAAAAAATATTGTTATGAGAGAATTGAATCTTCTTCTATAAAAGATAAACCATTATAACTCTATTCAGTAAATAATACAATATTTGTTTAGTTATTTTCATAACTTAGACCCCAAACAGCAAATTTTAATATTCCTGAAACAGTACCTTAATGTATTTTATGATCTGCTTTTTTTTCAATTACAATTTTGACATTTTCTTTTTTTTTAAATTCTACAATATGTCTTAAATATGTGAATTCTCTTTTAAATTAAAACCAATTTTTGATAAATCTTATTTCTGTTATCATTTGTGATTTCTCTGATTTAAAATCTTATATTTAAGTATATTCTTTTAAATTATGAATATTCCAATCAAACTAAGTTTGAAACAATTATGTTTAGCATTTGATTAAACCTAATTTATAAAGGAGGATTGATACAATTTCCTGGTAGTGTAAGAAATACTTTGAAATTAAGTTAATTATTTTTATTACGATAAACTTTCACAACCTGATTTTAGATTAACTCATATTACTCTAATTAGTAAGATTTAGATCGTATATTTTGAATGCTAAATTAATATTTATAAAACATACGCATCTCGAATTTCTTACATTTCAAAATGTTATGGAATTTCATAATCATAATCTCTAAGGGATGCTGTAAATTAATTATATTAATTTTACAAATTGATTTTGATGATAAATTAGGTTCAAATAAACTTTAAGCTCGGATTTATTATCCACACATTTTTTTTAAGAATTACATAAGCTCATTAGCAAATTTCTCATTATCTGATCCCATCAATATATTCTTTTCATTGATTGTTGAAATCAATTCAAATTGAAATCTATTATTTTTTCTTTCAATATTTGCTATCTATAAATGAATGAGAATATTTTTTACTTAATAATTTGCAAGATGGTAATTTTTATTTTACTTTGAACTTTTTATTGAAAATATTCTAAGTTCTTGGTCTATGATGTATTTTTTTGGTTGCCAAAGACCAAAAGTCTTGCCTTTGACTAGGACTTCTCCTTCTAAAAGATAGTTTGTTTTTGCCTTGTCCATAAATTAATAATATTTTTTAGAGAGATATTTTGTATTAAAATGGATTTTTGATGTAAACTATTATTCTACCCCTTTTGCTCACCTTACATCATATAAATTTATTTTAAAGTTATATATTGTTTTTTTTGTTACAATATGATAATACAACCCAGATATTCATAAAAGATAGCAGACACATTCTATAATAGCAAGGACTTTTATTCATATCATTAAAAATAATTCATAGCGTTAAAACCATTAGTTCAACGTTTAGAACATTTATCAATCTCTTAAAGAACTAAAATTCAATCGATAAAAGATAGAACAAATTCTGAAATTCTGACTGCTTTTATTAATAGAGGATTGCTTTAAACTTAATAAAAAGCATAAACAACAAAAACTAATGAGAATTCATAAAGTATTTTAATAAAGTAGAGTTATGATGATAAAATAACAAGAGAAGATTTACTGACATAATAGGCTCTATAAACAATTGAAGAACTGGAAAAAAGTAATAAGTGATAATGAATAGAATAGATAAGAAAATTCTTCCACCATTGAGATTGTATGCAGATAAATTAAAACTAAAGAAAAGACAGTACTAATCAAAAGAAAAAGTGGAAACCTTAAAAAATTCCATGATTGAAACGTAATTATTTAAAATTAAAAAATAAGTCCAACATTGTAGAAAGCTTTAAGCAGAAAGAATAGAGTATTCATATAAAGTGAATAAAAGTCAATATCTGAAAATGAATAAAGTGTACATAAGATGGGAAGAACAACATCAACTCCATTAATGCAAAAATCAAAAGAAGAAAAAGAAGAATAAGGCACTAGCAGATCTGGAACTCCTTAAAAAGAGGTTTAAAATATTAGTCCAATAAAAAATGTTCAAAAGTATTTAACAAAGTAATTAAGCATTTATACACCATAATATAAAACAATAAAAGAAAAGAAATTGTAAAGTGCTTTACATTTGTCATAACAGCAATAATAACAAATATAATAATAATAATAATAATAATAATAACCAATTTATATTGATAAAAAAATTATTCCAAGAAAAAAAAAGAAATAAAATTAAAATAATATTATTGAATAGTAAAATCAATAAAAAGAGAAATGGACTTTACGTCATACATCTTATCGTTGTTTTTTGAATAAAATCAATTTTTCAAATAATTAATGTATTACTTGTCCAAATAAATTGGATGTGCCTGCATACTATTATTATGTAGGTCTTGGAAATAATGGTGGTTTAGTCAAAAATATTTTTAGATAAAGATGGTGGTGGTCAGAAGTAGAATCTTTAGATACAACAAAAGTTAATATGTCATGGACATAATTGAAATAAAATGTTTACATAGAATTATTACATCCTTATCATACAGATTTTGGAGCTTAAAGTTCAGAATCTTTTATTCTAAGTCATGAAGAAACTATTGGAGATACAACTGATTCAGATATTGATATAAGACCAAAATAAGTAAGTATTACAGGAGGAATACAAAAATAATAAAGTTCTTCATAGCATCAATTAAAAAAACCTCCTAATTATTATTCAATTAAAAGAATATTTAATTCTCAAGATCTACAGAAATTATTAAATTATATGGAAGAAACTAAATGTTTTGATAGTTAATTGATTTTTAGTGATTGTTCTGAAAAGTTGCTAAAAGAAATTAAATAATATTGTACTATTTAAAGACTTGATAGTAGATATTAAAAAATGCACAATCATATGGAGGATAACTGGCATCTAGGTAATAAAAAAGCATTATTTTACAATATGAAACTTTATTTTTAGATTATAAAAGAAGACTATAATAAATTACTACCTGTAACATTTCATGTTCAAAAAGGATTAAGTGATATTGAATATTCAAAATTCTTAGATTATTATAACAAAAGAAGTGAAGAACTTCGTGAACTTGAAAAAAATAGAGATAGAAAAGATAAAAAGAAATTACCTCTTAATTTGTGGATTATCAAACCAGGAGAATTAACTAATAGAGGTAATGGAATTACTGTATGTAATGATCTAAATGAAATTAATAAAATAATTAGTGAAGAATTTTAAGAAGGCAGATAAAGAACATATATAGTTTAATAATATATTGATAATCCATTTTTGTATAATAAACGAAAGTTTGATATTAGATGTTACATGTTACTCACATCTTAAAATGGAATTTTTAAAGGTTATTGGTATTAAGAAGGTTATATACGAACATCATCAAAAGAATTCACTACAAAATGTTTAGATAGATTTGTTCATTTAACAAATGATGCTGTTCAATCAAAAGATTAAGATTATGGTAAACATGAACCAGGCAATAAGATTTCTTATATAGAATTTTAAAGATATGTTGATTGTAATTATCCAAATTCTAAATTAAATTTTTTCATTGATATTTATCCTAAAATGAGATCTGCAGCTTTAGATATGATGAAAGCTACTTATGGTAAAATTGATCCTCATAGAAGAATTAATAGTTTTGAAGTATTAATTTTGAAATTATCAAATTAGTTATATGGATTAGATTTTATGATTGATGAGAATTTTAAATTATGGTTAATTGAAGCCAATACTAATCCTTGTCTTGAATTATCTTGTCCTCTTCTTAATAGAATAATACCAACTATGGTTGAAAATCTATTTAGGATCGCTGTTGATCCAATTTTCCCTCCACCATTTTTTGATGAATGGCCTTAAAATAAAAAATTATTTATTCCTGATAATGTTATTGAAAATAATAAATTCGAACTTATTTTTGATGAATTGATAGAAAAAAAGAATATGTTTAATTTATTTCGAGATAATAAAATTGAATAAGAATGCTTTGATATTGAAGAAGAAGAAGAAGAGGAAGAAGAAAAAGATTGATAAATTGTATAACTATAATAATTATTTTTATATTTAAATTTTACTTAAAATTTCATAACTTATTTTTATTTTAACCTAAATGATGCATTTAATTTTAATTTAATTAATTCCTTACATCATTTGCAAAATTAAACGAGTACATGATGTAATTTATATTAATTTAATTTTCCATGTAGAAAGTTGTTGTTTACTACGCGTTTAAAATTATGGATGGCTTATTTGTTGGAAACAGTCGTGCTCCTTTAGTATAAAATATATTTAATATTGATGAGGAAAGAGATTTTATAATAATAAACAAAATTAATTACATAATTAATTGTGCAGCATGTGAATTAACATATAATGGAAGTGGAAATTCTATCAGTTTCAATTGGAGAGATATAGATGAATAAGTATATATCCTTTTATAGATTTAGAAGATTGTTACTGTTGAAAATATATAAAATATATATGGGTTTATTGAAACTGCAATAAATAATGGAGAAGGTGTATTGTTTTTTTCACTTCGCGGATAGAGTAGAGCTTTAACAGCATTGACTGCATATTTAATGTACAAGTAAGTTTCTTACTGAATTAATTAGATATAATTGGAGCTTGTTTAAAACACTTTAATACTTAAATTCAAGAAGAAAAAACTTTGAAATCAGAGCAGCATTTCTAAAATAATTAATGAACTTTGAGACTCAATATTTTAAAGATAAAGAAATAAGCAGAAATTGGGATAATAATATTGAGAATCAAGAAATTTAGGTTATTTAAAATACTTATCTTAATTCTTTAAATTAAATACCAGAGATTGTAAATACACTTACAAATCTATCAATTCAAAACGGAACAAAGAAAAAAGTAACTTGGTCAAATAACTTAATATAATAAATTGAAACAATTTAAATAAAAGAAGAAAAATAACATTAGTAAGAGTTGAAATCTATTTTAAAAGGGCCTTCATAACTTTTAAATAAAGATAAATACTATAGATCAATCTCAGTAACAGATAATTCAAAACTAAATTTTGAAAATTTTATTTTGCACAATTTGATTACAGCAAAAAAGTTACAAACACCCAAAATAAATAGTTTAAGTTTTGATAATAAACCAAAAAGAAAGGATTTGTTAGAAGATAAGATTTCATTTCAAAAAGGCAGATTATAACGACCTTAACATTTCACACCTTAAAGATAGAGAATCTTGCAGAATACTAAATAAATCATGGATACGTATTTAAATTCACAAATAAATAATATTTAAATAATGAGGAGTAGATCTATTCAAACTCCTCAAAAAGAAAGGATCAGAACAGTTTCTCAATAGATTTCTAGTTCTAAATAAACTCCAAACTTATCTAAATAATCCTTGCTTCTGGAAAATTAGAATAGTAATTTTCTTAAATGGAGTATAACTAAAAAACCTCCTTAATTTAAAATTAAATGAACTTTGTAATCATTCTTGTATTTTAATGTTGAATTAAAAATTTATTAATATATTTATTATCAATCAAAGCTTGGTTTATTGGTTCTGCTACTTTTTATTTCAGTTATCAATTATCTACTTGTTGTAGCCTACCCTTTTTTTTAACTTAATTTACTGGAGACTATTTTAATTATTAAATAAATACTTCCAATTTTCTTATTTCTCATTTCCTTCATAATTTAAAAGATATCAATACTAGTTTATAATGTATTTTTTCTATTTTAAAATCTATGAATACTTATCTGATATTTTAAGTTATTCTTAACTCAATTTATGAGATTCCTCTGATTTTAAAATTTCTGATTATTTTCTTGAATTTGGGTGTGGTTGCATGATAAAACCAAATAATCTATAATAGTTATGAATAATTTACTATTTTGATTTCTTATTACCTCCTTTTGGAGATAATTATCTAACATCCTTTTGTCTCTCTCCAAGAGAAAATAAGAGACTAGCATAAGATTTTGAATTCTCTTATTAAGTTCCTATTTTAGCATTTAAAGTTTATTTGAATTTTTATGTAACTTTGGCATCTGGAGATTATGTGGAATAAGATTCTTTTCTTAAAGCTTTATTGATAATATTTGAACAATTGGTTAAATCCTATTTAAATGATATTAATTCTCCAACAGAAGTACTATTTTTAGTACTAATTAATTTAATGAATTTTTACTGCATTTTATTATTATAATTAACATCTTCTTTGTATAATTTATTCTTTTAAAGATTATTTAACTAAAGTTATTATTATTCTCCTACTGAACTATAATGAGCTAGAGGTGATANAATAAATAGTTTAAGTTTTGATAATAAACCAAAAAGAAAGGATTTGTTAGAAGATAAGATTTCATTTCAAAAAGGCAGATTATAACGACCTTAACATTTCACACCTTAAAGATAGAGAATCTTGCAGAATACTAAATAAATCATGGATACGTATTTAAATTCACAAATAAATAATATTTAAATAATGAGGAGTAGATCTATTCAAACTCCTCAAAAAGAAAGGATCAGAACAGTTTCTCAATAGATTTCTAGTTCTAAATAAACTCCAAACTTATCTAAATAATCCTTGCTTCTGGAAAATTAGAATAGTAATTTTCTTAAATGGAGTATAACTAAAAAACCTCCTTAATTTAAAATTAAATGAACTTTGTAATCATTCTTGTATTTTAATGTTGAATTAAAAATTTATTAATATATTTATTATCAATCAAAGCTTGGTTTATTGGTTCTGCTACTTTTTATTTCAGTTATCAATTATCTACTTGTTGTAGCCTACCCTTTTTTTTAACTTAATTTACTGGAGACTATTTTAATTATTAAATAAATACTTCCAATTTTCTTATTTCTCATTTCCTTCATAATTTAAAAGATATCAATACTAGTTTATAATGTATTTTTTCTATTTTAAAATCTATGAATACTTATCTGATATTTTAAGTTATTCTTAACTCAATTTATGAGATTCCTCTGATTTTAAAATTTCTGATTATTTTCTTGAATTTGGGTGTGGTTGCATGATAAAACCAAATAATCTATAATAGTTATGAATAATTTACTATTTTGATTTCTTATTACCTCCTTTTGGAGATAATTATCTAACATCCTTTTGTCTCTCTCCAAGAGAAAATAAGAGACTAGCATAAGATTTTGAATTCTCTTATTAAGTTCCTATTTTAGCATTTAAAGTTTATTTGAATTTTTATGTAACTTTGGCATCTGGAGATTATGTGGAATAAGATTCTTTTCTTAAAGCTTTATTGATAATATTTGAACAATTGGTTAAATCCTATTTAAATGATATTAATTCTCCAACAGAAGTACTATTTTTAGTACTAATTAATTTAATGAATTTTTACTGCATTTTATTATTATAATTAACATCTTCTTTGTATAATTTATTCTTTTAAAGATTATTTAACTAAAGTTATTATTATTCTCCTACTGAACTATAATGAGCTAGAGGTGATATAATTCTATTCTTTTTATTAATAAAGATATCTTGTCTTCGATCTCCCTATTAAACATAATTAAGAGATAGATTGAGAGGATATTTTTATGAATTTAATAAACTTGTTCTGCTATCCTTACTAAGAGATTGCCCTCTGTTTTAAGATTGTGGTTAGAGCAAGGGAGAATGATTTTACTATAATTTATGAGTATCCAATAGTAAATTTGTATTGATTTACAAAAACTTTGAAGTTTCTAAGATTTCAATCTATTAATTGAATAGATGTCATAGATACATACGTTATTTTGCAATTTTAAAATTTCATATTGAAGTTTTGCATTTTCTTAGGCTTTCATATTCAATTTTTGGATCAAATAAACCAATTTATCATTCATGGACAATTTTGGAGGTATTAAATCATTAGAAAAATCAGTTATATTATTTAAAACAGCACTTTTTTTTTGTTCAAAAATTTCAATTTTTTATTGCAATAAAATATTTTCTTATATTAATGTTAAATTCTTTTATTTTTATTGAATTATTTCTTGTTCAAATTTTTGATTTTGATTTTAGAGTTGTAAAATTTAATTTTAATAAGAGGATTCAATAGCATTTTTTTAATCTGTTAATTCTTTAATTTATTTAGTTAAATCTTCTTATAAAGTTTTAGGAATATTTAATGTATTATTTTACTTAACAAGTGTTTCTTCAAAAGTACTCTAATTACCATTATGAATAATTATAGGTTAATCAACACAAAGTTATTTCTTTACTAAAGAATAATAATAATGAATTTAATACAACTACTGAAGCAACCACCTTTTTAAGGAAAGCTAAATTTAGTTAAGTTCTTATTTTGAGGTGCTGGAGGTTCTTACATAATATCTTTAGGACTTTATTAAGAATCAATTCTTTAACAATTAGATTCAGATTAAGCAGAATTGATACTCTATGGATTAAATTCAACGAATTCAATATATTGTATAGGAAGTGATTCTTAAATTTCATCTTATTTTTAATCAGTATATTTTTGATTAGTTTAAAATTCTTAAGACTCATGTAAATTGAGAGGTTAAGAACTAAAAGATTTTGATTCTTTAGTAAAATTAAGTTCTTAATTTTCAACATCTGGAATGTTGCTACAAAATTCTTCAAATGTGTCTAATTCTGGAATCTGTATTATAGATAAATAGTTTACTTATTGTTAGATTAATTTATCTTCATCACAGGATTAGATGATGAGATTAGCTGGTTTTCTTTGTTTGAATAATGGTTGCATATTCAATTTTAAATTGTTTTTTTTTCTTATTAATAAAAATATCGATAAATTAAATAAGTGTGTTTCATAAACAAATTTTACAAAAGAAATCAGAATCATCTAATTCTCTCTCTTAATAACCGACACATTCAAGATGATACCATTAATGACAAGAATCACACTATTTTAGATGTATTTATTATACTTAGACATATTTTCTATCAGGATTTACCGGTTGTTGACACGAACAGAATTTTTAAAGTTTTTCTAAACCTTAAAATTATTTTTTTTCCATATCCCAACTTAATCTGTTAAAATAAATAGTGGATTCAATTTCATCAAGATCAATGAATTCTTTACATGTAAAAATCTGACATGAGTGTATAACAGTCTAAGCCAAAATGTAATCTTCATGTTTTGTTTAAAACAACTCTTAATCTGAAACCCATTCATTGCTTTTTGGATGAGATTTTATCACTTCACTTTTCCTCATATACCATTAAACACGACATAAACATATCAGTTTAAGTGTTGTTGGTTCTTTTATTGATATAATTTATTTTATGGTCCCAATATAATCTTCATCATGAGCATCTCCACTATTAATCAAGACACTCTCTCCCAACTTAATAACCTTTTTTTAGACCTTAATACAATCGTATTCCTCAAATAAACCTTTTGTTTATTTAGCTATCTTGATAAGTTGTTCCCATTTTTAAGCTTTGTACAATTCTCTTATACTTATCATAGATTGTTTTGAGATTTATTTCTTTGTGATTGTAGAACTTGTTGGCGACTCCTTTTTTTATTTATATTTCTTTTTCATAGCTTTTTTTATCCAGTGAGAATAGTTCATATTTATATAAAGATCAGATATTTATTTGATTATAATTTAATTCAATAATTCAATTAGATTTATTACGCATTTCTGGCTCTTTTACTATATCCTAATATTTCTATTTTTAGTCAACTTTATAAACTCATCCTATTTTTGCACTAATCCAATTATATTTTTATATTCTTTTTACAACTCTCTGATTAATATATAACCATTCGAATCTCTTAAGTGTTCTCAAAAGTTTTAAATCTTTTGGACATTCATTTTGTCCCCCTTTTTACTTTTACTTAATTTTTATTTATTATTCCAGATATTCAGTTATTTTACTGAATCCATTAGTTTAAATCTATTTCCCGAGATTTTAAAAATTTTTTGTATCTTATAATTATTTTTGATACTATAAATTTTCCAACTCATTTCTCTATAAATCAAGAATTACTTTCATAATTAGATCCAAATGATCATTAAAAAAATAAATTATTTTTTTATTTTTTACTCGTTAGATTTTAATAAATTATTCCAAATTATCTATTATATTTTTAACCTTAATATTTTACTTTTTCTTAGTATAGACTCATTATAAATTAACTCTTTTGTTTATTTTTCATTTTTTTATTCTCAGATAACTTTCTAGAAGTGGATTATTGTTATTTATTAATTATATCAGAATAAATTTGTAATCCTATTTATTTAATTACTGTTCTTTATTAATTATTTCACAAATTTGCTATAAAAATGTTGATTTAAATGAATTTTACTTACTCATTAATTTTCATTTAGTCTTAAGATTCTATCAATAATTTTTATTCTGTCTCTCCATATAGATTTTATTTAGCTTTAAATTCTTAATCCATTATATTCACAAAAAATTCTTTGTCCTCAAAATAAACTTAGAGGCAATTATTGTTTTCTTATTCTTTTTATTTATACTCACTTATTTTAATTATATTTGTTATATCTCTCTAAAAATTTGGCTGAGTTTCAACTACATTACTAACAATTGTTCTAATTCTCTATCAAATTATCAGCTGTCTCCAAATTATTTATTGTTTTTAAACATGAGTTCGATTGAGTTCTTTTTGGATAAATTATTTTAAAATTAATTATTGTTTTTCATCTTGTAATTAATATCGATATATACTCTAGTATATTTACATTGACATTTTCAAACCTAGAATAAGTTTGATATCCGAGATTGATTAATTACTTAAAGTCCTATTTTAATTGATGGCATTTTTAAACATTTTATATATATATGAGGTAAAGAAGTTTCTAATTTTATCAGAAAACTATTTTAATAATCAATTATGAAATGCAGTTCGAATAAATTTAAATTTCTGTTTATTTTTATTAGCTTTTTTAAAAAGATTAGATATACCTATTATTTTAATCAAGTATATAATTACTATAAATCTAAAAACTTATTTATACAAACTTAAAAATACTTTATTATATTTAGATTTTTTTATTTCTATGATTTGTATATATTTCTTACTCTGTAAAATTTTTTAAAATAATCTTTTATTCAATTAAAGATCAATTCAAATAATTTTTACTTATTAAAATTTATTTGCAAAGCTTTAATCAATTTAAATCATTATTCAATCTTATAACACTTTTTTAATCAAATGAATATATAAACTGTATAATTTGCTTTACTCATTTGAATACTTGTTAATTGGAAATTTTTTTATAAATCTCTATTGACCAAATATATGATTTGCAAATATCAGATCTTCTTTTCGGCTACTTATCATTTATTTAGTATTTATGGTTTTAATAATTAAACAGATAAACTTATTTGTCAATTAAGATTTATGTATCAGTTTAAGTTTCAGTATTGCTTTAATTTTATAATTATGCGATATTACTTTTTTTGAAATAAGATTTTACTATTAAGATGGTTTCAGAATATTTTTGTTGTGCATCTTGAAGATAATTCTTCCTTGTATACTTCATAGATGAACTGATTATTAAAAAAATTTTCATTTTATTATTCTTTTAAGTTTAAAACTTTGTTTTATATAAAGAAAATTATTGGGTCTAAAAATATTGTGTTTTTTTTGCTTATAAAGGCACAATATTTATATTCTTTGACTAAATTACAAAATTCTACTTTTAAACACAATCAAAGATATTTAAATTATAATAAATTATGAATGATATTCAATTTATGATTTGTAACCTATTTTATTTCTTGAAATTTACACTAAGCTCTAATTAAATGTAAATCTAAGATGGCTTGTTTTTAAAGAAATAATCTAACTCTAATTAAATTTAACCAAATAAGAATTTTAATCTAGGAAAATCTAATATCTGATAGTTTAAAAAATAAACTTAAATATTTGAGTTCATTGTATCAAAAAAATCAATTATTAAATTTCTAAGAATTCTATCTGAAATCATCACATAATTATAATTGACTAATCCAAAATATATTAGTCATATGAAGAGTTTATTTTAAGTTATAGTCTGGTAGAATACAGAAAATTTAACGGTTAATAAAGTAAAAGAGTAGGCCTTTCTTTTATGAGCTTTAAAAATAGAAAACAAAAAGAGGATGTCATTTTTATAAATTGTATCAAAATATTGTACTTATTTGAATAGATTTATAAATCATTAAAAGAATTGGATAGGTATATGACTTTTAGAAATTGATTATATCAACGTATTTTTTCTCAAATTATGATTAGTTTTTTATAAAATTAATAAAAAAAGGTATAAAAGTCTCTAAAATTTAGTTTAAATGCATGATACAACTAAAATAAAATTATTAAGTTCCAATTCAATAAAAATGAATTGATTTTCTTCTATTATCAATAGTTTCTATATTCTAATTGATATTATAATAGTAACTTGGAATAAATACTTTGAATAATCAATATAATTAATATAATACAAGGTTACATATATGAAATGGGATTAAAATTGAAGATTAAAAATAAAGATGGATAAAAATAGGAAACTTAGAAATAAAATCGGCTTAATTTAAAGAATGAAGAGAAAATTTGAAATGAATAATAAATTATCAAATAGAAATATTAATAATAAAAATGGATAGTAATTAATATTAAATAAATGAAGTAATAATAGTTTTGAAATTGATTTTGTTATATAAATAAGAAGTTCTGGAGATAATTAGCCTTTAATATGGTTATAAATTTTGTAATAAATTAATTTGGTCTAAATAATTAATAACTAATATGTAAATAGCTACTAATTACGATAGTGAGCCATTCTCATTGATAAACACTAAAAGATAAATATTTGGTGGAGATTAGGATATTAAAATGAAGCAATATTTTTAAAGAAGCCGTTCAATAGAAGAGATTGATTAAATGATAGATGATTAAGACAAAAGTGCAAAGTACAGTTTACTAATTAGAAATAGACCACCATGTCTGAATTTGAGAAAGTCAAAGAGTAACTTTAAGCCTCCAACAATAAATATTCAAAATGTAATTAGTGATAAACGGGAAACTTATATATATGATAATCTGAATTTAGATTAAAAAGAGCCAGGGTATAAGTTGTTACAAATTGAATAGATTTAATCCAGTTTGGAGGAAGGGAAGTTTAAAGATTATAAGATTAGTAGCTAGATTTTTATATCAACTGAAGACTAAAGCAGAAACTTTAAAGTTAAAAATGATGAATCATCATATATTTGAGTATATAGATGATAAAGCAAGTGATTTTAATGAATTCAAATCAGAAAAGACAATATATATTCATTCATTTAAGAATATTATATGTAGAAATCTAAAGAAGATGGAAGGTGCTTTAAATATCATAAAATCAATTTTTGAATGCATATTTAAAAGAATAGGAGTAATATATCCTGAGAGTACATTTAAAATTATATGGGATTCTATCGTCGTATGTTTTATAGTAATCAATATATTCTTTATACCAATGTCTTTGAGTTTTGAATTAGATAAATCAAGTACGTTAGTATGGCTTTTTTTCGAAACTATTCCAAGTTACATTTTCATAGCTGAAATAATTCTGAATTTTAATACTGCATATTATAGTCATGGAATAATTCATTCAACTAGGAAAGAAATATTTCATCATTATGTTTCTGAAAATTTCTGGTGGGATTTAATGATATCTATACCATATGTATTATCATAATTGGATATTCCATATATACAATTTGTTTTATTGTTAAGGATTACACGAGTGAAATCAATGGTTTAAAATGTAGAGGATTTATTAAATGCTAAAGAATCTGTATAGGCAGCTGTAGAATTATCTAAATTAATTTATTTCATTATTTTTGTAGCTCATATGTGTAGTTGTGCTTGGCATCTGTTAGGTAAAATTGAAGTAGATGTTTATGGAGATACAAATTCATGGTTAGTTCATTATGGTTATTATGATGAACCTTGGCATACTAGATATATTGTAAGTATATATTGGAGTGTGATAACAACACTTACTGTTGGTTATGGTGATATTGTTCCATAAACTTCTATTGAATAATTATTTGTTGTTATTATTGCTATGATTATTTGTGGAGTTTTTGGATATTCGATTTCTACTATTGGAGAAATTCTTAAAAATTTAGAAGAAAAAAAAGGTTAATTCAAATAATTAATGAAAGAAGTTAATTCTTATATTAAAGAGAAAGAATTAAATTTATAACTCTCTTTAAAAGTTAGAAAATATTTTGAATTCTATTATTAGACTTAACAATCATAAAAACGTTCTTATTAAACATTACTTAATAATCTAAATGATTAATTAAAATAAGAGATTATGATAGACCTTTATTAAAAGGTTCTTATTTAATGTAAATTTATTAAGGATACATTTAATGAAACTTTAATCAATCAACTTTGTTAAAAAGTATAATAAGAAAATTTTGGAACTGGAGATGATATTATTGATATTAAAAATAAAAGCGAAAAAAAACTAA
The DNA here is from genome assembly GCA_905182985.1 of Paramecium sonneborni. NCBI lineage: Eukaryota > Ciliophora > Oligohymenophorea > Peniculida > Parameciidae > Paramecium > Paramecium sonneborni. The sequence goes on along the minus strand of CAJJDN010000138.1, from coordinate 172,043 downwards.
TCTTTATATTAAATGGTTAAGTGGATTGTTATTATCATATGTAAGGAATCCCATAAGAAACATAGCATCTTGAAACTTAAGGCAAATATTCTCGTACTTATAAAAAAGGAGATATTATTGGTGAATTTGAATTTATTACTAATAATGATTATTCTGTTAAATATAAGGCCGTTAAACTTACATAAGTTGCTTTTATTAATAGATAAGATCTATTAGAAATTATAATCTAAGATAAGGATTAATTATATAAATTCTAAAAACTAAATGATTCTCTTACTTATTCTTAAACTCTTGGAAGAACTTGTGAAATTTGCAAATGGACGCATTTATATTAGAAGTAATTATAGAATTGTTTTATTTTATTTAAATTTTAGTTGTCCATTTACATTCTATTAGCCAAATATTTGGAAAATAGTTCGACAAGCATCCGCATCTGTGAATATCAAAAGAATTTCATTTGAACGAAAGACTCGTAAAAGATACAAAACTATTTCGAATTCTTCTACCACTATTGAATTAATCCTAAATTTCATGTTAAAAAATAATTTTATCTCAGAAGAGTAAGTTTTATTTTTATATTTTTAGACTTTATTATAGTAAAAGATTATAACGATTTGGAATTAATAATAATCATAAAATTAGTAATAGAGAGATACATGAAATAAGTTCAGGCTCTTCTTCTATTTCGAATTGCAGTGATTCACAATCTGAACAATATAATAATGATTCGGCTAAAAATAAACGAACTTCTTTACAATCATAAAGTGAAAAAGTTGATAAATTAGAAAGATTAAGAACAACCTATAATATGAAAGATAGTACACATAACAATGTATTAAAACCTATCTTATAAAAAATGAATTCTATTGGTTAATATTAACATGAAGATTCAGCCAATTAAAATTCACTTTCTAATATTAAATTATTTCCATAAATTTATAAGAAAAAATCATCCATTTCAAATATTAAAGCTGTTTCTAAAATTGATAATATTGGTGCAAATGAAGTTGAAACCAATAAAGATACATTACAATTATTTTAAATTAAAAAAGGACCTGAAAATTATGATGAAATTGATCTCATGATGTAAGAAGATAATGATTTTTATCCAAAATTTAATGTTTTCAAAGTTATTGAAACCTATAATAATTATAGGATTAAAAAATTGGCCTTGAGAAAAAGATAATTTTAAGGGTAGTTAAAATCAAAAAGATCATAAAGACAATTAAATTTAAAAATGATATCTCCTCGTTTATCATAACAAATAATTTGAAATAGAATTTTATTTTTATGTAGCAAAATCTTTTTATTTTTTTTTACAATATAAATAAGTAAATTCCTAATTTTCCTTTTATTAAACTATCTAATGAAATAGCTTATTTTTTTAGAATTACTAAAGATTATAAAAAAACAAATGTTTGATAAAATATTTTAAATATAAATTTATTTATTCTTAATATTGTAAACATATAATTTATTAATGATAATTAGAATAGCATTTAAATAAGAAGAAGTTAATGTAATTAATGTGATATTCATACTAATAATATTCATTCTTGTACTCTTCTTTAGACACCTAAATTAAAAAATACTAAAAACCTTTAGGAGGTGGGATAAAATCAGTATAGATTGTATTATACAAATTTGGATAGAGAGCCCAAACAGCTAGAAGAATAAATTATTTATTTTACCCCAACATCCTACTGCAGGAAATATTCCTAAGAATCTCTTACTTTTTGCAGTCCAAGCCTCATATCCAAGTTTATAAAATGTAGGTAAATACATCAATAATTAAATTAATAATACAAAAACAATTATTATTATATATATATTAAAATAATCTTTTATCAGCAATTATTTTATAAAAAAATTTGTAGAGATAACTAAATCAGTATATTTAATACAAGTATTTGAAGAAAAAATAAAAATATCATTCTATACATAGAAAGCAGTTTATTGTTAATTAATTTTTTTATTTGTTTTGATATGCTGCAGTTTCTGTATCTATTTTAATAATTTTTTTATTCAATAAAGATTCTTTATGAATTAATTATGATTGAGGATAGTTAAAATATAACTTTTTAAATTTATGATTTCGAACAATCAAATCTCCAACTGTAAAATGTAATAATGGTATTTTCTCTTAAAACTTTGATTTAATTTAATCTAAAACTCGATTACGTGTAGTATCAACCCATTTGTATACTTAATCTTCTTGTTCTTAGAGCAGTGTAGAATCAAATTAAATGATATTTTTATTGAATTCTTCTTAAATTGTGGATAATTTAGATAAAATTTATAATTTATCTTAAAAAAAGTCCTCTTTTTGATTAAAGTAATTATATGCACAAGTTAGATCAATAGATAATATAGTAATAGGTTTTCTACTAATGATAACATTTGAATCATTATAGAGAGAAGTGCAAATATCAAAAATGACTTTGGAATCAAATTATTTTGGATTTTAAATTTATTAAAAAATGAATAATATTGTTTCTACTTCAGTTCCATGTATAGGTAATTTATATTGAAATTGATCAGGAGGTATTTTTGGAAAAGTATTAGAAATATCGATGGAATCAAATATTAATAATTTAGTAATTTTAAATTTGTTAAAATCTCTTAATAATCTATTAAGCTTAATACCTCCACATTCAATTTATTGAGATAATTATTTAGATAAATAGATTGCATCATAAATGTAACCATTATCTTATAAATATCTTTACCAAACAAAAGCAAAGGTCTAATTAGTAAATAGGAGTACTATTAAATAAGCTTTCGAAAGTCTAAGAATAATATAAAAATAAAAAGATATTATACATTCTTAAAGTATTTTTGAGATCACTTCTTAGAGTACATGGACAATAAGGACTATCACATTATTCTATAACGCTACCTATTGAAAAAGAATGGCATATTTTTAGATCAGTTTTATGATCCCAAAAGCTTCTTTTAGATTGCAATAATAAATCTAATCAATTAAAATTAAGTACTTTCAAAATTCAAAATAATAACTTTATCCAAATATTCTTCTCTATTATTAATATTTAAAAATAGACATTTGATCATGATACCTTTATGTAATTCTTCATATTATTTATTTAAATAACGTAATTGAACAGCATGTTCTAAACTCTTTTGTTTCTTGAAATTAGGTTTAGCCTTTAATTATCGACTTTGCAACTTCATTCTAACTACTTATTATGTAGATGATAATTATGGTAGGATTTATTATTCTTTTTGCATAAGTTTGATATTAGTTTAATATCGCTTATTTACTCCTTTATTATCAATCTGTTATATTTATTAATCTTCAATATTAGAATTTTCAGATGTTATTCTTCTCTAACTTGGTATTTATTAGACTGAACTTGAAACAAAGACCTAATCTTCAGGTTCAGAATGTTTGCTATCATATCTCATTTTGTTTCTTGTTTCTAGAATGCTAAAATTGGCATTTTTAAAGACAAAATATCCTCGATAAATATTTTATTTGAAATGAGTGTGTTTGGTAAAGTAAAGGGAATTCGAGATGCAATTATTTTACATATTAATTTTATTATAAAATGTAAATTTTCAATTAGGTTTTCTGAATTGTGATGAAAAGAAATCTTATTTCTGTTATTATTTAGATATCTAAGTAACCATTTATTAAATAAAGGAATTCTTTGTACTTCCTGAATTTTTTATAGTACTTAACCCACTTCCAACTCTTTTTAATTTTTATGTTTTTGGTGAATTTTAACAAGAAGCTGCTATACTGTTTTTAAACAAAAATTCACCTTAACCTGCTCTATCTGTTAGACAAACAAAATCTTATGGATTTTCTATTAAAGGAGAATTTAAATGGATTGCTTTTCCTTCTGATTGATTCTTTTTATGCTTAGTTTATTTTACTAAAATAAAATGAAATTAAATACATTTTTAATTCTGTAAATTATCATTAATATTAATATTAATATTTATAATCTTGTCTTAATTCGATGTATATCGAATATGAATATTGGGTTATGTTACTTTTCTGTTAGTTGATGATCCAGTACCTTTTATATTTTTTTAACTTTATTATTAGGATATTTAAGAGTAAGTTGAAACTTAGCCTGATGTTTATTTAATTTAATTATTTCTTTATTCCTATTATGCTGCACCTCTTGATACAGTTGGGCTATTTCTATTTGAAAAGAACTTTTTGGTACCAGAAATAGGTCTATGAGTTTAAGATCCGTTTTTCCATTTCAATTCTTATTCTGTTTGATCTTCTTCTATATATAATTTAGAAATTTATTTTAAATTTAATTTACCTAAAAGTTTTATAGAATAATATTATTACCAATTGTTATTTGATTAGTTGTTTATGTTTTTTATTTATTATTGTTTGAGGTAGGAGATAAAACTGGATTCTAATTTTGTTGATTTGGAATTTAAGGATTTGTCTAAAAGTTTTTTCTAAGATTTGTTAAAAATAATTGATTAGATATTTTAGGTTAATCTTATACTATTGTTTTAGATTTAATATTTGGTATTTATTTATCATTCTAATCTACTTTTGTATGACTTTACATATAATCATTACTTTATTTATTTTTTAAAAAAGTATCAACTTAATTCTTTATTAAATTTACATTGATGTCTCTTTAAATTTTATTCATTTATTAGGCTAGATCTATATTTTATTTAGAATGTTAAGATCCAAATCTTTGTTTAGTTTCATCATATTATTTTTGAATAAGAGTTTAAATTAATTATTCATTATGAGGCTAATTTATTTTTATAGTTTATTTTTAAACTTATTAAATTTTATCTCTTTGTGTCTTCAATGTTTATTAATTAAGATAAGCCAGAAATTATTCCAATTTAATTTCATCACCTTTCCCAGAAGAAATTAAGAGAGATGATTATTCCAAAGCAACATTTCCTAATTATTTACAAATTTCTTGTAATGTACAAGATATATCATTTTTCTTTTTATGAATTTAAGTTGATTAATTTAACCAACTCAAATCTTTTAAAATTTATATATTCCTTATTCTTTTAATAGTATCTGGAGATTCTTATTCTTTTTAAGTTTCTTATGAATTTGCAGGAGATGGTCTTTCTCCAACTATACCTTTTGGGGGTCTATTGGGATTGTTCTTATTCTCTTCTTCAATCAAATGAGCTATTCTATAATATTCATATTTGCGCTTCTTATCAAAGTATTTATTCAATAACGTAGCTATTGGTTCCATAAAGATTCGTGCTATATCTGTATGAAACTCTGTTAAATGGTTCAAATTACTTTATAGTATTCAGACAACAACTGGATTTTTTGTGGATACTCATCTCCATAATAGTACCTTTTCAAATATTCATCCTTAAATGAAACTACACACTTACATCATCATCATACCCAACCCAATCTTTAAATCGTACTACTGCCTTTGATGAAGCATCTCCAAGAATTTCATTGACATCTCTTGTATAATAATAATTCTAAGATTGGCAATATTTTTTAAATAGGTTTTTATTCATCCAAACTATAGAGTTCACTATCAATTCAGATTGTCTTATTCTCTTCAATGCTTCATCTTCCATTCTTTATTTTACTTTATTTTTCATCCTTTATTATTTATATTAATATTTATAAAAAAAAAGTATAAATCAATTATTTTTATTTTTATCAAATAATTATAATAAATCTATCTTCCTAATCATAAAATTTCATTGTAACAATAACAACTAATATCAAATTCTCATCTTCTTAATTCTTAATGTTAATGTTGATCTCAAATCTAAAAAATGATAAATTATAAATCTCTCCTCTAAACAAAAGCTTACTCAAATTTATTATTTTTAAGGGTAATCAATATTTTTTATCAAAAAAATAAAGTTATCAAATGTTTCAAATTTATATCAAAATTCAAACTATTTTATAATTAATTTTATTTATATACTTCAAAAATAGTTCGTTTGTGAAATAAGTTTTTTATTTACACCAAAATTATTTTTTCTTCTATCATATTAATATAGAGTTGACAATTCTTTCAATGTATTTTTTATTAAACTAAATTTCATGTATAGTTTTAAGTTATTTTAAAATAACAACTCTTTCTTTTTTCAAATAATATTATTAATTATGTACTAAAATTCTGGCTTGACTTATCATAATGTTGATTCATATATTGAAACAGAAGGATTTTTTTGCTTTGAACAATATACAAGACTTGATTTGAAGAAAAAAAATTGGGAGGAAAGTTTAAATAGTTTAACAGATGACTTAATAGCACTCAAAAGTGAATATGTAGATTTAGAAAATCTAGAAATATTTATTGCTCTATTAGAGTTTTTGGAAAAGAGTATAGAGGAATCAGTAGTAGGTTCACCTTATTATCAATTAAGGTAAGGTATGAACTAGACTTCAATAAATAATTATATAAATGATATGCTTGAAAATATTGAAAATAGTCTAACAGCTGAATTAGATGATTATAAGGCAATAGATTATCCAGGATTGTTGAAATTGGAGGATATTCTTAAATTTTTAAAAGAATCAAAATTCATAAAATCTTACACTTAAAAAGTAGATTAATTATTTAAAATTCAAAAGGAAAGGAAGTAACATTCAATGAAAAAGAAAAAATGAACAAACTTTATATATATATTTTAATAAATTTAGGAATTCAACCAATCAATTTTTAGAATTAACTTTTTTTTCTCAAATTATTTACCATCATGCTTGGTCTTTGTACTTATAAAATACTGGAACGTATAACCATTTTATTTGTTTAAGTTTTAGTTTATGAACTTTTCATAGAAGTGGGTATAAGATCATTTTTTTATTATTATTATTCTTGCTATTTTTTAGTATTTTATTGTTATTATTATAATAATTTCTATTGTTTAAGTTCTTCATCTCTAATTTTATCTCGTTATTATTTTATGCATCTTAAAAATTTAATTAATTTTTCTCCAAATTTATCACTTGGATCAACTGGATTTTCACATAAATATTTAGCTGTTTTTTTATAATCAGTGTCTAATTTTTATATTTTAGTTTCTAAATCTTTAATCATGACTTACAATTTATTTTGAACACTTTTCAAAGCGTCTTCAATTTTATCATTTTCATCGTTAGATTTGGATTCAATAGCCTTGGATACAATACTTAATCCTTTTTTAATTTCTGTTAAATTGCTATTAAGTTGAGTTATAGGTAATTTAGGAATAATATCAAATTTATCTAAATCTATTTCTTCATTAAATTTAATTTATTTAATAATATATTAAAGGATATTAGTTTTATTATCTTATCCTTTAACATCAGTTAATTTTTCTATTTAATCTAGTTTGAAACCCCAAGCTCCTCCTTTGGCAGATTAACCATTAAGATAATTTCCAACTGCTAATGAGTATTCAATTAATTATGTAACCCAAGCCATATTAAGTAAATCATTAAAGACATCAAGTGATGTAATTTGAGAATCTAAATCATTTACATATTCATTATATTGACATGAAAATTTAAGTGCTTTGATTCTAATAGAGAATCCCTTCAATTGAGAAATCTTTAATATATATTTTTCAGGATTGCCTAATAATTCTTTATCTCCATCATAAGTTTAGACAGTTCCTATTTCATCATCAGTTGGTGTAATTACATCTAAACTTTCTAATGTAGGTAATGTAAGGATTTTTTCATCACATTTAATTAAGGCTTCATAAATAAGATTTGGAGGTAATTTTAATTTCATTAATACTAATTCCATATTTTTTTATCTTTCAGGCGCAATAAGTGATATTTTTTAAGGTTAAAGAGGTTATTATTTAGAATTTGTATCTGTTTATTATACTAATTATTTTTTTGAGAATTCTTTTTCTAAAAATTCAATATCTAATTTAACATCTAAATCTTTAATATTTTCAAAAATGGTATCTTTAATTTATGTTTTTTGTGTAATGATAGCCCATTAGACAGGTTTCATAGGTACATTAGGATTTTATTTAATTTTTGTATTTTAATTTTATGTTTGAATAGGTGTTCCAAAAGTAGGTGGAGGAGGTGCTTATCCTCCAGATGTTTTTGGAGCTCCTGGTGGAGGAGGAGGTGGTGGAGGACCATTAGTTTTATTATTAGAATTATTGATAGGTGGTGGTGGTGGTGGAGGAGGGGGACCTCCAGGTGGACGAGGAGCATTAGGAGGAGGTGGTGGAGGTGGAGGACCTTATTTAATTGAAGGAGGTGGTGGTGGTGGAGGTGGAGGTGCTATTTTAGGAGGTGGTGGAGGTGGAGGTAATGGAACAGATTTAAATGGAGGTGGAGGAGGAGGAGGAGGTATTGGAGGTGGTGGAGCAGTAGAGAGAGTATTTAGAGATTGTATTGGTATTTATGTATTTGAAGGTGGTATAGATTATTTCAATTTTTCAAGGTTTTTTATTTCATTTTTAAGTTTCTCTATTTCTTTTTATTAATCTATTAATTATGCATCTTTTATTATTGTTTAAGATTTATATGTTTCTAATTCTTTATTTAATTTTTCATTTTAATTTATATATTCTTATTATAATTAATTTGTTTATGTTATTTTTTCATTTAATTTTATTATATCTTATTCCTTTTAAGTTAATTACATTTAACATTATTTTTAACCTTAAATAATAGATTTTATTTATTTCTCTAAATCTCTTATTTATTATTGTGATTTCTCATAATCTTCATAAATTTAATCATGTTTTGGCATTTCAATAATTTCATCATCTTCCTCATCTATCAATAATCTTTAAAGAGATTATTCACTTAGTTCCCACATATCTCGAACTTTTATATTCGTCATGAAATTTAAAATAGATAAGAATTTACCATATGAATCTAATTATAAAGATTGTTGTTTAACTATATCAAATAACTTTTGATCTGAAAATTCAATAATTTTAGAAGGTTTACGATCAGTATCATACTCAAAATTACGAATTTCTTTGATTATTTATAAAAGATCTAAAATAAATAATATAATTACTCTATTATTATAATTGGAATGAAGCTTCATCATGTTTTTCTAAATAAAACTAAGCTTCATTTTCTTGAAGTAATTGAGTGATCTAAATATTTTCAGATTTTGATGATTCTTCATGAGAATCATTTAATAAAATAGGATTCTTGACAAACGGTGATTTTTATTTAAAGTAATGCTCAATACCTTAGTATTTAATTAACTTATTTTAAATAGATTCATATGTGCAAGCATCAATACTATATTCATTAATTCTTTATTCTATAAGTTTAAGGATAGATGCAAAATTATAAGGAGCAATGGTAGAAGTTTCTAATTCATTTTTTATGTGAGGTTAAATATTTCGTAAGAACCCTAAAATATTGACTACCATCATAATATTATCTGATTGATATACAGTTCTAACAAAGACTTCAAGTCTATATTTTAGTGAATGGTCTTTACGATAATAAGCAAAGGATTCTAAAATATCATCAACATTATCCTTATAAATTAATCCATTTTCTCCAGCAAAGATTTCTAAGACCAGACAACTCATTTCAATATGAACAGGATGAAAATTAGCAAATATTATTCTAAATGCTCCAGGTATTGAAGCTAAATCATCACTTCCAAATTCTGATTGATTTATAAAATATATAAATCTTAGAAAAGCTACACATAATTTATAATTTTTAGTTGATCTTGCATTTATTTCACATTATTCTAAAACTTCTAATAATTTAAATAATCTATTTTTATTTATAATATAAATACCCTCGATATATATAAAATTAATTCCATTCATCTTCTTCTGGATCTTCTAATCTTCTCTACAAATTTTAAAGTGCAACTGTTGATGGCTTACTTATACATTCATCAACTAAATGTTGAATTTCAGATTTTTCAGATTCCTCTAAATGCGGAATCAAATCACCTAGTTTCTCTTTTTCAATATTATGTCTATGGATTAATCTCCACTTTATTTTTAAAGGTAATTATTCTATAATATGTTTATCTGTTGGAAGCAATATGATTTCATCCAGAAATTTACGAAATTCTTCTAAGACTACAGTTTTTTTATTTGGCATTTTTGGAAATGTGAAGTTTCCTTTTAAATCTTCATATGTAATAGTAATGGTGCCAGACTTATTAATTATTTGATATTCAAAAGTAGCATCTTTAGGAATATTGTTTCCCATAATTTATGTAATATAATAATTTATAATGACATTTAACATGATATAATTCTTTAAGTTTTGGATTCTCAAGTTCTTCATTTATTTCATTTTGAATTTTTTAATTATCCATTTACATTATCAAGAAAATCATTTACAAATTTTAGATACTTTGAAACATTTGTAATGTACAATCTTTTTATGACAAAAACAGTAGACATTTAATCAAAAAAAGTATTTCAGCATCTTTTTCATTTTAATTATTGCAACAACTTCTTCTTTATATTTTCACTTCCATACTTATTTGCTATCATTATTTACTCATTTTTATTTTAAAAAGAATCTGATGGTTTTGTCTAAGATATAACTGGATTTGTTTCTGTCTATCCATAACAATCTTAAATAGATCTCTAAAACATTTAATTAATGCTTCAGATGCTAAAGATCCAGTTATTAAACCAGTTCCTAAAGTTAATGTTTTTGAAAGAAAATATCAATTAATTATTTTTTTTCTGTATTCCAAATTTTAAATAATGATCTTTTTTATCTGTAAAATTTTAATTATATCAGAGATTTCAATATTTCTTTATTGAAGATTTTTAAATGAAATTATTTAGATTGCATTTGAAATTGACTTTTTTTATTTTGATAAAAGTTATTACCAATCAACATATACTTCTAAATGCTAGAATCCTTAGTGATATTAAATCGCCAAATTAATCCAATAAAATTTTAAATCCAATTTTATTCACAATATATTCTAATTCATTAGTTTAATATACTGGATTTATATTATTCACTAAAATTAAATTATTTATAGCAGCAATAAATTAAATAAATGTTCACTCTAAATTATTTGGTATAAATATGAATATTTGATCCACTTTATCTAATGCTAAAGATATAAAAACAGTTGCCAACTCTTTATATTTTATATAGAATTCATTCTAAATTATTTCAATAAAGAAACTATATGAAATCTAAAAATAGTTTGTTTAGTAACTGATAAATTATCAGAGTATTTTTAATTGAAATAGTTAAAGAAAAGATATTAAAACAATATTATAAGCAATGATATTTTTAATAAGCATAAATGCAACATAAAATAAATACATATTATTATTGTATAAATAGAAATCTTAGATATTATTCACAACTATTCTCAATTATACTTAAATTTGAATTTCTTTGAAACCTATAATCAAAATGAAATTGTCATTCTAATTTATTTTTGTAATTGATAGAAATGATCAAAGAAATGTTAAAAACGGAATTTAAAAATAATTTTTATAAGATTCATAAAAATGTAATTATATATCATAAAAGCATTTTTATGTTATGCAACCCGAATAAGACAAATAGAATTCCTCCACAAAGATGGATCTAAATAAATAAATCTTATAAAAATAATACATATTTTTCTGAAATTTTTGATGAGATCATTTTTCCTCCAAGTACTGCTGTACTTGTACATATAAAATGGCCAAGTAGTGCACCTACAAGTACTACAAATGTCTCTTCAGTAGCCAATGCAATTGTTGTAATCTAACTTCGATCTCCCCATTCTGCTAAGAAAGTTAATGCTATTGCTGCTCTTAGAACTTCTAAATTTGACACATTTTTAGAATCTGATTATTTACTAAGTTTAGATTTGACCTTATTCACTTCTAAAACTGCTTCCTATTCTTCATCATCATTTTCATTGTGATCTTAACTCATAAATTCTCTCAACAATTTTTATCCAAAGTAAAAAAACATTATACAAGCTAAAGCATGTGTATATGTTGGATTCAAAATTTAAGGTAATAGAAATCCAAAGAAACATGATAACAAAGTCATTAAAACCATTGCTGTGTAAGAACCTAAAAATACCAAACTCATAGAATAAGTCATTCCCAAAATTGCTGTAATAAAGAACGTCTATGATATATATTTAAATTACCTTATCACCTATTTCTGATACTATTATAGAAGAAAATGATGAAGCAAATGGAGATAATTCAGAAAATAGCATTAATTAATTATTATGAATATAAATTAAAGTTTTATTCGTTTTATCCCTTATTTTTTATGGATCTTGAAGAATAGTAAGGTCTTATTCCAAATATAACACCTGCCAAACCTATCAAATAAATACGTAAAGTCAGATACACTAAATCAGCTTACTTCAATTATTTGATTGCAATTTTAGCATTAATTATTCTTGGACTTATGTCATATATTGTAATAGATATAACTGGTTATGAAATCATGCATCTTTCATTTAAATCAACCACAAAATAACTTAATTATACTAATGATCTATCTAAACAAAATTAAGAGTAATCACAATCTGATACTATGGATTATTCATCTCATTTAGATAATTTATTATGGGATGATTCTAATACTAATTAAGATAATCAAGAAGATTAAACTGAAGAATTTATTGATCATGATGTTTCAACATAAGATTAAATCAATTAAAAAGAAGAAACTTAATTTGAAAATCCAAATAGTGAAGTTTAAACATATTAAAGTGCTACAATTGATTTTGGAGAATCATAAGAAGTTCAAGATTAAGTTGAAATACTTAATGAGGATTAATAACTTGAATAATATTCACTTCTCTAATCAGGATCAAGTATAATTATACCTAAAATTGATGATTCAAAATATAATTATATTGAATTACCCAATAAAATGAAAATTCTATTGATCTAAAATGATGATGAAAATGCAGAAATTTATTTAAATGATTTTTAAGGATATTGGTAAACTAAATACTTTGTTAAATGTGATTAATGTTAAATTACTGTCAAAGAATAACAAACCTAATATTTTATTTAAACTAAATCTAATGATATTTTAAATTCATTCACAGAATTAAGCAAAGCTTTTTCATCAGAAACTCCATAATTAAAATAAATAAATTACTAGAAAACTCCTTGGGAAGAATTACTCTCTTAAATTTCTAATTCTAATCATCCACTTTCCTCTAAATATTCAAAACCATCTACATTTCAATTGTCTCCAAATCAAATTGTGTTGATTTTCAAAGGCAAATTTAATTCAGATGAATTGATGGACAGCATTATACAAAGTGATATTGTTCTACTAAGAGATAAAGATATAGAAGAGAAGGAAAACATTAACATTATTGAGAATCCTGGAAGTGTCATTAAATGGAATAATTAAAAGGATTTAAATTCTATAAAAATAATCTATGAATTTGATAATAGCTAAGAGTTAAATTTTATTGATTATTTTATACAGACATCACTATAAAATTATATCATTACTAATAAATTAGGTCTAGATGCTAAATCTAGTGTAATTTTAGATTAAGATAATAGACAATTATACCAAATTTCAATAGATCTGCCTTTTTAAGATCAAATGGATTATGATTAAAGAGAATTAGCCTATAGACTAAGTAAAATTATTACAAACTTTGCAAACTCTTTAGAAGAACAACTACTCACTTAAGATAATCAATTATCTGATTATTGTAAATAAATGATTGATTAATTGTAATAAATTAATAATTTGAAATTTGATTACGATAACAGGGAATAAAATTATTTAGAAATTGCAAAAAATTTAAAATTAGATTTTACTGAAGAAGTGCTTCATTATAAGTTTTAAGTATAAATAGTACCTGAATCATTAAAGAAAACATTAGATAATTTATAATCTACAAAAAATTTAATTATTATTGTAAGTGATTCTTAATATCATACTGAATATAGTTTTCTGTAAATTTAAAAGGGTTCTGCAACATAAGACTTGCTCTTTTTAACTTAAGATGAATTAGATATCAATTAGAATGGAATTTCTTATTCTTTAAAAGAAATGACTGATTAAACTAAGTAATTTATTGAAAAAACTGAAGATGATATCAAGTTTGATTTTCCTTAAATTAATTCTTATATACCTTAAAATTTAGATTTAGTTGAATAAATTTAACCATTCAAAATTAACGATTAGGTTGAAGTTGTTGTAGATGTTTCTAAAAAATTACCAAAAATTAATGCTGATATCACTATATTCACATATGGGTAATTGATTTATGCAGAATATTTATATGAAAGAATAATTATGGAATATTAAGATGCAATCAATGTAGGATATGGAATTGATGTAAATTAAAATCAATATTTTAAAATCTAATTTAATGGTTGGTCAGATCATTATACAAACATATTCAAAGGTATAATGGAAATAATTAAAGAGAAACCAAATGAAGAGTTAAAAAGTTAATTACAATATAAATTTAATATGCTTCCAGAACATTTAAAACTAATAAATCTAAAAATTGAATCAATCCTTATAGCTAATTATAAAAAACCTTAGTTTGGTGCTTTAGGATAAAATTATAAAATGAAACTTACAGGTAACATTTAAAAAGAATAAGCAAATGAATTAGATTAACTACTTCATAAGGCTTTGAATTTTAAATAAAAATAGAAACAGGATTAAATATTAATTTATAGTGTAAAAAATAAAGAAATCATTTATTAAATCAAAGCTAAAGATAAATGGCATTTACTAATAAATTATTATTAATTTTCTAAATTAACTTAAAATAAACAAAAAATACTTGATATAATATAAGAAAAAATTTAAACAAAAGCCTAAGAATAGCATATTATTTTTGAAAAGAAAACAATAGGTTGCGCATAAGGTTTTTTTTTAATTTTACAATCCTCTTAAGAACTTGAAGAATAAAAGGAAAAAGTTGATAAATTAATTATTTAATCAATTATCGAATTAGATAAATTAGATAGTACTAATAAATCAAGCAAGAAGTCAAAATATACATAATTTTGGAAGAAAGAATCAGGAAAAATCACTTTCTTTATTGATGATTAAAATAGAAGTTCTAATTTTGAGAATTTAGAATAAATTCAATGTAAATGAAAAGCAAAAGCATCTTCTATTTTCATTTTGTTAAAAATATACAAATTAATAATAATCAAAATACCTAATATATTTTATATATATCAATAAATTTTATATTTCCTGCTATCTTAAATTGTTCAGAACCTTAAACTGTGAATAATTCGTAGTAAAACAAAATATAAATAAATAATTTAGATTTGCAAAAATTTAATATAAACTAAATATTTTTGCTTAAATAATATCTATCTTAAACTACTTGATAAATAAATATTATTTATATTATTTACTCAACATCCATTGATAATTACTTATATTTAATCTAGTGATTTTTTGAACGATAATATAATTTTATAATATGATTTCTTTAAAAATGAAGCTGATAATAAGTGAATTTTCCTTCCTATAATTTTCCAAAAAAATCAATTAATATTTTGAGTATACAATTTCCTCCAAATATTATAACATAATTTAGAAGTGGAAAAACAATGATAAGAAGATTTTAAAAGCAAGCGGAACAAATCTTTAAAATATACAAAATTGCTGAAAAAATAAATTTTCAATAATTGAAATCTTAACTTTGAACTAAGCAACTTAAATTATAGGTTTCTATAATCTTCATTGATTAGGTCTAAATATAAGAGTTTTGGATTATTATTGATATAATAATCAATAAACTTGTCTCTGCATACAGATCAAAATATTGGAGAAATGTAGTAAAAAGGGGAAATATGAACATGCAGAGAAAAATTATAATAAATAATATTAAAATCTAATTAGTCTCTGAATTTTCTTTTTTTTATGTTCATATCTAGTCAGAACACATTCTAAAACTTCTCCTCGAAAATAACTCTGAATCCATTGTTAAAGAAATTCTTCTTTAAGATTTTGGTGTTATAGCTATATCTAAGGAATACAATGAGTTTCTTTAATTAGAATGCTTTTCAACTTAGGTCAATTAATTAATCCCTAGTTAATCTAAATAAGACACAATTGATTATTCAACATCATTTGTAATTGGAAGCCAACCTTGAGTAAATTATTCACTTTTAATTGAGTTTTCGTTTGATTTCTAGAATTAAGGTGATTGCATTAAATATATATTTTATATTTTTAATTATTTCACATGATTTCAAAAACATTTATTTTAACTAAATACTATGTTTTCTCAAAATAGCATCATAAAATTTCTTATCTTTTAGAATTGAATAAGAACAAAAATGATCATTACAAATATTATTAAATTCTATTTATATTTTAATCAATATAAGTCTTCCTTGGTAATTTTTGGTACTATTCATATAAAATAAGCTTAATCCGTAAGTTTGATTTAGAAACTTCAACAGCCTTATTTATGTGATCATTTAGCTAAACTAAAGTATACTTGTTAACTTTGATTGTTCTATTTTTTTTATTCAATTTATATATATCAATAATTATGATTGTAGCAAAATCATTTAAGTTGATGATTTCATTTCAGTTGTCTATAGTTTTTTGTTAGAATTCTGTGGTTTATAGTGATTTTTATAGACTATATTTTATTAAAAAAATATATTGATTGATAGCACAGTGCATTCTTCATAATAAAAATAAATTTAAAGCATTCAATGACAATATTAAATTTATTATTCAATTTTTAATATTAAAATTTCTTATCTAATAAAATGAATCATCAGATTAGCAATTCTAAATGACTTTAAGTATTTCACTCAAGATTTCACTATAATTATCTATATTGTTAAATATAAATTTCAAAAAATATAAGACATTATCATTTATTTCAATTTTCTCATTTTTTTTTGTTGTCTTAGTTTATATGAATAAATAAATTTTTTTATCATCTATCTTCTAATCTCATTATAAAAATCAATATTTATAAATAATATCTTAAATAGTATTTTATGGAATAATTACAATAAAAAATGAAGAACCAGAACATCATGAAGTAATAAATCCATCATATACAATAGTTACACTTTAATAACAGGGAAATATAAGGAGATAATTTTAAGAAAAATAAACTCTTAAAACAATGAAAAAAGAAGAAAATAATTAGATGAATATTTAGATGAATTACATAAATTGGGATTTTATATAGAATTATTACCTTAAATAGAACCAAAATATTTTGTTGAAAAACAAGGATTTTCTATAAAAGAAGCATTGATTTTGACAAGAAGAGAGAATTAAATAAGACCAAGTGATGAAGAAATAAATTAATTAAAATATGATGAAGAAACTAATATTTTAAAATTGGAATTTTAAAATATACCTTTTTAGATTAATGATAAAAAAAACTATATTATAATTCTTGGTCCAACAAAAAGAGGAAAAACTACTTTTATATTTAATCTTATTAATTATATTTTTAATGTTTAATATAATAGCATGTATAGAGTGAAAAAAAAAGAAAACTAAACTAAATAATATTATGATGAATATTATATTTAAATATCTGGAAAAAACTATGTTTTTGTTGACTTTCGAGGAATAGGAGAATTGAAACTTGATTTTTTAGGTTTAGATTAAACTGGAGTTACTAACATATATATTGAAATTTTAAAGTATATCTGTGATAAAATAAAAATTAATGCTACAATTGCAGCAATATTTTATATAAATTCTTCATCTATTAATAGATTAACTGAAGATGAATCTTATTGTTTGCAACGTTTTTTTGAATTAGTACCTAAAACTATAATAAAAAATAATAAATTCTTTTTAGTGCTTACTTATTGTTCTGATAACTAACCTAAAATTAATATATATGAATAATCTGAATCTACACCATTAGAATTCAAAGAAAAATTAAAAAATTAAAAAATATCTTATGAATAAAAGTTTTGGTATTCTATTAACAATAAGCCATTATATGAGCCACTTATTTATTAGTAGCAAGATTAAGGATAATATCAATATGATACTATAAATTTAGATCTTCAAAGATTAATTAAATGTTACGAATAAGGAACTGGGGATTTTTTAGAACCTCAAAAAGATGAAAGTTATGGATAGGAATTATTATTAGAATTAGACAGCAATTAAGAAGTTATAATTAAAATGAGATTGAAATAGATGAAGGATAATTACATAAATAGTCGTATAATTTAATGACAGATGTAATTAAAGATATAATTGAAAAATTTGAGAACTTTTCCGATTACAATGATAATTAGACAATTTTTAAATATTTTGAGTAGTAATTGAAATATGAATATGATGTATTAGAATTATTAAAATTATACAGATTGAACAATAAGGAAAAACTAAAAAAAAAAGAGGCTTAGATCATATAATCTAAGAATACTTATTTATTATATGAATTAAAACAGTCATTAGAAAAAATTAAAAAAGGATATACATTCATATATTGTAGTTATTGTCAGACTCGTTATTGTCAAACTCGTTATTGTTTTCGTTAGCAGAAAGATGAAAATTTGGCCTTCAATTTAAATTAAATTTTTCAAGATAATTAAGAATGTTTAAAATGTAAAAAACGAAATTTTCATTCCAGATGTCATTTTGAGAATCATATAATAGTTACATTAAACGAAGGTTAAGAAATTCTAAAATAAACATAAGTAGCATTTATTCATTAAAGAAAATATTGTTAAATGATATAAAATTTCTCTTCGAATAAAAGATCTAAGGAATTATATCGCCTATATTAATCAGCAAAAATCAAAGCTCAACTTAATTATCAATATTAAATTCAGAAAATTAAAAATAATTCTGAGGATATCTCTAAATCAAGTAAAAATGGAGAAAATTGCATAAATATCAATTTATATAAAAGAGCAAAATATTTGAATGTCATGATGTATTAATTAGAAAATAATTTTGAAATGAAAGGCAGTTTTTACAAGTAATTAAAAGAATTAATAGAAATCTATGATCATTTTTTATTATAACCTAAAAATAATTATCATAGTGAGGATAACTTTTCAGATAGTCGAATGATTAGCAAAACTTCTTAACTCATGAAATAATAATATTAATAATAATAATTGGAATAAATTCAAATTTTACCTCATCAATTTTAGTCAAGTTAAAATTAACTTGAAAATGCAATTAAGGATAATAGTTTATTGAAGGATATACAATCATCTTTATCAGTTAATATTGACTCTGAAATCTCTAATGAATAGCTTTTATAAAAAAATGAACCTTAATTTGTAGTTGGCAAACTTAATGAATAAACTAATTAATTAATAAATAATTCTGAAAAAAATAATAGCCTTACTTAAGCAGAAATTAATGAAAAATCTAATTTTTCCACTAAGAATAATAGTAATTTAGGGCAGGATAATTCTAAATTAGAATTTTTAAAGTCATACAAATCATCACAAATTTCAGATTCTAATTAATGATTATGCCTTGATGAAGATTTTTATTTTTAAATTAAAAAATTTTGGCTAATTTAATTTTCTTCATTTTTTTAACAGAATTATAATTGGTTATTTTGATTATAAAAGATTACTAAATATTTTGATTTTAATTTTAATTTGTTAAGAGTATATATATAAATTACTTAAATATATAACTTAAAATGGACACAATAAAGAACTTTGCAAATAACTTTACAAATAGAGATTAAAATAAAAATACTAATGGTAAAGTAATTCCTTTAGAAGATAAGGATAAAGAACCATTATCTGTAAAGCGTCCCTTAGTAAGGTAATAATATTAGGATANTATTCATTAAAGAAAATATTGTTAAATGATATAAAATTTCTCTTCGAATAAAAGATCTAAGGAATTATATCGCCTATATTAATCAGCAAAAATCAAAGCTCAACTTAATTATCAATATTAAATTCAGAAAATTAAAAATAATTCTGAGGATATCTCTAAATCAAGTAAAAATGGAGAAAATTGCATAAATATCAATTTATATAAAAGAGCAAAATATTTGAATGTCATGATGTATTAATTAGAAAATAATTTTGAAATGAAAGGCAGTTTTTACAAGTAATTAAAAGAATTAATAGAAATCTATGATCATTTTTTATTATAACCTAAAAATAATTATCATAGTGAGGATAACTTTTCAGATAGTCGAATGATTAGCAAAACTTCTTAACTCATGAAATAATAATATTAATAATAATAATTGGAATAAATTCAAATTTTACCTCATCAATTTTAGTCAAGTTAAAATTAACTTGAAAATGCAATTAAGGATAATAGTTTATTGAAGGATATACAATCATCTTTATCAGTTAATATTGACTCTGAAATCTCTAATGAATAGCTTTTATAAAAAAATGAACCTTAATTTGTAGTTGGCAAACTTAATGAATAAACTAATTAATTAATAAATAATTCTGAAAAAAATAATAGCCTTACTTAAGCAGAAATTAATGAAAAATCTAATTTTTCCACTAAGAATAATAGTAATTTAGGGCAGGATAATTCTAAATTAGAATTTTTAAAGTCATACAAATCATCACAAATTTCAGATTCTAATTAATGATTATGCCTTGATGAAGATTTTTATTTTTAAATTAAAAAATTTTGGCTAATTTAATTTTCTTCATTTTTTTAACAGAATTATAATTGGTTATTTTGATTATAAAAGATTACTAAATATTTTGATTTTAATTTTAATTTGTTAAGAGTATATATATAAATTACTTAAATATATAACTTAAAATGGACACAATAAAGAACTTTGCAAATAACTTTACAAATAGAGATTAAAATAAAAATACTAATGGTAAAGTAATTCCTTTAGAAGATAAGGATAAAGAACCATTATCTGTAAAGCGTCCCTTAGTAAGGTAATAATATTAGGATAATGAAGTATGGCTGATGAGTTATAAATGGCAGCAAGTAAAGGACTTTAAAAGTTAATACAATCTGTAGATAATGCAAAAGCAGATGTAAGATAAGGTTTTAGTTAATTGGATGATAAGTAATAAATATATTAATGGGATAGATTAAAACTGATGTTAAAGTAGTATACCCATTAAATAAATGTTTGGGCAAGATCAAAGGTGTTATCATCAGTAATCATAGTAATTGAGAAATTTAGACCAACAGTTAAAGAAGGATTGAAAGATCCCGATATGTGTTAATGTGTGAAGAATTTAGTATTTAATAAATATAAATAAATAGATTGATGATACTGTTGATGCAACATGGCCTGAAATAGTAGATGAAGTTAAATATCAATTAATGTTGTAAATAGCAGATCCTTATACTGAAATAGAAGAAAAGAAATAAACTATTGCGTTTCTTTATCCTTTTGTTTGGGTAAGAAATTGGTATCTCTATTCAAATTATCCATTTGATAGAAGTGTTTGGAGATAATATAAAACAATGTATTTATATAAATAATTAAATTAGTTCATATTGGTTTTGGTATTTAGTATCAGCAATTCCATTTTATGGTATATCGTAATATTTCTATGTTTTGGATTTCATAATGATTGATAAAGGAGATGAATATTAATTAGTGAAATTCATTTTAAGTTTTAAAACGTAAATAATAAAAATATATTATAATAGTATGTTCTTTATAACTTAAGGTGTTATGAAAGCATTAATTGGTTATTTTATGTTATATGCATGTACAACAATGAATTATATTGATAATACTTATAAAGAAGATTGTACAAGAAAAGGACCAGGAGCAAGCATAGAAGTTTTTTCAGAAGTTATTGGATAAGTAGCATAAGTAATTCTTATTTGGTTGGCATTTTTCTTTTTGACATGTTCCAAATAAAAGGGAAAACCAGTATTTTAATATGATGATACTCCTTAAGTAAAGGAAGGATGTTTTGAAAGAGGAGGACGTTTAAAATATTTTATGTTTTGGGATATATTTGCTTTAGGAGCTAGTGTTGGACTATTTTGGTTAGTCTATTTAACATAAAATATACGACCTAATTTTGATAATTCAGGAGATTTCGTAATTTTCATTATTTAATTAAAATAGATTTATTTTACTGAAATTTGTTATGGAATGCTTAGTTTTCCATTTCTAATTTTTAATGTGCCTTTTGTTAATGGAAGATTAACAAAAGCTAAAGAAACTGCATATGATAGAAAAGGAAATTGTATACCTGCTATTGATGGTTTAAGAAAATAATTAAAAACTAATCAAGAAGACGAAACTAATCTTTTGTTAAATACTTTAACTATTGATGTTGGAGAAGTATTTGATGGTTGATTTTTTTTTAAGTTTTATATAATTTTCTATACACAAATTTTAATTAATGAAAAAAACAAACCCTAAAGATAAATTGGAAAATAAAAATTAAAGCAATGCAATTCCAGCATCTTTAGTTATTTTTGATAAAATTCATGCTTTGAAAGATAATAATTCAGTATAAGAATATACATTATTTTGTAGATTAAAATTGAAATGATATTGAATTATCTTAAGGAACTTACACTTGGTTAAACAATCAAAAAAGATGAATCTTTAACATATGTATTATGCGGGAAAAAATGGACAATCAATATTGTAGAAGTATCACCTATTGCTGAACTAATTGTTGTTGATTAAAATACTTAATTTAAACTATAAGAAAATTAGTTAATCTAAAATTCAGAACATCTAAAATAATTTGAACAATCATAATCTTAATTTATGTACTATGATAATCTTTTTAATGAAATTTCATAAATTGTGGAATAAAATATTGGTGATTAATCAAATGAAATAAGTGTTATGAATTTACCTTTGATTAAAGGTATTTTAATTAGCGGTCTAACTGGGACAGGGAAAAGCACTATTCTTTAGATGCTTAGAGATTAGTTTATTTAGTATAAACCAGTTTTGATATCAATAAATCATTTAGATACAAACAATAAAGAATTATAATAATTACTAGAAATATCATAATAAAGAAATAATTTAATATTGATAGATGATTTATCAAGTTTGAGTGAAGAGAATATGTAAAATGTTAAACCTTCATTATTTAAATTATTTGATAATATTTAAAACAAAAAATCACTTATAATAGGAACAAGTACAAGTATAAAAGATATTCCTGATAATCTTAGAAGATCAGGAAGATTTGAGAAGGAAATAATAATTGAATAACCGAATCATGAAAAAAGAGTAGAAATAATGATAAATGAATTTATGAGATAAAAGATAGAAATTGATAAAGAGATTTTGAAAGAAATATCTTATTAAATGAGTGGTTTTACAGTAAATGATATTAGATGTTTAATAAGAGAATTCTATTTATTAAAAGATAAAGAAGGAGATAATAAAAATAAATTAAGATAATCTTTATAAAGATTGAATCCAAGTGGAATTCGTGATTTGTTAGCAGATGTTCCAAAAGTAGAATGGGATGATATTGGTGGTTATGAAGATATAAAATAAGAAATTCGAAAAGTAGTAGAATGGCCATTAAAATATCCTGAATAATTTAAGAAATTAGGAATTACTCCTTCAAAAGGTATTTTACTTTATGGTCCTCCTGGATGTTCAAAAACATTATTAGCAAGAGCTTTATGCACTTAATGCAATTTAGCTTTTATAGCAGTTAAAGGCCCTGAAATTTTTAGTAAATATGTAGGTGATAGTGAGAAAACAGTTAGAGAAATATTTAAAAAAGCTAGAATATGTGCACCTTCAGTTTTATTTTTTGATGAAATTGATGCTATTGCACCATAAAGATAAGGAAGTACAGATGTATCAGATAGAGTTTTAATATAATTGCTAACAGAAATTGATGGTTTTGAATCATTAAAGAATGTTATAATTATTGCTGCTACAAATAGACCAGCTTCTATAGATAAAGCATTACTTAGACCAGGAAGATTTGACCATCTAGTCTTTGTTGATGTTCCAGATAGAGAAGGAAGAAAAGCTATCTTTGAAGTTAATCTTAAAAAAATGAAAGTTAATGATGATGTAAAATAAGGACTATAATTATTACTAGATAAAACTATGGGTTATACTGGGGCAGAAATTTGTTAAATATGCAGAGAAGCTGGTATTTTTTTAAAACATTATTTTAAGGATTAAATGCTCTCAATAGAAATATTTAAAATGAATTTATTGAATTTTAAGACTTTGAAATGGCCTTATCAAAAGTTAAATCTAATATTACTCATGAAGATCGTATGCAATTTTTATAATTTGCTAAACTTGTTTAATGATGATGTAATTTTTATATTATGTATATTAAATATATGGGATATTAATATTAATTTTCTGAAAAGATAACATTACTTAATAAAATTTATATTATTGATATTTAATAAAATCATATATAAAAATGACAGTTTAAAAAATAATGAACTCAACTATTTTTTCTTTTTGTTTCTCATTTTAAATCTATTGTTACAATCCATACTACAACAAGAGCATTTTTTAGCAAAACAGTTTAAATTGATTGTCTTAATAATTTAAATCAGGAATATTTTACTGTGTTAATCTCGTGAATAGATAACTATGTAAAAACATATTAATGAAGGACTAAATAATAAGTGTATGATAATTTAGGATTTATGAGAAAAAAATAATCATAATTATTCATTAATTCCAAGTATTCCTTTAACAGTGATTTTATTCTTTGATATAGTTTATAAACCGATTCTCTATTGCCCTGGTTTAGATATTCCTATTACAAACTTATGGTTGGCAATTTATTGACAAAAAAACTTGTTTTCAGGAAGGCAATGATTTTTATCTTCTTGGTCAGAATCTTGAAGATCATAATAATTTTATGGAGCAGGTTAATTCAATTCTAATTCTTTATCTAAGCAATTCATTTTAAATTACGTAAAATTAAACACAATTTATATATATATTAAAATTGTATGGATATAAATTTTAATATATAAAATGAGAAGATTTATAGAACAAAATAGTATTAAAAGTAATTTTAACTTAATTCATAATTTCATTTTTCTATAGGATTGATTTGGGGATAAAATGGCACTTTCAAAAACTTAATCAACTTCTAAATCTTTTTACCATCTATAAGTAGGAATATTTTCAGATTAAATTTCTTCCGAAGAATTAGTGATTTAATGTTTTTTAATTTCTTGTTTAGGATTGTCATTAGATACAATTTGTTATTCTCTTTCCTCATTGAGAAATTCATTACAATCTTAATCTAGACTAATATAATAGAATAAAAAATATACTAATTATTAGTAGGTTTTTGATCTTCTGAAGAATCTTGTTAATCAAGATCTGCTTCTGTGAAATGTTGTTAATTGATACATACTTTTCTAATGAGTTTTTTAGAGTAAGCTTCCCAAGCCTTATAAAGAATGAGAACAGTTAAATAATCATGTAAAATGTTAAAGTTAGCTTTAAGATGTAAAATAGGTGAGATATTGCTTCTTTATAAGTAGCGATTTCTTCTATAATACATTAATCTTAATTGCATTTCTTTATTGAATTATTTGATTTTTTTGATAGAAGACAAAGGTCCTATTTTAAAGACTTCTTCATGGTAACAAACACGAAATAATTCATACATTAATTAATTGTATTGTATATATCCATAATGGTCACTAAATATATTAAAAATAAAGATACCATTATATTTTAAATGAAGATGCTAATTTGCCAACATCCCATAGATTTTCATCATTTCCACCACCTAAAGGTTTTCCAATATCTAATAGAAATCGACATAGAAATTTATAATGCATAGCTTATCCCTGAGTTTCAGATGAGTATTTACACCAAATAGTTTTAATTTTATCAACATTTTCAACATAGGTTTAAATCATAGAATTTTATAACATAAAGAATTGTTCAAATTACTCCACTAAACCCAAAACAAATAAATTCAAGAGTACATAATTAGATAGCAACATAAATAGGAAAAAATAGATTTGATTATATATGCTACCACAATATTATTCATCTTCTGCACAATAAGGATTATAAAATATAGTATCAGTCATAATGGTTCTCCAATCATCTCCTGATGCACATTTAAATAATGCTAACATAGCTTATGCTATATTTTTAAAATTTATTTAATCATCCATTACTTAACCTTTTTCCAAATGTCCATACATTTAACAACCAAAAAGGGCAAAAATGAACATTGTTATAATGAGTATACAAAATATCTTACCTAAAAAAGGCATTGCAAATACCATAACTCTCATTAATCTTTAAAGATTTATTAATCCTTAAAATATTAAGATTATTCTCAAACATCGAAGAGCAAAGAAAATTCTTAAAAATTAATATCCTTCATCTGCAGGAGAAGAATTAAAATAATACAAAGCCCAATCTGATTAATAATCTGCAATTATATCAATTATTGCAATTGTTATTAAAAAAAAATAAAATCTTCTCCAATGATTATCAAAGTAACGATTAACTCCTAAAGCTAAAAAAAGAAATACATTCCATATTATATACAAATACATTAAAGTATTATGAGTATTATTTAAAGTTTTAAAATAGGTTTCATCCATCTCAGAGAAAAATAACAATAGAACAACTAAATCTAATAAAAGAAAACAAAACATTATTTTTTAATTCGTAGTATTGTTTGTAAAATCAGAAGCAAATTTCCTTATTACTGAAGTAGGAGGTGATGAATAGATAGGAAAATCTCTTATAATAATTTATGAAATTTCCATAAATTCAACCTATGCTTTAGTAACATCTGATCTTTCAATTTTACTTTGATTAGCTTTTAAATTTGAAAATAAAACCCCTGTAAATAAACTTAAAAAAAACATTGATCCAATAAAACAAAATACAATAAAAAAGAAGTATGTAGGTATATAACTATTAAATGCAATAGGTCCAAAATCTGAATTCTAACTATTTTCTGCTATTTATAATATTTCACCCCATCCATCAAAAGTAGATACAACAAAAAGAGTAGGAATTGCAATAGTAATATTATCAAAGTTATGTTTATAATTGACCCAAGTTCTATTCTATTCTAAACATTCTCTCTTATTTACATTGAATTAAACTTTATCTTCACAATATCCAAATTATTATTCATATAAAATTATACCATAAACTCCAAATATTATCCATACTGATAACATTGTTATTAAAACATTCCAAATATCTGCCAATGATCTACCTAAAGCTAATCTTAATTTATCTAGCCAAGATAATCTATACATTAATTTCATCACTCTAAAGTAACCAAAATATAAGAAAAATTTTACTATTGGCTTCTCTATATCATTTTATAAAAAATCAAAGAAAAATGATACGATGTAGATTACATCTATTATCTACCATGTATATGTGATATAGGATCCTTTATTCATCCACATTCCTTTTGCTATACTACCTATTACTATTTCAAATAAAAAAACAATATTTGCCAAGAATTACAAACTCTCTGGATAATTTTCAGAATCTTATTCATAATCATTATATGTTTTCAAAGCAAAAACAATTATTGAAAAATATAAAACTACATCCATAAAGTAATTAAAAAATTTAGATATCACTACTTTACAACATAGTATTCTTACATAATTTTCTTTCGAGAATATATATAAGGATTATTAACATTAAATACCTTCATATAATTATGGATATTAACTTAAAATCTCCTTATGTACTTACTCTAATTATATATTAATTAAAAAATACTTATTGATTTCATTAAATTAGTGATTGGTGTTTATTTTGGTTTCTTGATTTGATTATCACTCAAACGTGCTTATGATATTAACGGTTTTAAATTTAATTAAAATTCTTAAATTTCTTATTCTTCAGTAATTTATGAAATTTCCTCTTCTTACTATTCATTAATTTTATCTTCTTCTTTTTCAATAGAATCTTCCTATTCCATCATTTCCTTATCTATAGCTCCAAATCCATCCAATAGAATTGCCAATACTAATCCATATGTTATATAATTCAAAACAATCACCATGGAATATGAATATATTACAGCAAATACATAGTTTATATTTCCACCCATCACATATACTCCATACCAATCATCATTAGTCATTATATTGAATATAGTCATAAATGCTTTTAATATATTATCATATGAATGCAATTATCCAAGAGCATCTGTTTAATCAAAAATGCCTGCATACATTTCCATTCCAATCATTGCATATATGAATATTACCAAAAACATTAAAAAGGTCAAATATATGTATTATTTGAATGTTCTCTATGCTATATGTCCTATTGCTACTGCCATTTTATTATATTTTAATACTCTATAAAATAATAAACATTTAGTTCCTCTTATTAAACGCAAATTCTGCTCATTTAAATCTGTCATTAATGAACTCATTGTAAGTTCTATAAAATTCAATATCACTATACATGATTATAATACATAATCTGGACTATTTGTAAAATCTTTCCAAGAGAATGCAAAAAATCTCAATATTAATTCTGTACATAAAAATATTGTTGAAACATCCTCTACATTTGCAATTGTTAATGAATCAGCAATTCCTTACAAAGAGAGAAAAGTAAAATTTATCAATATTACACAATCAAAAAATAATTAACAAATTTATGCTGTAATGAGTAAATATGAATATTTCTTTATTGTATCAATCTTTCCATATATACCCAACATCCAAATTTATATATCTATTACATTTAATCTTTTTAATGAATCTCTAAAATTATATAATCTTTTTTCATTTAATTTCAGGATATCATTTCCTGACCAAGTTTTCTTTGATATTAAACCTTATTGTAGGTCTTTCTTTCTTAATAATCTATATTAAAATTCATTAGATGGTTAATTAATTTTATTTCTTTATATTTTAGCATTTATTTTTAATGAAACCCCTTCATAATTTAAATAATATCCTTATATATAAACATAATATTGATTCTGTCTTTTAATTAAAAAAGGAACATGCTGATCAATTTAAGATGTTTTTTATTTAGAAGAATGTTTTATACTTAATTTTTGACTTGACATTCTTTACTCTATGGAATTGTTTGTTTCATTTTCATTATTCTCTGTGAAATTTAGAATAATTCTTTTTACTTTTCTAACGGGAAATTTACAAATTTGTTTATGATCTTGGAAAACCTATTAAATTTTTTTTTATTTAATATCTGGATACAAAATAGGAATTTTTAGGTATCTCATATTTAAAATTTCTTTTTCTAATTCTTTTTTCTCACAATCTGGTAAACTAATAATGAGCATATCTAATACTTTAAAGTAGGTAAAACATCTGCTTCACTTTCAAATGTCTATTATATTTGTTAATTAACACAAGACTGTAATTAAGAGAATTAATAAGATTTAAGTCTTTCCAAAATCTATAATTCAATTTCATCTTCAGTATATTTTTTAATATGAATTCTTTTCTATTTTTCTGACAAAATCAAAAATTTAGGTAACAATATATTTTTAATAGTAAAATTCTAAATAGAAATCCATACTCTTCTAATCCAATTAATCTATTATAATAATATTATTTTACATCTTCTGTTTATTCTTCATTTTTTTTTTATTTTGCAGATAAAATTCTTGTCTTATTATTTGAAACTTTATCATTATTGATATCTTCTAATCGAATATTTCGATAAGTAGTTCTTAAAGATTATCTATATCTTTAAATTACTGGAAAGAAATCTCTATAACGTAAAAATGCAACATCAAAAACATTAACAATATCCCTTTCAGGTATTTCTCTATTTTCTTTAATTTTTTATTCAATTTTTTTTCTTTCCTCTTCTTAATTGTTCTCCTCCGTGGCTTCTGCATAATGAATTTTAATAACAGCAATAACTAAATTAAATCCAAAAAATCCACAAACAAATATAATTAATAAATAATAAAGCCAAGTCCAAGGATGATATATTCTCATAGTAAAAAACATAACCCAACTCCAATCATCCATTGTTATAGTTCTTAAAACTTAACCGTAAGAATATATAACATTATTAAATGAAGTAGGAAGTTTAGGAGTGAATTAAGAATATTAACATGACATACCTTCTTCAAAACAAGAGTTTTAATTACATTAAATCCATCCATCTGTTTCATCTCCATTATCATATTAACATCTATAGTTAAACAAACCTTAAAATAAAAAAACTCCACAAATTGCAAAAAATACTGAAAAGAGACCAACAATCATTAATGCTTCTAGTAAAAATCTGAATGACTATTTTAATGCTTTTAACATCACTCCTAATCCAGAAAATATATCTCCCAAATATAATAATAATGTTATCACTCTTAATGGTGATACATCTACTATAAATGTTTCTGGATATGTCAAATTTAAAACATATACAATTACTAATATGCAATCCATTATGTCTTAAAAGTTTTTAAAAAATGCTCCTTTTGGTATTATTATTCCTGATGCTATTATTCTTAAACACAATTCTATTAAAAAACATATCATTATCCCTTTCTCCATATTTTTAGTTGATAATGAATCTTACTTTGTTTATGAATAAATATATAAAGTCACATTAAATAGAATCAAAAATGACATACAAATCTTAAAAAAAACACTTTAAACTATTTTCTTACATAATATTGGAATAAATAAAGAATAAAATACAAGTCGTTTTCTTAATTTTAAAAACTATTTGTCATCATTATATGCCTAATTAATTTGTTAAAATTACATTTAGCTCATATTTAAGTCTTTCAAATCCATGTAAATCAATTAATTTAACATAATATGGATCTTCAAATGGATTTCTTTCATATAATTTTTCAAATTTCTTTTTAATTTTACTTTCCTCTTATTAATTATCAGAGTAATCATCATCTTCACTTTCTGAAAGATTTTATTAATTTTTTTTTGTATTATTAATTTACAACTTTGATTAAAATACATTTTTTTGGCTTCCTTATGATCGCTTTAAAGATTTCTATGATATTAACTCACTATTTTATGAAATCAGCTATGAATCTCCATTACTTTGCTTTTAAATGTTAATATCCTATTTAATTCCCCATTAATGTTCAAAATCCATAAATTGAATTTTTAAAATTGATCTATCGATTCCATCTGACATATCTAAAGGATTAATAAAATCTTATTCAAAAGACATATTCGGTATAATAAGTTTATCTTGAACTTAATAAAAAGAAGACTAAGCCTATTATAAAATTCCCAAATTATCTTTCAATATAATGGATTAATTTGATGATCTTCTATTTTATTCTGAATCACTTAAAAAAGATGATGAGCTTTACTATAAATCATTATTGATTGAAACATTCACTTTTTTTTTACTTTTTATAGATGAAACTGAATGTTTGCTCCCCAGCATTCGATTTTTACCATCTTCTTAATATAAGTTCTAGATACCTGCTTTTCTATTTGCAATTTCTTTTGATATTGTAAAACGCTTTTTGGAAGTCCTAACAATTTCAGGCGTCTTTCTATCAATTATTTTTTGCATTTCCTTTATTATATTAATGATATTATTCAATAATTACAAGGCTGCATATAAAATTGAAATATACAAATATCGAAAATAATAATCAAATCTTTAATAAATTGATTTCCTCAAACAATAGAATGTAAAATTTCTCGTTTTATTCTATGTTAAATTTGTTGAAATATTATTTTCTTTTTTCTTCTATCAAATTCTTTCTAATTATAGTTTCTTTCTTTGATTTATCTACTTATAACAAAGTTTCGTTTGGGTTCAATTTTGTTATTTTTTTTTGTTTTCTTATTTAAGGTATGAATATAAAATTTAATAATTAAATATTTTCAAGAATTATTACATTATTCGATAATTTAACATTTACTTTTCATTATCACTTACAAGTAAGTTAAAATGTAATAATTCCATTTCAAGAGAGAACTTCTTCTATCTAAAAGTAATACAGAACTTTTTAATAATCTTAAAATATTATTAATTGTAAATGAAATGCTGAACATAATTGAAAACTCAATATAATTAATTAAATTTTATTTATTTCATGCTTAATAAATCAAGATCAAGATTACCTCCGTAATTATTAATAACTCCTAAATACGATGAAAACCTCATAATTTGTAAAACCTAAGAAGATTTAATAAATGTGCGTAGAAGAAATACAAGTTACGAACAAAGACCAAAGTAGTAAAAATATAATTTTCAGTTGTGCCATTAGATTGGAAAGGGATAATTCAGTAAAGTTATGCTTGTAAAGTAAAAATTAATATTATAAGCATCTAGAAATGCAGGTGTACTATATGCTTTAAAAATGATTGACAAAAAGCTTATTTAAAAGTACAATATTGGTTAATAAGTGTAAAGAGAAATTGACATTTAATCATCAATATAACATAAAAACATAGTTAAAGTATTTGGAAATTTTCAAGATAATGACTATGTATATTTAATAACTGAATATTGCGAAAAAGGAAATATATACTAAAAATAATTCTCTAAAGAAGAAATTAAAAAAATAATAAAACAAATATTAGAAGGAATACATTACCTTCATTCTATGGGTATTATGCATAGAGATGTTAAACCAGAAAACATTTACTTAACTTAAAATGATATAATCAAAATAGGAGACTTTGGCTTTTCTAATTATAGAGGTAGAAGAAAAACTTATTGTGGTACTCCTGAATACATGCCTCCAGAAATTGTTCTTTCTTAGAGTAATAACAATTATTATCATGGTTATGATGAAAGAGTTGATATTTGGGCTATTGGAATCTTATTATTTGAATTATGTAATGACACTGTTCCTTTTAGAGATTCTGATCGCAATAGATAGCAAGATAGAATTTGTAGGGAAATCATAGAATTTAAAGATGATCAAGATCCTAATCTAAATGATTTTATCTTTAAATGTTTGAAAAAAGATCCTAATCAAAGGGCTTCAATTTAAGAATTACTGCTGCATCCCTACTTATAAATTTGATTATTAATTAATTTCATTAAATTATATATAATTACTGATATTTTTAATTATTTATTTTAATATAAAACTTAAAAAGTTCAAATAAGCTGATTTTCTTAATAATACATAAGGAAAGCATTTATTAAATAAATTAACAATTTGATTAAATGACTTACTTAAGTGTAGATATATTAAATTCATATGTTCATTAAGTAATTTCATCTTTACAAATTAGACATGATGAATTCAACTTTATACATTTATTCCTTAATAATTATACTGTTGGAGAAATAAAAAAGTAGATTGAGAAATCGAAAGAAAATAAGATTAATTTTAATAACCCAATATAGTAAGAAAATGTTCAATCTGAATAAGTTTTTAATTTACTTTAAAATTATGCAAACATTTATAATGTTAACTAACTTTACATCTTAAGTTATTCTAAAAAAGTTAATTTAAGTTATATGAATTAATTTTAGAATCAGAACATGGAGATGAAATTAATGAATAATCACTATCTTTAAAAAAATGTATTAATTATCATAATTATAAGAAGAACTATGATAATAACAAACAAAATTGATAGTTGCAGAAGAAAAATACATCAAAAACATGAAAAAAAAA
This sequence comes from Paramecium sonneborni, assembly GCA_905182985.1. NCBI lineage: Eukaryota > Ciliophora > Oligohymenophorea > Peniculida > Parameciidae > Paramecium > Paramecium sonneborni. The sequence goes on along the minus strand of CAJJDN010000138.1, from coordinate 138,593 downwards.
GTATTTAATAAATTCTAATAAGAGATGTAAAATTAGTAATTCTTATATAAAAATTAAAATAGATGTCTTGTATAACAAATAAGGCAACTCTTAATATATTTATAAGAAGAAGATTAATAATTAAAACAATACTTTCAAAATAGTTGCATAATTAGATAATAAGTTAAAAAATAATCGAAATCTGCAATTTTGAAGAATAATTTATATAAATTTAATAATCTTAATTAAATACTTTTACTATTTTTATTAATCTCAGATTTAAAGAATAAGGTATTTGCAAATTACTTCTTTTTTATAAAGGAAATCCTATCAAATTCTTATTCAATCCAAAAATTGTTAATTAAACAATTGTTTATAATGAGAAAGCAAAATTATGTTTATCAGAAAATATTTCAAAAATAAATTCGCCTTTGTTTTATAGATTTTTAATTCCCTCAATAAATTAATCAAATGGAAAGATAATAAAATTGTTAAACAGCTTTCTCATAAATAGGCCAATAATCAAATATATTCAATTTATTAAAAATACCATTTTTTGATTTATTATATAAGTTCAATTTTTAGATCATTCTAAATTTTATTATCTTATAATTATTGAATATCATTTGTAGATAATTTTTGGGAATATTAAGAAGGTCGCAAAATATTTATATATCAAAAACTAGCTTTAGGTAATAATTTATTATTATTACATATTATCTCATATATATTATGAATATTTATTTTATTAAATCTAAAAATATATAATAAATTTGAGTAATGTGGATGTTATATTAACAGAAATAATTTCTAAAATTTCATAAATATCTACAAAGAATCATTTTTAATGAGATAAAACAATCAGAAAAACAGTTATTACTTAAGTTCAGCGGGCTACTGTTCTCTTATAGTAACTGAACTTATGTCTGTACTCGCAAATTTAAAACAAAAAACTGTCATAAAAAGTTGTTGATTTACATAACTGGAAGAAAAGTAATTTTGTGTATCTGAATAACCAAGAAAATGTAGTTTAAAAATAATTTATCATATATAGCTAATTGTAAAGAATTAAAAATTCAATAATAAAAATATGGATAATGTTAACACATTTTTAAACTTGCTGAATATTTAGAGTACATAAGAGAGTGAATGTCCAAAAGATGAATTGAATGATTCAATTGATTTATATATGGACTCGAAGATTAGTGAGGTAGAAATAAGGATTGTGAAGTATTTACATGGGATGGGAATTTAGACTAAAACAGATCCAGGTTAAAAGGAATAATAATATTGGAATTCGAAAAGACTCGAAAGTAATAAGAAATTAGAACAATTTTGGAGTGGTAGCAATTTACCAATGAATTCTTCATTAACTCGTTTATTGAAGAGTAGATAATCTCAAACATTTTAACATTTTGGACAGAGTGGAATATCTGTTCAAGATTTTGGAACTTACTGATAACAAAGTTCATGAGTTGAGTTAAGTGATTTTAGTATATTATTATAATTCTTTTGAAATATATATTTATAGAATTGTAATTCTTTAAATCTTCTACAGAAGTTATTTCCAAGATTAATGAAGAATTGTAATATAGAAAATTTGTAAACAAAATATTATTAAATGGGAAGAACTAGTTTGAGGAAATTTCTTAGGTATTTAATTGTTACAATTAATAGTTTTTATGCAATAAATATAATTTTTCTGGAATGTGCTAAATTGGTTAATTTATAGAAAACATAATGATTTTATAATATTGGCAATATTTTACATTCATTCATATTCACTTACGGCTTCTAAAATGCATGCGATTGACCAAGCTTGAGCTCTACATGAAAAAACATTGTATTCACCATTTCCATTTGTCATTTCTGGTAAGGAATACCTAAACAAATATTAAATAGATTTACCATTCATTTTAATGCAAAGTAGTTTTGTGGTTTGATAAATAAGAATAAAATAATTATCTATTAATATTCTCTTTGCCATGGATAGCAACTAATGCCTTAATAAAATATCCATAGACCCATACCCATTCTGGCCCATTATGATAGGAGAAACCATGAGATACATTGAAAATGTGTGATTAATCACTATTATCATAAAAATGAATATATTCTGAAGCAGCAGGATCAAGAGTCTTTATACCAATTGAATTTTCTCTTAATAAGTACGCTTCAACTGTTGCTAAATGAAACATAGCTTTTTCTTTGTGAAATAGTTCAGGTGCTAAACCTATTGCAACACTAGCATTGCATCTTAATTAATATTCATTTCTAGGTTTAGAAGATTTTACAATATCTTTATAAATTTGTCGATGTCTAACATGTTTTTCAACAATTTGATAATCTTAATAATTTGGATCATGTTATTTTGGAATATAGTACTATTTCTCAAAATTAGCTATCAAGAAATGTGACCATTCTTTAAAAAGTAATTTTTTTCCATTTGTACAAATAACTCCATCATATGGATAATGTGGTTAACTATGAGACACAAAATCTAAGCAAACTTTTAGTAGTGCAGTCAATTCTATTGGTGCTCCATCTCGACTTGTAGCAGGAATACCTCTATTAACATCAGATGATCCCATTTTATCCATCCAAGTTAAACAATTTAACCAATTTCCTCCTACAATAAAACCAGTTTATTCATCTAAACCTAATTAAATATTAAATCCTTCTGATTGCATACAATTATCAATTTAATTTCCTGCTCTCCATTCTCTAAATTTAATTCCAGTGGCATGACTTTGGAATATCTTTTAAATAATATCTGCAAGAGTTCTCTTAATGACAATGCCTTAAGATTTTAATTAATAATGTTTATCTATATCATCATCTAGAAATACCATTTAAACTTCTTCTTTCAAAATATCAGGTTTTTAAACATACTAAATATAATCTTTAACTGCTTTGATGTACCACCAACATGCATCTCTGCAATTATATCTTGGATTATTGGTTGAATCTAATAGATTAGGAATAAGTCCATGTCTTAAACAAGAGGCAAAAGTGAGTAAAGCTTCTCTAGCTTCAGATAGCAATCCATTTTCAAGATAGATTCCTTTAAAGGAGATGAAAGTATCTCTTCCCCATGATCTAGCCCAGCCAGTTGTAAAATGTGGTAATCCTGCTGCCATAGATTTAGAGGAAGGTAAATCTGCAATGAATTGATATGATGCTAATTTTAATTCTCTTTTGAATTATGAAGTTTAGAGATTGGTGATAGATTATATGGAGTGATTATAGATGAAATCAATAAATTTACAAAAATAAGATGGAATATGATGACGTGGAATATTTTTTATTTAATTTGTAATAGTATTAATAAGTTTGGAGAGTTGTAAAAGCGAAAGTTAATATTGTACTCTATCATTTAAGTAATCAATTAGCCAATTGCCATTTCTTAAATTTTCACAGACCGGATGTGCTAAATTATTAATAGTTTAAGCTTCTCTGGTAGCAGAACGAGGACCAGCAAAACCAGCATAAATTAGTTATCTATAATTAGGAATGAAATATAATCCTTTATTATTTTTATCTCTTTCTTCTGGTTCTGACATAAAGAGTAAATAATTAAGTTATGATGATGTTAATTCATTAAAAAGTTATTATTATGAATGATCATTTAATATAAGATCTAAAGATTGTAGATTATTTTATTATTCTGGAATGATATGACATTCAAGTATAGCAGTAAATGAAGAGGGTAATTTAACAAAATTTAGATGATCATCACAGATTTCTGCAAATTCTCTAATATTTGAATGTTAAATAATTCTGACTTAAGATGCTTCAATGTATTAATTATTCTACTCAGGATGTTGTATAAAATCATCATGATAGAAGATAGCATCTACTTTAATAAGTTATCCTGGTAATTTGATAGAAGTAAATGTATTAGGGATTCCAAATGAAGGTACAGTAATTAATACTTTAGATCTACATCTATCTTAAGTTTCTCTAGTAATGATTTGTATAGTATCACCTTGATTTTAACATAAGATAAAAGGAAATTCCGTATTAAGTTCTTTTTTAATTTAATTTAATTTGAGTCTAACAAGTTCCATAGTAGTATGTAATTTCTAATGATTAGGTTGAATAATAAGTATTCTATTATTTTAATCAACCCAATTAGAATTTACTTTATATTTGTATTCATACTGTCCTTCATTTAAATTTAGAGTAGAAGAATATATATTATTAATTGCAAGATCTAGAACTAATCCAGTTTACCATTAATTCCATGATCCAAATACTTCAACTTATTGATTGGGTAATCCATCATATCGAAATACTATAACTGATTATTTTTGAATGATCAATTATTCTAATGGTTAATCAATATTATATAATCTTCTCTCATTTACTACTGATAATTTATTCGGTATGAATTAATCATATCCTCTTACAGATCCACCCATACAACCACTAAAGGATATTAATGAAGCTATAGGTAATTAATGTTTATATCCATGAGTAGATAATAATGATTCATTATCATGAGATTATTCATATATTAAAGCAGGACTATATTAAGGTTATAATAAAGTAAATGTTTCATTCATTGATTCAAATTATTCTTCTAATTTAGGTAATGATCCTATTGACATTCTACCATCTCCACTATAATAATGTAATTCTCTATTTAAATGTCCTGCATCATGACATCTATTAGTTTCTCTAACTAAACAATTAATCCCCATTGTTTTTGTGAATATTGAATCCTTTTCTGATGATCCTGTAAATAATTCAGCGAACACTAAAATATTTTGATTTGCCTTTCTTGCATTCCTCATCATATATTCACTAATTATTCATATATATATTAATTACCCAACCATCATCGGAGTTGAATGTGCATTATCTAATCTTAATCCTGAAAATATCTATGCCATCTATTGAACATATTTCTTCATGTATTTCCATAAAGCAGGACTATCTTATTTCTTATGTCCATATCTTAGTTTCACTAAATCACCCCATATCACTATTGTCCTTCTTAAATAATGATGATCCTAATTCTCAGCAAAATTATTCAATGGATCGAATCCTTAAATCCATCCATTATTTGCCACATACTTTCCATTACTTAATTTTGTAAAATATCTTGGAACTAATGAATCGCCTTTCTCATTCACTTCCACCTATGGATTCTTTTATTTCAATTTCCACCATGTAATCTAACCTCTTGTACAATTCACTGCTTCTTTTATATATTACTCTGCTTCATTCCAATATTGAAGGTTATAATATTACAACAACTCACGGATATACTCCAAAGACACTTTCTTGTAATTCTCATCCTTACTATCATTCTTATTGCATAACATACTTTAAATATTCCACTAATACTTCATAATTTAAAGATACACCATACTCTTTATATCCTTTCAAAATTGTCTCCTATCCTATCATTTGTAATATCATCTCACTTGCACTCTTTATAAAAATATTTTGATTCTCCTCTTACTATTCACTCTTCTCTATCACTATTTTATTACACCTACTGTGTATCTCATTAACTACTCCATTTATGTTAAATTAAAAATAATCATGGATATTCAATTTCCTTATATAATCACGTTCCAATATCTCCATTATTTAATTCAAATCATTCTCATTGTATATTGTATTTCGTGGATATTAAGTCAGCAAACCTTAACCTAATTTATTACTAAACTCAGCTATTGCACAATCTAATTTTATTGCCACTTCCAAATGAGGAGAATTACCAACATTATAAGTAGCATTCTCAAATTCTGGTTCAACTAACCATTTTGAATCAAATGCTGTATGATTTAACAAAATATCTATAAAAAAGTGTGTATTTGGAAACTTTGCAAAAAGTAATTTTAAATCATCTAAGGAGTGATTACCAAAAATATCAGTATTAAGTCTTTGTTAATCAGCAATTGCATATAAGCTGGTTGATTAACCCAATTATTAAATTGGTGGAAGATGAAATGCTTCATAACCCAATTCTACTTGAGAACGAATTTACTTTTCATAATCTTCAAATTTCCCTAAACAATATGGTAATAATGTTTAAATGGTTAATTCTTATAGTTTTTCAACATTATTAGGTTAAACAATAATATGATTTTCGACTCCTAAAATTACAGGTTGATCTTAAGCAACAAACCAACATAATCTTAAATAAGCAGCTCCAGGAAATGGAAATTCAACATCTAACTTCCAATCACCAGAAGAATCAAGAGTAAACGGTTTAACATCATGATGGTGTTAAATTTATTTCAAAGTTTAATTATCCATATCATGTACACGCTTATAACCTTTTTGCATGATCAGGTAAGGATAATAATCTTATTTGCGATTGCGAACAAAGATTCTAACAATCCAATTTAGATGAACATAGATGGCTTTATCATGACTAGCTTCAATTTCTCCTAATTAATTTAGTTCTAAGAAGTATCTATCCTATAACATTAATATTAGTTTTTTAATTAAATATAAATGAATAAATATATATATATATATATAATTTCAACGATTAATACAACCAAGAGAAATCAAGACTCTTCTAAAGAAAGTTTATTAAGGTTGTTCGTTTAATGGTTAAGGTTAATGGAACACAAAATTATGAGATCTTTTTTTGATGTCTTCATATTCCTTATTGTTGGTTTTCCTTTCGGAAACAACAGTTTAACAAGATTTCATAGGAGAATGGTTTAATTCATCCATGATAATTGAGATTTTTCTGGAATTCAATAGATCATAGTTAGATTATTATTTTAATTTAGATAGCATCCATTTATGATTGAGAATACCCTAGATAGAAGGTCTATTAAATGGATTAGGTTGAAGAATCATGTTAATCAAAGATTTGCAGTCTTCAGTCACAAAATCTTCATATTTTAACTATTATCCTGAAAGAATTGCTAAACATTTTTCCTAATCATTTTTTCCTGTAAAAGGAGGTTTACCTTAAACCATTTCATAAAGAAGAACCCCCAAACACCAGATATCTAATTTGTAATTCGTACTTTATGACTTAATCATCTCTGGTGCCATATATTCTACAGTTCCACAGAAAGCCTTTTTCAGATTATCCATTTCAGTGGACCAACCAAAATCACATATCTTTATATTTCCCCTTGTATCCAATAACAAATTCTCAGGCTACTTATAGAAACATAATTAAACCTTGATATCTCTATGGATTATCTTCATCTTATGCAAATACTCTATCCCAAGACATGTTTAATAAAGATAATGAAAAGCTTCCTCTTCAGATAGACGACGTTGCTTTTTTATCTTTTTAAATAGAGATCCTCCTTCTGCATATTCAAGAATTAGATAAACATTAATCTTTATTTATTTATTCATCATACTTTGTCTTCAAAATAACTATCCAATTTAATAATATTAGGATGATTCAATTTACGTTAAATTTTTATTTCCCTTTTCAAATTATCAATTGTACAATACTTAAATAGTTCTGCCTTCTTCATCTATTCATTTATTATTCAAACATACTGCTTTCATAGCAAATAATTTTCCACTCTAAATTTCCTTCACTAAAGTCACCCAACCAAAAGAGCCTTATCCTAATGTTTATTACATTGACTAAAAATCACTAATTTATCATTGATTAAATACCTAATTGTTTTCTTTTTAATCTTACTTGAAGATGCTTTGCTACTTGATCCAGGTAAATTAGTGCTAACCTTATTTTATAAACATACCAATTTGAGTCATGTTTTGAAATAGATGTATTCAATCTTAAACTCTGACAATTGCTAATTGAATCGGAAAATGCTTTATTAGAGTTCATTAATATAAAAATATATATATTTTCAAATCAATATCATTAAATATACCATCTAATCCATATCTTAAATTTTCATACTTCAATTAAACTCATTAAAATTACACAATTCTCATATTAATTATCTTCTTAAGCACCTGCTCCATAACGTTTTTCAAATCCTTTTTTCTAAGAAAAAACGTAACTATTCATATCTTAGTTTAACTAAAATTATATTTTAGTAAATCTAATCTCTTAAACTCTGATAATGTATCTTTATATTTACATCGTACTTTAAAATCAATTTTATTTTTATTTCAATTTTCGTATTTAAATTACTCTAAATTGTCAACAAAAATATATACTTCTAATCAACATACTATACCTTACTTATCTCTTTAACAAGCTTTTTTAACATTAACATATATTATTACAAAACTATATTTCACTTTGAGAAATAACCAATCAAACAACAATTATCAATTCAATCTTACTGGTTTTATAATAAATATACTTTTTGACATCAAGTAATTCTCTTCTGCAAATGCAATCATTTTTTACTCATTGATTCTACAAGAAGAAAACTTATACTGAATTTTACTAATTTTTTTGTAAATAATAAAACGATTAATACTTTAAACATTATGTTATGTTTAAGAATCATTAATTATTTTTTTTCTTTATTAATAATTTATCATTAATTCTAAAGTAAACTACAATAACAACAGATTAGCAGATTATGTTTAAGCTTTACTTACAATTTAATATACATTAGACAAAAAGTAATTAATATATAATTAAACCTTGTACATAGTTGTTATGCTTAAAATATCATTTTTAAATATATTATAAAATTCAAAATAATCACTAAATATTCATGCAGTTGAAATCGAGGTAATAAATAATTATTATATGTAAATATAGCAAAATTATCAAATAACTTAGTTATTGTCAGATTTTGATGAAAATAATCTATTTATTATCATAATTTAAGGATTTCTTTATAGAAAATGTTTCTGTTTCTATGAGCCTCCAGTTGATTAAAATGCTAACTATTATTTAGTACTTGCTTAAGGGGATTATATTTATGGTAACTGATTGAAATGATCTGGTTTATCAATATTATTTAATTTATATGCTGATTTCATTTGATTTTGAGATTCTTGAGAGTCTCTAAGATGTACTTATGCAGTTCTTGATTTTCTTGCTACATCATCATTAGGTAGATTGCAATTAATAAATTCATTGACAGGAGTAATAGTTTATTTTGAAGAATTAGTTCTTAGAGCAGTCTCTTATTAAGATTATTGTCCAATTGAACCATATCCATAGAATTGATTATTGAAATTTTTTTTTGTTTAATTAATTTGGGGTAAAAATGCAGTTGAATTAGATTTTTGCATTTATTCACTATTATATTGAGATTATCTGCTATCTAATAAAGATTTTTAATAAGATGGGTATTCAGGTTTATTGAACTCTTCAGTTTGTTTTGTGGGGATAGGCTTTCGAACAGGTTATACATCAGCCATGCTTATATTAAATTCATTATCAGAAATTTTAAGAGGCTGAGCAAATTTAATATTGGTATTTCTTTGAAAGCCAGGTGCAACAGAATTGTTTTAGAGTATATTAATTTATTCATTATTAGTCTTAGGTTGGGGTGGTGAAAAAGGTTTAACAAAAGGAACTTTAATTAATTTGGGAGGAGAGCTTATTAAATATAAATTAATACCTAAATTTATGCATGGCAGGAGTAATTTGATTATTTTATACAAACTATTTGGTAGATTTAGTATGAATGACTTTTTTCAAAGTTTGAGTAGGTTTTTTTTCAGTGTTAATCTGATATTGTAAATTCTTTTTGCCTTCTGAACTAATCTTGAAAGCTTATTCTTTTGCAGATTTGAAGGGGACTTTTTATATTTATTTTTATTAGAATCTAATAGATTAGCCTAATGAGTTTAATTGAGGATTAAAAAATTAAGCAGTTTACTTCATGTCTTATTACAAGCGACTATCATCAAATGAAGCTGAATCTTGTTGATTTAACATTTGTTTTAAATAATTATTTATATATTTATTAAAAAGAATAATACATACATGTAATGATAAGATTTATAATATATTTGTAATAATATGAAGTATTTTATTTTTATAGTATTAAAAATTAAATAATATACAATTAAATGATGATGATGAAATATAAATTGTGTAGAATAGATAATAGATTGAAAGAGAATGAGGAAAAAAAAAAGAATATTTTGATAAAATAATTGAATTTATTCATTCATGATTGGTCACAATCAAAGAGATTGCAGTTCCTTCTTTGAAATCTTCAGGTAATTCAACAATATAGTAGGATTTACTGATAGCTTTCAATTTGCAGTCGGTACATTTTCTATAGATAGATTAAAAAGATTACGTGAAATGATAATGAACCTCTTCAAAATAATATTCTCTTGATAAAAAGATTTCAGTTTATTTTCCATTACATTTATTACTAGCTCTCCAATCTAATTCTAAGAAATAATAATTATCATCTATTCTATTAAAATTGGAACTGCTTGGAATACCACAGATTTTAGTTACATAAGGTCTACTAAGAGTTCTAACTTTGTTTGTATATAACTATCCAAATTCATCATAGAATGATTCTATTTATCCAGGATGAGCTTAAGTTGTTATATCAGCATAATATTTAAATTCCCAATAAGCCCATGATGTGAATCTAGATTCCATTAAATCTAATAGATAATTAAGTTCTTTATTTCCTTCTGGAGTATCAAGAATAGCACCAAATTCAGTCATAAATTTACCAACTCCTAAATTCTTAGCAACACCTTCTTTTGTAGCAAAAAAGAAAGAATCCATATAATTACATACTTATTCATTTTTTGGAATGCTATAATCATCAACATTAAAACAATAAATATGGTAACTGTATACTTCTCTATCTCTATATTCTTCACCTCCTGGAGTATCTTTAAATCCAGCACCTATAAGATCTGTTGTTCCAGGTTCAAAAAAGATAATTTTCTTATCATCATACTTTCTTATTTATTAATGCACCTTTCTGTAAAGAGGCAATAAATTATGATTATTACCATAATTTGGAAATAGAAATTCTCTTATACTATGATAAATTGATCCTTGAATTGGTTCATTGATAATTTCATATCCAATAACATTTTTATGATTTTTAAAATAATTAGCAACTACACCCCAATATTCAGCAAATGCATCAGCAATTCCTTCCTTATTATCAAAAAGATTTTAGAATGTTTTTGATGCTTCTGCTGTTAAATAATAAAGAACGAACTTTTTCTTTAAACAGTCTTCAATCAATGGAACACCTTCATCATCGGTATGAATCTTAGAGAAAATATAAGGATATGGAAATCTAAATTCTTTTGACTTTGTTCTAGCAATTGTCCAATCTGGAAATCCATTACCACAAAAGAATCTATTTAATACATCTTAATGAGAATCCAACAATACTGTTATTCCTTTAGCTTCACATCTTTATACTATTTTATCAATTTCTTCTAAATATGTATAATTGTATTATCCTCTTACAGGTTCTACACCTTCCCATGCAACATGTAATCTTATAAAAGTCATTCCCCAAGAAACTAAATTATCCAAATCAAAATCTGATAGTGAATCATTAGAATCAAATCCTTCTGATATTGGTGGATAATATGGAGGCAGTTTATATACTACATTCACTCTATCTATAATTATTATAATTACCCATGAAATACTCTTCTTAAACCATCAGAATCTACTATGAATTAATCATCTCTATTCACATTAAATGATGATGTTACAAATATGAGATAAAACAATAATATCCAATATTTCATTATTTTATTAAACAACTCTTTATTACATCATTAATATTTTAAACTTAAAAAGTCATAACTAACTAAACAATAATTTATTCATTAATATCATAACTCATATTAAATATATTCTATAATCATGATAAAAATTCCTCAAGTACTTAACTTTAAATTAAAAGCATATGCATCAATTCAAATGAATTTTTCGAATCACTTAATAAATCTAAGACTCTGCTTTATTTCGTATTTTTTTGATGATCACTCTAATATGATATCGTTTAATTTCCTAACAAATTAGATAATTGATTCTATTTAAGATACTCTTGACCCTAATTATATATGATATTATTTGAATAACTAGAAATCGCATTTAACTTAGCATTCAGAGTATTTTCAGAAACAAATAATTCCTTTTATAATTCTAATATCTTCCATTCTAAATCCTTCTTTTGAATATTAATTATTTTATCAACAATATTTTTGTATTATTTTCCAAAAAATAATACATCCCCTAATAATTGTGTCTATTAAGTTTTAAGAATATTATTACTATAATTGAGCATTTTTCATTTAACTCAACTTTGATAGATTTAATCTCGTTATCTTTGGTTTATTGGATTTAATTCAATTATTTTTGATAATTAAAATAAGTTTCAGTTTAATACTTCTCAAACTCAGTTTTAATTTAATCATAATCAACCTTATAATTATGTATAAAGATTATTTACTTGATATTTTTAAAGATTTTATTTGAGTTTACGATTTTCTAGTTCTAAATCATGATATAGATTAAAATATTGCTCTTTTTATTCCAAATAAAGTTTATTATTTGATTTTAAGAGTTCAAATGAATTTTTTAAATGTTCGAGCTTGAAATTTAAATAAAATTACATACTTCTTCAATTTTTGATTGCAATTATTATTTAAGGGATTAATTTAAATCATTTAACTCTGAAATTGAAAAAATTTGTTTTTTATAATTTTTTTATAATTTTTAAATTTAGTTATTTAATGAAATGATGAGCTTAGAATTCTACTCTAATTCATCATTTTAATTTTAAATAATTTTTTATTATCCATTATTAAATTATGGATTACTATTGAGTTGATTAGTACTTAAATTGATATCAGCAGCATATTTGCTTTGATAGACTGCAGATTTATTTTTTTCTAAATTAAAACTATTATATCTTTGATGAGAAGATTTATTAATAGTTTTTAACGAACAAGCATTAGCAGGCTTAAATTTATTTTAAATTTAGGTTAATTAATGATTTAGTGTATCAATATGAGAAATATTATGTTATTTCGATTTAATTTCTTCAATAATTTCATAGATTATGGTAATAATATCTTTAACCATATTTTAAAGTTGTAAAGTCTACTCTGAATTGGATTCTTTTTAATTTTTTTAGATATCTTGATTGAATTGAAAGATCAAGAGATAAATCATATATTTAAGTAGAATTAGATCATTGCATCTATAAAAATCAAAGCAGATAGCGGAATTATCAAGACAAAAGAGTTTGATTTTAGTAATAATTGAAACAAAAGTATTCTGATCATTTTCTTTAGCATATTTAAGTAATTTGAGTTTTTTTTGAATATCAATAAGTGATGTTATGAAGGATTACTAAAAAAGAGGGTTTGAAGGAAGAGGTTTTTAAAGATAAAAGTTAATAGTATTATCATTCTATGAGAATGATTTATGTTTATCAATTTAAGTGTTAATACGATCAGTCCATTATTCTATATCTTATTATTTGATTTGAAGGTAGGGTAGTGGTGTTGACTTTTGGAGTAACTAGTTAATTTATTTTGAGGAATTAGTTTTAGTTGGAGAATGAGAGTGTTGACTAGGTTTCTATTTGGCGGAATACAAATTTTGTAGTTTTTGAAGCAATTAATTGTTAGAAGCTGAGTTCATTATAATTAACAGATATTTATACGAGGATGAATGTAAAAATCTTAAATTATTAATAAATTAAAATGAGAGTTCTCTTCTGTATAGGATTACTTTTAGTTGTGAGAAGTGCAATTACAGTCACATGTCCAAAGACTGGATATGGTTGTATAACTTATGGAGCCAATACCTTCGTTTAATCAACAAGAACAAATTCATTATGCAGGAATGGTATTCTATATTATGATCAATAAAGGGTTTTATTGGAACAATTAAGCTTGTATGCCATGTAAGAACGCAGATAATGACATAAGTGGATATTATACATGCAGTAGTTATTATGGATCAACTTCTTTGACATGCAATACTGGTTTTACATTGATCAATGGGTAATGCAACAATTACTATTTTTAAGTGTTTGTGTTTAAATACCTGTTGGTTGTACTAGTTATTCATTGAATTCGAATTCAGATGCTTATGTTTGTACTGCATGTACATCCGATTATACACTTAAGGCAGGTGTATGTATCAATAATTAATATTGTTCTTCATGGGATGAAAATGCTGTTTGCTTATCTTGTTAGACCAAATACTTTTTAAATTGGGACTTGAAGTTCACACCATCAAACTCAAGCTCAAATTCTACAATTTGGTTTGGAACATGGTAATAATATTATTTAATGCCTGGATAATCATTTTGCAGTTTGTGCACCTAAACTATGCCCAACTGTAAATCTTGTAATTCACCGTAATTATCTTAATCATTTTAGATATACTTGTTCATAATGTAATGATGGTTTTTATTGGTAACAATCAGTCAGTAGCACACCTTTATCATCTTCTAATGCATAATTTGCTGGCTCGTGTGTTAGCTGTTTAAGTGGCGGAAATTGTGCCACATGTCAAGGATCAACATGCACTTAATGCTTACCTGGTTTCTATGCTTCTAAAGATAATACTTAAACTATTATTTAATCTTGTAATTCATGTCCTGTTGGATGTTCATCTTGTACATCATTATCAACTTGTAATGACTGTTATCCTTCATACTTTAAATATGGAGATTTATGCTATCCAATGTTAAAATGCTCTTCTATTAATTTACAATTAACATAAGCTGGTTCAAATCCTAAGTGTTCAGCTTGTGTAGCTGGATATGCTTTAGATTCAACAAGTGGAATCTGTTATTAATGTAATAATTGTGATAGTTGCACTGTTCCTCCTGGATAATAAACAGCTTCTGTATAAACTTCATGTTCAACTTGTCGGGATACGTATCATTTAATATTTATATAATCATAGTTATTATGGAGTAAAAGACGGAAATGGTATCGTTACTTGTAAATAATGCACCTAAGCATCAGATTCATTTTTAAGATGTTAAGGTCCAGTTGAAAATTCATCTCTCACAGCAGTTGTACCCACTTAATGTTAAGATGGATATTATTTATATACCTTACCAGCTTCAGGTACAACAGCTGCATAAGTGATTTGTGTTCCATCAACTCAAAGTCTTTAATGTGTCACAATAGTTGCAACAAGTGGTACTCAATATACATGTGCTTCATGTACTACTTAAACTAACTTGTATAATAATACTTTATGTTTGGCTTGTGATGCATCAATAACTAACTCATTACCTCAAGGTTGTTCTGCTTGTACAGGATCCCCTAGTAACTCAATAACTTGTAGTGCTTGTTAAGTCAACTACTTTTTCTCAACAGGTACAGCTGCAACTTGTACAGCTTGTGATTCATAATGTATTTAATGTGGATCTGGTCCAACATGCTCAAGATGTGTAAATGGTTATTATGTATCTGGTGGTGGATGTACTTAATGTGGTGTCTCTAATTGTGCTACTTGTACTGCAGATAGTCCAAATTCCTGTTAAGTTTGTAACAATGGATACTTCTTATCAAGTATCAATACAGGAACCTAAACAACTTCATATTGTTTGGCATGTCCTTTTGAATGTGCAACTTGTTCTGCCCCAGGTTAAGTTTGTAATTCTTGTATTAGTGGATATGTCCTTTCAAATGGGGGTTGCATTAGTTTGAGTTAAGCTAATTGTGCTGAAGGATATCCTACATCAACTTCATAAAATCAATAAACACCATCCACTCAATCTGGTTGTGCTATATGCAAATATGGATTTTACAACTTTTAGAAAAGATGTCTCTAATCTGTACAACCATATGCAGGAGTAAATCATATATTTAATTTATCTTTAGGCTGTTTATGTTCCAAATAATTTCACTTTTGGTTAAAATCCAGGAGTATCTAATTACCAGACCATCCTGTATTCAATATTCTTGGTCATTGTATTGCTCGGATATTGATATTATTAATATAATTATGGAAGATCAATTAGAACTAACTTCTTAATGGAGTTTCTATGAAATGTGTACTAAAAAGAATAACAAATTACAATGTCTTATACCATAGACCATCATCTTCGATAAACTAATGCCTAAAGTTTGGCTATTCAATCCTAAACAATCTCAAGTAGTCATGAAAAAGAATTCTGATAAACTCTCAAATCTTGAAATTGCCAAGGCTTTGCTTGGTATTAAATTCCCCAAAGACATTAAGATAGACACACTTACTCAATTGTATGAACAAGCAAAGTAGAGTCCTCAATTCAAAGAGGTTTAATATTGTTTTATAATATATAAGGAAACTCCAATAGCATTTTTGTAGATGAAAAGAAATGAGGGAATACCTATGAATCGATAAGAATTATTGCAATTCTTTGTTGAAGGCAAAGATCTCTCCTCTTTGGCATTCATGCAATAGTACATTGAAAATCAAAGTAGCTTGATTAATAGTTTGCAGATGAAGTCTACTATGTTGAGTACCATTATGATGTTGATTTCATTCCAATTACTTTCAAGTTTTTCAAGAAGACACTTACAATAAAAAGAGTGAACAAAAGTACAACTGCTAAATCCAGCAATCCTTTTTAAACTCTCTTGATGCCAGTCTAAAGTTCTGGCTAAATCCCAGTCAGATAATAAGAAGTTTAGAAAGTACAAACAATGTTCAAGTATTGTAATTCTACACTAAATTAACGCTTTTAAGAAGTACGTAGATATATTATGTCCACTTTCATAGGAAACAAAAAAAATAGCATTTTATTTAGAAAAAGTATTTAAAGTCAAAGTACGCAAGTTCACTCCAAAGTTCATCGTTGATTAAAGAGACCAAATATATTTTGCTGGTATTAAATAAATCACAATCCAAATATAACAAGGAGGTTTATTATACTATTAATTAATATAGCTCCATATCAAAAGGGTTTAAGAGATGAAATAGCAAGTAATGGTTAATTTGATAATTTTATGATGGCATGCAAATAGTTTAGATTAGATAAGAATGCAAATAATGAATTCAAAAAGTATCCAAATTAAATTGTTGAAGAAGATAAAAAACTTAGTAAAACACTCTATAAACATTTAATTTTGGAAAGATGTCAAGGCGACTTTTGTAATTATAAATTAATTGAAAAAAACAAGTATTTCAACTATAATTATTTTTAAGAGGACCTCTTTAATTGAGGAAAGGTTTATTGGAAACTTATAAGAATGTTTTCAAAGAATCAAAATAGACAGTCACTAATATGAGTACAAATTTACCTTATGAAATATCATTGTAATTAATAGTAAGAACAAGAGATGATCATAAGGAGGTGATAGAATTATTCAAAAAATATAAAATTCATTTAGAAAATTACAATCCAGAAGAACATCCAGAAATAAAAGATGAATAATAACATCCATTTAGTAAAGAAAATTCTGATGTTTAAGCATTAATCAATTTATACAAATCTGTTAAAATTTGTAAGAATTGTTTTATAATTTATTCTATGATTCAGAGACATTTTGAATCTTAATTAAAAAAGGATATTAAAAATGGAGCATAATTTATAAATGAAAAAAAGACATAATCATTACAAATAGATGAAGAAGCTGAAAGACGTAGAAAAAGAGAAGAAAATATTGTTAAAAGATAAGAGAAATTGTAAATGAAGCCATCCACATCAACAAAATCATTTAGAATATTTAGAGCACCAACATAAAAGAGGAATTTTTTGATTACTTCTATACCTGAGAATAGAATGTCAAAGACATCATCTCCATAAAAGTTTAGAGATGTTTGCAAACAAATAGAAATAAATAGATTGACTTTAGGTTATTTAAACTATTAAAAATTGAAGTAATTTTAAAAACCCACTCAAATGGAATAATCTTAAGAGTTTTAAAATGAAGCAGATAATTTAATATAAACTTTAGCAGAATAGAGAGCTCCAAATGTAAGAAGAATAGACACAAACTAATAAGAGAGTAAGGAATTTCAAGTAAGATCAGAAGAAATAAAGAAAATGTTAGCAAAGACATCTAAAAAGGAATAGGAATGCAGAGCAATTTAAAAAGAGTACTATAATTAGAAGATATAAGAAGGAGTAGAATAAGTATTGTTAACAACATCATCTCATTATTATTATCATGTTAATTTTGACATAGTAAGAAAATTGTATCAATTTCAATTAAGTACACCTATGCAAGCATTATCATATGATTTGAAATATGATTAATTGAGAGCTTTATAAATAGAAGAAGTTTGTTGGATGATGAATTACCCAACTCCTTGTTTTGAAATAACTTAATTAGAATATTTGGTAGTAGATTCTTAGACAGCTGTTCCTTATGCTTTATTTGAGAGTAACATAACTAAAAAGAAAGAGAAGAGTTCTTAATCTGGAATAGATTTTATAATCATATTACATGATATGTTTGAATCCTTTTTTGAGTATTCATATCAATCATTTTTAGATATTATCCAATCATAGTGGATTTGATAAATGAAGCATAGAACAAAAAGATTCTTTTATTGAACACTCCTGGGTAAGCCTATACTCTATTCAACAAAGAGCAAATCTATACTAATATTTACATTGCTGGTATCTTGGATTAAATATTATATGAATTATCGATAAAGAATAAAATAGATTTGCAAACTGATACTTTAAAAATTTTAGGAGTAGGCTCTGGTGGATTTCATGCATAATCATTTAGTAATTATTATTAAAATTCTTAGTTGTATAATGTCAAAACACAATTCAGTTTAGTTAGATTGCATTTGTGAATTCATTCACTTCAATTTACTCTTAATTAAGAAGTTTCTTCACTCAATCAATTAAGATATTTGAATCTCAACCTAAGAATATGCCAGAACTTGCTTTTGAATATACAAATACTATAATGAATACTTAACCTATTTCTTTAGATCAACTTTCTTGTGTTTTACAACAGAATCCCATAAATTAATTAGGTAGATAAGTAATTTTGGAGGGTATATTTAATTTCAATTATAGGTTTGTTGTAAAGTCCTTCATTTTTGGAGAGATTCTAAAAGCTAATTCTGAGTGTATAGGTATATCATTCCTTAAAGAATTGTTTGGTTAATATCTCTGAGGCTGACTTATTATAAACCTTTTTGTAGGATGAGACTCTTGATGTGAATAATGTTGCATTGTCAAAGAAGATTTAAATGAATAAAAGAACAGTTTAATATATTGAGGGTGGACACTCTGTTTTATATGAAAATAAGGATCAATTAGTATAAATTTTAAACAGATTAGCATGACTTATATAAATAATTTATTAAAATGTATAAGTTTTTGATACTATTGTGCATATTTTTGAATTTAAGTGAAACTAAGAGTGTTCAGAAGAGTTTTCGAATTAGATAGATGTCAGACTGGGAATATCTGACAAAATTTGGAGCTGAAGTTGGAAGTCTGTCCTATCATATTAAATTCAGAATCGTTGGATTAGAATCAGAAGAGATGAGGGAGAGATCATACCCAATTCTTTTTGAGTTGCATTTGGATGAATAATGGCCTGAAGTATTAGAAAAGCCACCATGTGAAGTAAATAAAATTGAAACTAATTTCATTAGAGAGCTGATTTAGCTAAACGAAAAGAGACTATTTAGGTACCTGGAAATGGAGAATATTCACAAGTATTCTAAGGGAATATTAAAGCCAAATTAAGAGCTCATATGTGGTATTATACTATATCAGATTGCCATCGAAGATTAAGAGATGAATTTAAAGACGAGTAGTATAGAAAACTTAAATTTGAAGTGGATATTCATGTAAGGAATGTTGACAAGACTGAATTCTCTGTTGAACAGTTTGGAATTCATTATTTTATGATTGTGGTAGTTTTGGTTGACATTATAATGCTTGCTTATAACGTCTATTATATAGTTTAACGACATGAGAAATATGAAGAATTTAGTTTGGNAATTATTATTAAAATTCTTAGTTGTATAATGTCAAAACACAATTCAGTTTAGTTAGATTGCATTTGTGAATTCATTCACTTCAATTTACTCTTAATTAAGAAGTTTCTTCACTCAATCAATTAAGATATTTGAATCTCAACCTAAGAATATGCCAGAACTTGCTTTTGAATATACAAATACTATAATGAATACTTAACCTATTTCTTTAGATCAACTTTCTTGTGTTTTACAACAGAATCCCATAAATTAATTAGGTAGATAAGTAATTTTGGAGGGTATATTTAATTTCAATTATAGGTTTGTTGTAAAGTCCTTCATTTTTGGAGAGATTCTAAAAGCTAATTCTGAGTGTATAGGTATATCATTCCTTAAAGAATTGTTTGGTTAATATCTCTGAGGCTGACTTATTATAAACCTTTTTGTAGGATGAGACTCTTGATGTGAATAATGTTGCATTGTCAAAGAAGATTTAAATGAATAAAAGAACAGTTTAATATATTGAGGGTGGACACTCTGTTTTATATGAAAATAAGGATCAATTAGTATAAATTTTAAACAGATTAGCATGACTTATATAAATAATTTATTAAAATGTATAAGTTTTTGATACTATTGTGCATATTTTTGAATTTAAGTGAAACTAAGAGTGTTCAGAAGAGTTTTCGAATTAGATAGATGTCAGACTGGGAATATCTGACAAAATTTGGAGCTGAAGTTGGAAGTCTGTCCTATCATATTAAATTCAGAATCGTTGGATTAGAATCAGAAGAGATGAGGGAGAGATCATACCCAATTCTTTTTGAGTTGCATTTGGATGAATAATGGCCTGAAGTATTAGAAAAGCCACCATGTGAAGTAAATAAAATTGAAACTAATTTCATTAGAGAGCTGATTTAGCTAAACGAAAAGAGACTATTTAGGTACCTGGAAATGGAGAATATTCACAAGTATTCTAAGGGAATATTAAAGCCAAATTAAGAGCTCATATGTGGTATTATACTATATCAGATTGCCATCGAAGATTAAGAGATGAATTTAAAGACGAGTAGTATAGAAAACTTAAATTTGAAGTGGATATTCATGTAAGGAATGTTGACAAGACTGAATTCTCTGTTGAACAGTTTGGAATTCATTATTTTATGATTGTGGTAGTTTTGGTTGACATTATAATGCTTGCTTATAACGTCTATTATATAGTTTAACGACATGAGAAATATGAAGAATTTAGTTTGGCATTGTTTCTTTTGATTGTCACTCTTTTCCTTGAAACTATCTCTTATGGTTTAAACTTATTACATTTATGGGTGTACAGTTATAATGGATAAGGTGTTTTGGCATTACATGTGATTTCAGTAATAGTTTAGGTATAACTTAATAATTTAACATAGGTTGCATCTCAATTCTCTTTAACTATGATTTTAGTCATGTTATCATGGGGTTGGTAAATAAATTTTACAAAATTTGAAAATTTTGAAATATTCCTGCCTTTATCATTATTAATAGCATTTTTTTAATTAACAATTGTAGGAGTTGGTTTTATTGATTATGATGCTTACTACAAAGATCACTCTTATGAAGGTTGGGTAGGTTGGTTAGCATCTTTTATTTTTATTGGAGAATTTATCTATTTTATTAATGGATTATCTAATACCTCTAAAAAGAGTAATCCAGCTGTTAAATAATTTATATTGATGCTTGGAATATATGGTAGTTTCTATTTCATTAGTTTCCCATTATTGTAAACTATTAATTTGGTATTATTATTTTAAATAACCATTTAGATTGTTGCCAGATATCTTAGACATAAAGTTATGGAAATAGGAACAATATCTTTTAGAACTGCGGCAATTCTACTTCTGACTCATTTATTTACATCTAAAAAATCAATTTTTGCATAAATTTCATATGATAGTAAAAGCTTCTTGGATAGAAACAAAGATGAGTGAATGTATTTATTAATTATTATGGGTATATAAAATCAAAAATACTTTCTATAAAGCCATCCTGCTATTCCACAAGTAGCCAGTAAAGCACTAGCTATTTTTAAATTTTTGTATGGATCACTTTTAATAGGTTCTGGAAAGTTTTCAATTTCAACTTTTGATTTACTTAATTATTATGATTTTCTATTTATAATAATTGTAGAATCTTAAATAATAGATTCTTATTAGATTAATTAAGGAATTTCATCACTATCATTCATTTCAGTATCCTTTTCTTTAATATCTTCATCTAATTATTATTGTTGATAAATGCTTTAAAATTCTTCCTTTAATGTCATCATACCCATTTTATTGAAACTTGAATTTGATGAAATTGAAGCAAATGAAGGTTTATTTTTATTATGTTTTTTCATCTCACTATGAGTTTCCCATTTCTTTTCTGAATTCTTACTACTTATAATTGGAATTGCTGATCTAAAATACCATGGTTATTTATGAGAAATTTATTCATTATTTTTATTATCTTCATCTGAACTGCATTATTTTATTTCATCATCTTCATCTAATTCAGAAAATGCTCTTAAATCACTATCTTATTTGGATATCTATCTCTGTCTAATCTATTTCTCTCCCAAATTATGATGGGTCTTAAATCTAAATGCATTTGATGTTAAAATTGGATCCACCTTTTCTTAGTTATATTATCTTGGCGAATTCAAACTAGTAGAATCTTTCATATTTATTTAAGCTAATTCTCTTTTTATATAGATTAGTTATGAAATACTTTCTACAACCTCATGATTAAAGTTTTAATTATTATCTCTCTATATTTCTAAATTCTTATATAATTCCTCAAGGTGCTCAAAATGAATTTAATTATGTTATACATGTATCTTCCAATTATGAATAATTACTAACAAAGTTTTCAAGTTTTGTTTTCCTACTCTAACTTATTCCACATTGATTTAATTGAACTAGGTCTTTTATTATTTTTGTAAATTTCATCATTCGATAATTTAGATTCAAACCATGTTATTGTAATTCATTTAATGTCAATAAATTGTTATCATATGTCTAGCGTACCTATACATTTAATATCTAATTATTTACCTATGAATAACGAATTTTTAATTAATCGTTTTCCTATCTCAAAGAACTAGCCAACTTAGTAAACTCTATATTTTCCTCTTATAACAACACACATTTCTCTTTACACATTAATATTCCATCCTAAAGATCTTCAAATTTATGTTATTCTGATTCTCTTTTATTACTACTCTCCAAAACCTTTTCTATCCTTGTTTACTCTTATTCTCTTTCATCTAGTTTCTAAAGCAATCTTTCTCTTTACTCTCTAATACTATCCAATATTTAGCCTTATGTTTGCAATAACTGCTCTTGTTACATTTTCTCTTGACTTAGTTTCAATATTTTTTAGCTAATCAAAGTTTGCTCAAATTCTTTTTATTAAAACTTGTTTGAGTAAATTTAAACAAAATTCTAAAAGATTTCATCTAGTTATTAGTTTGTATTGCTCATCTATTCATACTTATTTGTATATGAAGTTAGTATTTAAATCAAATTGCACTACCAACTTAAACTTACATGATTCATCTATTTAATTATTTTTATTAATCAATTATTATTTGTACATACAAATAAATCATCATCATTAATATTCACTCATCAATTCATTTCAGCAAACATTTCTTTCTAAATTTCATATATAGTGTTATGTGCAACTTATGAAAAATTACTTTCCTACCTAATTCAAATTCAAATTCTTTCAAATTCTATCAAATAAATCAAAAATCCTCTTTTATTCAAACTATGCCATTATCTATGATAATAATTCTATTCATTTTTTCTCTTCATGTAAAAATCTTAGACAATAATCCATTTTAATTAGTTTGATAATATTCAAATGATGATATCAATACTATTACTTTAAATTTATACAGAGTAGCATTAAAAATTATTTTAGCTTAAGAATAATCAAATTTTTAAAGATTTTTACCTTACCTTTTCCTGATCCTTCTGAATTTCTCATTTTTTTTTTTATAACATATAGAAATGTTCCATTACTTTATTATTATTCTTTTTATAGTTTTGAAAATTTGGGAAAAATTTAGATTTTTGATCCTTTAAAATGACTTTATATAATTTTTCAATTTTAATCCCATTTGAAATAAAATCTTATTTGTGTAATATTAGAATTCCTCTATATCTTCGTTTTAATGAGTTTTCTCACATTTAGTCACTTAATTTTTTACTTTAATTTTTGAAATATAATTAAGTTTTTATTCATTTTTTACAAAATTAATTGTATCTTTAACTGCGTCTACAATTATCTATAAAAATTTTCTTATTAAATCATCATCGTAAATTATAAAGTTCTTCAATAATAAGTAGGAGTATATCAGGCATATTTAAAAAAAACTTAATGGGTGGAATAAATTATATTTTATGTTTTTTCATACAACAAATGAAACTAAAATTTTTACATTTAACTCTTTTCCATAATGCTTTTTTAATTCAAACTATATTAAAATCTTTGATTTAGAATGCAAAATTGAAGTATCAAATAATTTTATCTTAAAAAATATTTATCACTCATTAACGAGTTTATACCCCTCTAATATTATTTTAAATTCAAACATTTATTAACTAATCCTTAACAAAGATATATTCATTCAATCATTAATTTTAACAAAACTTTGAAAATACTTTTGCATTTTGAATTTTCTAAAATTGTGGTTATTTTTTTTGTACAGTAAATGATATATATATATAATTTAGTTCAATTTAATTGGTAATAAGAAATTTAATTTTTTGTTTTTTATTAGTAAAATTTCTAAATTTATTCATAAAGCTTGAGATCAGATGCACTATATGACTTAGTAGAGCTTTTTTTAATGAATATATAAGTTCAAAAAAAACAAAATAAAAAAAAGATAATTTATAGAGATCTTTTTAAAAGGAAACGTATCATCCAATTAAAATTCATAAATAAAGACACATTAAGTTATAAAGATTTTAAAAAATGATTTTTTCACTAATTAATATTAGCATTTTCCAAAATTAGAGATTAAATATAATAATTATTAATAATTAAATAAATAATTATGAATTAAATAGATTATTAATTTGATAATAATAAAAATATTTTATCAAATTAAATCTATATAAATTAAAAAAAAAAACAAAGAAAGCAGCATAAAAGATAAGACTGCAAAATATAAAAATAAAAGACTTAGTTGAATATTTTCTCATTCTTACATAGATTTTTTGACCAGTTTCCTATTTTTGGGAACAGATGATTCTTCTGATTTGATATAAATGTCATCTTCTTCTGACTAATTAAATTATGAATGAATTTACCATTTAAGAATTCTTTAACTAAATAAATATAGAAGATGTTTGAAGCTCTTAACGAAAAGCATTCTAAAGAAAGAATGTATAAATATAAATTACCTATTTCATAGTCAAAAGACATGCTCCTAACTGAATGGGAGTTAAACATTCTTTTAGTTATTGCCACATTTAATCTAC
Organism: Paramecium sonneborni; assembly: GCA_905182985.1. NCBI lineage: Eukaryota > Ciliophora > Oligohymenophorea > Peniculida > Parameciidae > Paramecium > Paramecium sonneborni. The sequence goes on along the minus strand of CAJJDN010000138.1, from coordinate 113,285 downwards.
TTTATTGGCCTCCCCTTAAATAATTTTTAATTAAACTTTAATATTCTGTATAGAACTAGTCTGATAGTATTATAATTTTACTCTGATATTGTATTCCTAACACTTTATAATTTAGATTTCATTTTTTTAACTTTTATAATTTATTCTGGTTTGATTTCAGTTTTCTTAAACACATCTTTCATCCAATCAGTATAATCGCTAATATTAGATCTTTAATACTTAGGTTATTATGCAAAAAAGTCTTTATCTTTTTCTAATGCATATATAAGATATTTAGTTTGAATTGGTAGACAAACTTCAACCATAGAGTCAAAATATTATCTTGCAGCATCATTACGTTCTTAACTATTTGAATTAGTTCTATATCTTAAAGCATCTAAAACCATTTCAATTTCAAAGTTATCCTTATTTTTAAGTAAACAAGTTTCTAATTTATCAAATAATTATTATTATTAATCTAAAAAAGTTTAAAACTAGATTTAGAAATTTAAAAATACTTTTTCTTAAAATTTATTACAAACTTCAGTATGTTTAGTTTAATTTCTTTAGGATTCTTTTACTTTATCTAACTCATCTTAAAGTTCTTTTACTTTAGTTTCTAATAATTCATAATAAATTTTCTTTCTTGCTCTTGAATTTCTAGCAGATTCTCTATTCTTAGCTAACTTTTACTATACGGGATCTATGTTACCATCAGGACTCATTTGACTAGACTATAATTCATTAGATGAAACATCAAAGTGTTCTCTAGAAATTAGAGGAGATTTTCTCTAAATTTTTTGTTGACTCTTCCTATTTGAATAAATTTCTTATTTACGACAATCTAGGAGATGATTTGGTTGCAAACTCTACTTTTTTTTAGGTCTATTCAACTAATTGTGTAATTTTATTAGTATATATGCTCTTTGCTTGATTCACATTAAACAAATTCTTATTTTCTTAAATGATGTTTGAGTTAATTAGTTGTTTTACTTCAGGTTTAAATTTTGAACTTATCTATTCACCCGATTCTAATCGAAATATATAAGTACTATATACCAATTTTAATATCAAATTCATGGGATGATTATTAGCTGCTTTTCATTCCACTATCTAAAGAAGGCGCCTTATGTTCTTTTGAGTCCTCTTAGATTTTATGTTAAATATTTAATCTTTCTAATCCTATCTCTTCAAATTGCATCTCAAAATCTCCACTACTCCTGAAGAAAACTCCTTTTTATATTTAAGGTTCTTAATATTCATATATTTATATTGGGGCAGCAATATCCTCTAGTCCAACAGAAGAACGATATTATTCAGTTTATACTATAAATCCTGAATTCTATGCAAAACTTCCACCTCCATTTGGACCAAAACTTTGATTATCCTAATGCAATTTTCCAAAACTTGCTCCCAAACTAATCAAAATCATCAACAATTACATACTTTTCATTAAAACTTCCATGTCCACTTTAATTTTGCTAAGAAATCTCACTTCTATTTTATACAAAGAAATCACTCATTTTCAATTATTATTTTATATTAATTTTATGAATTCTAATATAAATCAAAAATTAATAATTTTTCTGCATTTTATACGATAAACTATCGCTATTTTTATAATCATTTTCAATAAATAATACAATTTATAATTAATTTATCAACTAAACAAAACAAAAAATTATTATACAATTTCTATTCTTTATTCTAGAATTTATGTACTAATAAATGTAATAAGATAATTTTATTCTAATATAAAATGAATTATATATTATAATTATTCATGAAAAAAAAGTAGTTGTTACTTCAACTTCTTTATTGTTTGAAGTTTTGATACTTTCTGTTTTTTAAGTTTTACTTAAAGAATTATTAAAATCAATAAGATTTTGTAATCTTTCAATTTATTTCTTTTTTTCCTAAAAATATATTGATATATAAACTTCTCTAATTTATGCTTTTTATTCTTTATTAAATTTCTTATGTTTTTCATTTCTTAATTTAATATAGTCTTCTTTTCTTTTTTATTTAGCTCCAAACATACCAGTTAGATATTCCTTTCTTTCTTTTTCATCAAAAACAGCCGCTGTTTTTGTTCTGCTAATTTATTTGAATTAATTTTTCTTAGTTGAAAAATTTCTATTCCTATTTTTCTTCCCCATATTAAAAAATAAATTATATAATAATTTTCATTAAAATTGATTTTATTATTCACCTTATCCTTATTTGAAATCTAAGTCTTCTGGAATAGCCATGAAATTTTTCATTTATTGAATATGTTATTTTCTAACAGTAGCGGGTAATCCATTAATAATCCATGGATGAATTAAAGCTTCCTCTGGTGTCATTCTCTAATCTGGATTCCATTTGAGACATTTAATAACAAACTTAAATCAATAAATAAAGATTACATCTTAATATTAAGGATCTGCTTTTTATAAATGTTAATTAAGAGTTTTAATTTCTTATAATAATTCCTAATCCTAAATTTTATAATTAAGTTAACATTTTTCATCAAAAAATTTTGATTTTCTAGATCCTTATTCAATTAATTCCTTTGGAGGCATACCAATAACCTTAATTTATAAGAATAGTAACTCTTTTTCTGATTTAGATTAAAATAATGATTCTCCAGTAAAGAGTTCTGCAATAATACATCCGAAACTCCACATATCAATTTAAGAAGAGTAACCTAAACCTAAAACAACTTCAGGAGCTCTATAAAATCTACTCTATAATAATAGAATTATAAAAATACTTATATATATGAGTATATCTTTTGATTATTAAAACAACTGGAACCAAAATCAATTATCCGAATACCTGATCTATTAAAATCTTTAAGGAGAATATTCTCAGGTTTCAAATCACAATGAATTATATTGCATTCCTTTAAGTAGAGAAGACCTTGAAGGATTTATATTGCGAATCTTCTAATTAAATCGAGATCAAAACCAACGAAATCATTTATTGCTATGAATTCATATAAGTTACAACTTAAAAGTTCAAATACCATGCACTTCCTAAATTAATTTATTTAACTTACGATATGACCTCGAAATTCGAAATAATTCAACATTTTTATTAAACAACATGAAACATCTGCTTTATTTACTACTTTTAAAATATCTATTTCAATAAGAGCTTATTTATAAAATTTTTCCTTATTCTTAATTATCTTTAATGCCACTTATTAATGATGTTTATGATCCATCACTTTAAAAACATAACCAAAACTACCATGTCCTAATTTCTCTAACATTTCATATCTATATGCTATCTAATCTTATTTTATAAATATATAATCTCCACTAAAAATATTTATTAAATAGAATATACTCTTATGTATCAAATCCATTATTGAATTATGTTCCAAGAGAATCTTTCTAATTTTATGTTATTTATTTTGGTGCTAAATAATAAATTGTTTCATAATCTATTATCTCCTTTTTTTCAAAATCACTCAAAACATCGCTATAATTTTATAAAACAACCAAAGCTGTCTAAGGTAATTACTTTTTTTAATTTTGTTAAAAATTATGTGGCTCTGATTTTTCCATTACAGGAATTATTGGAAAAGATTATTTTTGTGGTCTCTATTTTATATTCTTTGCAAGTTTCAATTACATAGAAATTATCTTCTATTTGTTTTTCTCCAATTGAAGTATTTTATCAGCAACACTCAAATTTGTATTTTAAAAAGAAGCTTTGCTTTTTGAATTCTCTATTTTACTATATTTGACATCTGGACTTGTTTTGATATTTTGTTTTGGTGATTGAGGTAAAATATTAGAATTTATTTATGTATTTATTCCTAAGTATATGTATTTCCAATTTACTTTTTGTTTAATCAAAAAATGTAGGTTTTTCTTATTCACTGCCTAACAGGGCTTTTAATTAGTATTAATAAGACTTTTAAGATGCTCTTTTTTAGGAGTCCATTTATTTTAACTCATCTTTGACATAATACTTATAATTTTATACTGTTATTGCTAATACTGATTGGTTTGCTGTTCTTTGTTGATTCAGGGGGTGATTTAAAACTTTATCTCTAATTAACTCTACTTGTTATTGGTTGATACTCTTTTAGAAGATGTCTTGAGTTTTATCGATTGAAATTGCTTTTGTATGGACTTTTTCCTAAAACATCAAAACTACTCATTTTCTTTTTTTAGTCTGAAACTTTGTGAATAATACTAGCCTTAGTTTTAGGTTAATTGCTTGTTAGATTTAATAAGCTTAACTATTATTTCATTCTTGTTTCACTTTTTTAATGATTATTAAAAGTAATTTAATTCAAGAGCAAATTTAATTGAATTATATAGATTTAATTAATTTGAGATCGTATCTTCACTTTAATTTGAATTATATCAAAAATAAATACAAACTCACTCTCAGGATTCATATCTACATTATATTTTATTCTAAAATACATACTTACAAAATTATAATAATATAATTATTAATAATTATAATATTTTTTTATATCAAAAAATGATAAATATATGAATATAAACAAAATAATCTAAAATAATTAGTTAACTAATGAAAAATCAAAGATATTCTTATTTCAATTATGTATTTACATATTTATTAATTTTTAAGAATATTCTTTAAAATTCATAGTATAATTTTATGATGCAATTTATATTGCTTAGAAATTAGATTTGAAGCGAGAGATGCGATTGAAATTTACCAATTTTTTTATTAAGAAAAGAATATTTGATAATTTTGAATTTTTTTTGTTTTACTTTCAATATTAGAACATCTGTTTGCAATTTACATGAACTAATAAAAAATATTTACTATTATTAAGTTTATTTGGCAAACGAAATAATGAGTTGTAGAATTTTATAAGAATAACAAATTAATAATTTTTATATTTAAGTAAATTTATATTAATAATTAAAAGGATGAAAAACTTCAGCTACAATTAATTACAATGATACTTGACTAAAAGGAATAACTTGATATTTGATCTAAAAAATTGATCAAATCAGAACATGGCAAAATCATAATAATTAATATTTAAAATTTAGGTGCAGTGATTTTAATTATAATTAATAGAATGTATTCATGATTTTATCAAATAAATCCTAAGATTTGATAGGAAATGGTGTTTGAATTTTGAATTATAGTCCCTTTTTATAAGAAGTGCTACTTTTTTCTGAAAAATATTTAATAGAATAAAATTAAAAAAATATAATTATGATTCTAAATTACAAAATATGAAATAAGATTTTTGGTATAGGACATTCCTGGATATGTAGTTGGAATTGATATAACCAATCAAGTTTAGCATTATTTGTTAGCTTTAGAGCACCTTTTGAATGCCTTTTTGATTTTAACAGATTTCAGGAAGCAATAACTCTTTTACTTTTTGTTCAGAATAAATTATTGTAATTGTTACTTACTTATTGAGATGAGTATGAATAAAAATTAGATTAAACGTAATAAAAAATAAAAGTTGAAATTATATAAATGNTTTCACTTTTTTAATGATTATTAAAAGTAATTTAATTCAAGAGCAAATTTAATTGAATTATATAGATTTAATTAATTTGAGATCGTATCTTCACTTTAATTTGAATTATATCAAAAATAAATACAAACTCACTCTCAGGATTCATATCTACATTATATTTTATTCTAAAATACATACTTACAAAATTATAATAATATAATTATTAATAATTATAATATTTTTTTATATCAAAAAATGATAAATATATGAATATAAACAAAATAATCTAAAATAATTAGTTAACTAATGAAAAATCAAAGATATTCTTATTTCAATTATGTATTTACATATTTATTAATTTTTAAGAATATTCTTTAAAATTCATAGTATAATTTTATGATGCAATTTATATTGCTTAGAAATTAGATTTGAAGCGAGAGATGCGATTGAAATTTACCAATTTTTTTATTAAGAAAAGAATATTTGATAATTTTGAATTTTTTTTGTTTTACTTTCAATATTAGAACATCTGTTTGCAATTTACATGAACTAATAAAAAATATTTACTATTATTAAGTTTATTTGGCAAACGAAATAATGAGTTGTAGAATTTTATAAGAATAACAAATTAATAATTTTTATATTTAAGTAAATTTATATTAATAATTAAAAGGATGAAAAACTTCAGCTACAATTAATTACAATGATACTTGACTAAAAGGAATAACTTGATATTTGATCTAAAAAATTGATCAAATCAGAACATGGCAAAATCATAATAATTAATATTTAAAATTTAGGTGCAGTGATTTTAATTATAATTAATAGAATGTATTCATGATTTTATCAAATAAATCCTAAGATTTGATAGGAAATGGTGTTTGAATTTTGAATTATAGTCCCTTTTTATAAGAAGTGCTACTTTTTTCTGAAAAATATTTAATAGAATAAAATTAAAAAAATATAATTATGATTCTAAATTACAAAATATGAAATAAGATTTTTGGTATAGGACATTCCTGGATATGTAGTTGGAATTGATATAACCAATCAAGTTTAGCATTATTTGTTAGCTTTAGAGCACCTTTTGAATGCCTTTTTGATTTTAACAGATTTCAGGAAGCAATAACTCTTTTACTTTTTGTTCAGAATAAATTATTGTAATTGTTACTTACTTATTGAGATGAGTATGAATAAAAATTAGATTAAACGTAATAAAAAATAAAAGTTGAAATTATATAAATGTACTTAATAAAATTTAAAGATTGGTAATCCTATTTTCTAATTTAGTTAAAATACATCAGGGGAATAGATTTATAGATAATTAGATTAATAACAAGATGATAGCGCTTATATGGCTGAGCCAATGTATTAATTAATTTTGACAGTGAAGAAACCGATACAAAAGTTTTATAGTTTGTTAATTTTAATAGAAAAGAATTTGATTAATGATTGAAAAAGATGGAATTAATGAACATACTTATTTAGCATATACAAAACTAAAATTAAAACCATAACGATGAAATTCTTGAGTACAAAAAAGATAATTAAGGGAACGATTAACAAAATAAACCTAGTTAATTAGTAAAGAAATGTAAAATAAAACTCGTTCATAGTAATTAAATCTTTAAAGCTAAATCCAAAGGGCTAATTAAAGAAGTTAAAATTATAAATCAAGCGTAATTAGTTGATTATTATTGAATTACAAATAAATAATTATAATATATTAGAATAAATTTTAGTATTTATAAAAATTATATTCTTTTAACTATAATTGATTCTCAACCTTTTGAAGAGTCATTAATGATTTACAAATAATAAATAAAAAAGATTCCGTATATAATGGAAATTAATATATTTATTTTATCAGTTCCGGTATAGTCTAGTGGTTAGGATATCAGGTTCTCACCCTGGGGACCCGGGTTCAATCCCCGGTATCGGAATAATTTTTATTTTTTTATTTTAAATTGTTCTTTAAATATATTAAATTTCTTCTTGATTGTTTTTGAAAATTTATTTTTATGAATTAAAGTTGGAGATAAAAGTTTGAGAAAGATAAATAATATCCTAGGCACCCTATGGCACACAAAAATGGTAATCCATTTTTTCATTATTTAAAGGTGGTGTTCATATGAATTAAGAAGATGATACAAAGCTGTTTTAGATTGCAGGAGCAATGATTAAATAAATTGGTTCAAAAATTGCAAAAGGAGATTTCAATTTAGCCACTATTACAAAACCTATTTGTTTAACAGCTCCTAAAACAGCTAATGAATGCTCAACATTGTATTTTGTTATTTATAAGGATTAAGCGATCATGATTATGCCAACATCTATCTTACAGAAGCGGCTAAATGCAAAGATCCTCTATAAAGAATGTAGTTGGTTGTAACAAATGAAATTGCCTATTTACATGGAACACATACTTATTTGAGATCATTGGCACCTATTGATCCTATGATTGGAGAAACATGTTAAAAAGTAAAAGATGATGGGACAGCATTTTATTGTGAATTTATAAAATCTGATCCTCCTACAACATTATATTAAATTTATGGAAATGGTTGGTAAATCTATGGTTCAGAAGAAGTTTTGGCAGAAATACATCCAACATTTACATAGATTATTGGAAAAAACCTGAAACCAAAATACATAAAATTTGCAGATGGAAAAGTTTATGAAATAAAGGTACCTGCAATGATAATAAATGGAGTAATGAAAGGAGATCGAATTTTAAATAAATTAGATAGTTTTACAATAAAATGTGTATAAGATAAATTGGTTGCATAAATAAATTTTAGTTATGTATATGAAGGGAGTGCTTAGAAAATAAAAAATAAATTGATGTTTTGGTCTCAGTAATAGAAACCACTTTCAGATTTGGTTGATGTAAAGATTAATAAATTAATTAATGTAATAAATAATATTATTAAAAAGACTGATGATGATGATGAAGATTAAGTATTTACTTTATCAAAAGGATCAGGATCATGGTTATCACATTTTGAGATTGATGGTGAAGTATTATGGAGAATAGATGATCCAATATTACCATGGAAGGAACCTTAATGTATATTACCAAGTGATTCTATATATAGAGAGGATAAAATATTGATGCTAAAAGGAGATGATGATACAGCTTAAAGGTATTCTTTAATTTTTAATAATAACAGTTGTCGTAATAAAATTGAAGAACTTGGATTGAAGGATTAGAATTTAAGAAAAAAGAGGAAATGAGATATTTGATAGAAAGTAAAGTAAGATTAATTCTAATTCTATTATTATCAAATCCCTTTATCTTTTTTATTTATTGATTTTCACTTGTTTTTTTCTATTTTCAATTTATATTTATAAAATATCTCAAAATTATGGGCAATTGTGTTACCAACAGAACAAAAATATAAACCAATCTAGAAAAGCCCCAAAAGATGTACATTCATTAAGCTTTTGTTAGACAAACACTTACAAATCCAGAGTATAGTTTATAATGAAAAATTGTTAGATCTCGTAAATAGATGTTGTTATTTGAAGATAATTTTATTGAGATGTTTGATGAAAGTCCAATCTTTGGTTAAAGCATGTATTGGTTTTTACTAGGTCTATAAAACAATGAATAAAAAGGTATCGAATATGAAACAATGTTACCAATATCAGAAGTCTTTATTTTAGGTAAATCAGAAAACGAAATTTTAAGATTACCAAATAGAGTTTCACTTATTGTATTAATAATCATATCATTTGGTAATCTAAATATTAAAGATGCTATTAAATAATTTGCATCTTTAGAAATTACTTATTTATAGACAGCAAAATGTATGCAAGTGTTTATTAATATGATGTTAAGAAAACAAAATCTTAATGAACAACCTATAAAAGCATTTGTAGATGCTATATTCTCAAAAGTTAATGGTAATGTTCCTATCTTGCAGTTAATTAAATTTTTTGATAATTACCTGACATAATTAGAAGAAATTGTTGAAGATTATTATTACAATAAATTTTTAGGAGAATAAAAATTATTTCGTATTCCTTAATTATAACATCCATCTCATATAATTAATTAAGAATGGATAGCATTTATGTATTTAAGTTTCATGCAAAAAGATTGTAATAAATTAGAATTACTCTATTCTTCTAATGTTCATGAAAGAAATTTTGAATTATTATCTCATCTTCTCATTGATAGTTAATCTAGTGTATTATTCTTAATACAATGTAATGAAGGAAATCGTAAGTATATTTTTGGAGCATATACAAATTTTGAATGGAAAGATGATGCTCAACCTAGTGGTAGTAAAGAGGATTGTATATTTTAAATGTTCCCATAATTTAAAGTTTATAAGACTAAAAATGATAAATTCACTAGATCATAGTGTACTTATTTGAATTCTAAAAATTCAGAATTAAAATAAGGCATTGGATTTGGAGGTGAATTAGCAAAAGAATTTAGAATTTTTATTAATTAAGATCTTCTAAGTATTTAATGTAAAAATCATGATAAAACTTATGAATCTGGTGAATTAATGCCTTTAAAATAAGCTAAAGTATCTATTTTAGAGGTGTGGACCATTTAATATATTTAAGGTACCACTTAATTTAAAGATCTCATTTATTAAAAAATAGATGAATAAATTGAATTAGAAGAGTTTGAAAATCCATTAGTTCATTTAGATGAAGATATCAGTTCTTATAGGTCTGGTGATTATCCTTCGCATAGTGGTTCAATTAATTAATTAAAGGAAAAAGATTCTTGTGATTGGGATGGAGAAAGTTAAAATGGATTTGAAGAAGAGATCATCATAAGAGGAGATGGATTTGAAGAAGTTAAGAAAAATGAATAAGGATTTGAAGTCATTCCTTTGAATGAAACTAATGTAAATCATTTTATAATATACTTATTATTAGATTAGTAAAAAAAGTACAAAAATCCAAAACCAAGAATAATTAAATTAACTACCTGAAAATCATGATAATCAATTCGAAGAAGTTTTGATTAAAAAATCTGAATCTATGGATTCTTCTGCACTTCAAATGGTTTATAATGTTGTTTCAGGAACATTTGGTCAAGTTGAATCTGATGACAAGTATAATTATAAATATAATAAATCAATAGTTGGAATGGTGATAACTCTGATTGGAAAGGCAATGGATCCATTTCAAGTAAACAAAGTCGAGTTCAATTAAGTAAAGATTTAGCTACGATCACTGAAGATCTTAAGGAATCTACCAATACACAATATTGATTATATCCAAAAATATATTTAATACTAAAGTTTTTTTCAAATTCATTCATTCAATACATTAAACAAATATTAATTTTTAACAGTGTAGCATTTCATATAAATCAAATAATATTAAATTTAATTAAATATTTTATCAGTTTCCATTATTTATCCCTATTCATAATATTATTTTTATCTATTTAGAATATTTCCATTTAAATAATAATATATGCCTTTTTGTATAAATATTTCCTCCGGCATATCAATGTAAAACAATTCAATTTTTATATTTTTTTTATATATGAATTCTAACCTTAATAAATTAATAATTGTTACAATAGAAAAAATAATTCTAATAAAGATTAATCATTAAGATTTTCATATAAATTTGCATAAATTCTACATTATTTAAAATTCTTAAGGATTTTAAAAAAAAAGAACTTTATAATTTAATAAGCTTCTTTAAACTAAATTTGAAATCAAAGGATTCTAATTATAAAATAATTGTTTAGTTGTANACTTAATTTAAAGATCTCATTTATTAAAAAATAGATGAATAAATTGAATTAGAAGAGTTTGAAAATCCATTAGTTCATTTAGATGAAGATATCAGTTCTTATAGGTCTGGTGATTATCCTTCGCATAGTGGTTCAATTAATTAATTAAAGGAAAAAGATTCTTGTGATTGGGATGGAGAAAGTTAAAATGGATTTGAAGAAGAGATCATCATAAGAGGAGATGGATTTGAAGAAGTTAAGAAAAATGAATAAGGATTTGAAGTCATTCCTTTGAATGAAACTAATGTAAATCATTTTATAATATACTTATTATTAGATTAGTAAAAAAAGTACAAAAATCCAAAACCAAGAATAATTAAATTAACTACCTGAAAATCATGATAATCAATTCGAAGAAGTTTTGATTAAAAAATCTGAATCTATGGATTCTTCTGCACTTCAAATGGTTTATAATGTTGTTTCAGGAACATTTGGTCAAGTTGAATCTGATGACAAGTATAATTATAAATATAATAAATCAATAGTTGGAATGGTGATAACTCTGATTGGAAAGGCAATGGATCCATTTCAAGTAAACAAAGTCGAGTTCAATTAAGTAAAGATTTAGCTACGATCACTGAAGATCTTAAGGAATCTACCAATACACAATATTGATTATATCCAAAAATATATTTAATACTAAAGTTTTTTTCAAATTCATTCATTCAATACATTAAACAAATATTAATTTTTAACAGTGTAGCATTTCATATAAATCAAATAATATTAAATTTAATTAAATATTTTATCAGTTTCCATTATTTATCCCTATTCATAATATTATTTTTATCTATTTAGAATATTTCCATTTAAATAATAATATATGCCTTTTTGTATAAATATTTCCTCCGGCATATCAATGTAAAACAATTCAATTTTTATATTTTTTTTATATATGAATTCTAACCTTAATAAATTAATAATTGTTACAATAGAAAAAATAATTCTAATAAAGATTAATCATTAAGATTTTCATATAAATTTGCATAAATTCTACATTATTTAAAATTCTTAAGGATTTTAAAAAAAAAGAACTTTATAATTTAATAAGCTTCTTTAAACTAAATTTGAAATCAAAGGATTCTAATTATAAAATAATTGTTTAGTTGTACAATAATATTTTTCTAAATCCTTAAATATAAATGTATGATGAAAGTGAATTAAATAATTATAAAATAATTTTATGGATCTGTATGTTCTAAATATTTTTAGAAGATCTGTTAATAAGTTGAATTATGTAGAATGATGAGAATGAAATATTATATTGTTATTTAATTTTGATTAATTTTAAATAAAATATTAACTTAGATAATTAAGATAAGATTTTTCTATTATTATAATTAGAATATAGAGTGTTATTTTAATAAATGAATAATAATAACTCTTTTATAAATGTATAATAGATAATTAATAAATCAAAATCCATATTAAATTTTCTTATCATAGAATCTCTTATATATTTGGCTATTGAACATAATAGCAACAACAGCTGCCATAAATGGAGTACAAGTGAATACCCATAAGAATCCAAATCTACCCCAAGAGCCATCTTAAATACATTCAAATAATTCCAAACTATAAATATGGTTATATGAATACCTAAAAGCAAATGCTGGATTGAAGAGTGATTATCCTTCAGATGATAAGATGCGTGCTGCACCAAATCCTAAAGTGATAACAAGAGCATGTTCTAATTTATCATCTGTAAATCTCAAATAGTCATCCTCTTATAATACTAAAACAATCATAAATAGAATCGATCCAAATAATTCTCCTTCAACTGACTAAATACTTAATGAATATATTCTAATACTCCAATTAAATTATCACCAATCTTAGCATCTAAATATGGTGCATTTGTAAAATCTTATAGAACAAAGAAACACACCATTGCACCTAATAAACTACCACCAACTTATCCTAATACATTAAACATAAATTCTTAAAATCCTATTCGAGCACTCAATAAATCAATAAAGCTAACAGCTGGATTAAATACAGTCAAACGATCAGTCATTAAAATACTTAAGAATAATATGACCAATATTGCCATATTATTTCCTGATGATGCCAATATACCATATGTAAATATGAATGATCCAATTGTTGCAATTAGAGTTGATTTTATTATTGTTTATTTCTCTAAATGTGTACCTGATAATTATCCAACTGATGGGGATGACTCGAATCTTGTATAAGCTGCTTATGATTCCCCTTCTGTATTCAATTCACTTTCGAACCTTTACATATTTTTATATTATTTATAATAATTCCATAAAAACATAAATCAAAACCATCTTTTTACCCATTATTTTATTTTTTCTTCGTCTCCAAATAAACTCTTTGAAATTTCTATCAATCTATCACATTTAGAATCAATCATTCCATTCTCATAAACAACATCCTTTAATTTCTATATAAATGGTTCTATTGAATCTTTACATCCCAATTATAAAAATAAAACATTCAAATATTCTGCAAGACTATAAAATTATTTATATATAATTCTTACTCCTAATTCAAAATCCCTATTATTGTACATGTAAATGCAGGAATTAAATATCCATTTAAATTCACTTCTCCAACTAAATATTCAAAATTCCTTGAATATCTTATTGCATATGGATCATAAAGGATTAATTTCTAATTAATCACTTTAAATATTTATTTTTTCTAAAAGAAATTACCATTACTCAAATTTAATTACAAATTTTCCAACTATTTAGGAGATTGACTATTTCCTATTGTAAAACTTAAAGCACATTAAACTCCTATATTTGTTACAATTGTCTTTCTCAAATATACAAAAGTGTCTATTGTTTTTGCAAATTTCAATATATAATTATTTAGATCTTATTTCTACGTATAATTCTCACTTGTATCCCTATAAAAAATAGATAATTTTATTTACATATAATATGGTACTCTCACTTTACTATCCTTATTACTACTATTATGATAATTCAATGATAAAATTAAATCTGAAATATTACTCAAATTCTGAGTCTCCTCTTAATAAGACTCTATTTAATACAATTATTTTTCACTTTCAAGAAGGTATTTCTCTATCTAAAAATGTTTAATGTTTCTAATCTTTGTTTCTTTATAATTCTAATTTAATAAATTTGTTATCTTTAAAAATTAATAAGATATATGCTCATCCAATATATTTTGAATTAATCTCTTATTTTCTACCTTCTTTATTTTTAGAAGGAAAAAGTATTTCTTTTCATCATTACCTAATAAAGCAATCTGTCTTATTAATCTCTTTCTTCTTTAAAACATTATATTCACTGTAGGGAATATACTTGATATGTATATATTTTCAAATAATTAATTTCTTTTGAATTATCCTTCTTATCCTAACATTGGAGTTTAATTTATTAAAAATTCATCATTTAATGCATATAATTATGTTATTTAAATTTATCTTGAAACCATAGTATTTAATGCATGACTCAACTATTCAGAAAAATCTTCTTATGGATTTATTTATTAACCAAATAATTTTCCATATATTAATTTTAATGATGCAATATAGATTGCTGTTACTGCTTTTAATTAATCATTTTTTATCCATTTTTGAAAATCATTAACAGGAAAAGACTATTTCAAATAATCCTTTATTTATGGGTATTTTTATATTAAATTAATTATTTACAATAATTTCTCATTAACATTTATAGAATTTAATTCAAAATACTTTTAATCTAATACTTTTCCACATAAATAAATTAATTCTTCTAATATTTCCCAACTAGATGTATTAGATCTATTATTAAATAGATACGATAATGAATAGATGTTAGCAATTTTACTACCTAACTTTGTAGAGTTTTAAAAATGATCCACAAATTATTATGATCTATCATCAGTGAATTGACCAAGACATTTTAAATATTAAATAATTTGCAGATTGTTTAAAGGATTATATTTACACAATTTATTTATGGCATCTATACAATCTTTTCTTACTTAATCTGAAGGACTTTTCAAAAATGTTGATATCAATTGAATTAAGAATCTCTACAATAGATGTAATGGAATGAGAGAAATCACTTATGAGAAAGCATCAGTAACTATTGAGTCTATAGGATTGGTTACATTTAGTATATGGAACATGTACATTCCATTTATAGGAAACTTTTGTGGCTTATATTAAATACTGATAGAAGTAACCTATATGTAATTTTAGGCAAACTTAATGTTATTACTATATTTCTTATGAGCTAATTGGTAGACTCTTTAGGCTTCTCTCCAAAATTTATAATAGTTAATTTAATTTTGAATGAAATATTCATTAGTCAGGTTAACCATCTATTCTAATTTTGGTTCTTCAGTTATCATATTATTAATGTTATTATTTAAGTCAGATTGCTATTGATCCAATCTAAGGAGTTTATAACATTGATTAATCATTTTTAATCTCCTTATTTTACTGATCATATAAGTTTTAAATTCCTCTGAACTGGAAGTTACAAATTATTAAATATTTAAATAGTTTAAAATATCAGTCAACTATAAATTATTCTATTCTACATCCTAAATTCTCATAGTTTTGAATTTGATTCTCTCTAATTGATAAAGTTTCTCAACAAATACTTATAAGGATTTAGGAACTTCCTTTAAAACTGTTTGTTCATCAAATAATTCAAAAATTCCATTCTATTAATAATATCTCATAGGATATAAAAGAGTCTTATAATCTAACATAGGTATTTGAAAGCTTTTTAAATCTATAGTAATACTTGTGGAGAGTTGTTACTATCCATTAATGAATTAATTTAAATTAGCATTGTAACGTTATAGACACATTGATAATTGAACCATTCTTTAACTAATCAAATCAAATGTGAATTCTTATTAATCAGTAATTGTTGGTTGTCTTTCAAATAGGTACTTTTTGCAGAATAAACTAGATTAATAGCCGTTAGATATTTAATCAAGAAGAATGTCATAAGCAGTTTATTACTAATTTGGATAAGTAGGAACACTGGTTGCATATTATCTGAGACTTTCTTCTAATTCAGTATAAAGTTGGAATTGAGATACAAAGTTAAGGAATTTGAATCCCCATAATTAAGGTGATGACATCATTTAATCATAAGATTAAGTCAGTTTGGGTAAAGTTTTGATAAAGTTATAGAAATTGATAATTTAAGCATATTTAAGATTTTATTCTATTGATTGCAATACATGACTTCCACTTCTACTATGTTAATTTTGTTAAGAATCATCCCTTACAAAATCGAGTAACTTAAAGTATGCTTGATTATAACAATAGAGATCATTTTAATGGGCATTTTGTTTAATTTCAGATAGTATGTTTAGATCTTTCCATCCTTATTCAGTTGATTCCCTTTATTTTTCCCTAAATCCCATAATAATTTTATTTTAGACTGCTTACACTTTACTCTAATCAACTTGCTTCAAAGTATTCCACTGATTGAGTTATTGAAGTGATTCAGTAAATAACTAATGAATAATTTATTAATCATATTCCTTTTAAATTCCTTAAGCTTCATTAGTTTCTTATTCTATTTACAACCAGAAGTGATCTACATTGTCTTAATTATTTAATATTAATTAGTAAGATTAAGCTGGTTCTCTTAATTGATTCATTAAAATTAACTATTTGACCCATGGTTGAGTGGCAGTAATAGACTTGCATCCTAATAAACTTGCTTTATTCCATTATTCTTAATAGACTCCTTATAATTAGACAATAATATCTTCATATAAGAGTGAATAATATTCACAATCTTCATTAAGATATTGGAGAATCTATTCTAAAAGATATTAGGCTAAGGGCAGTTAATTTTTTTATCGTAAACATGTAATAAGATTATTGAAATTAATTTACATTTATTAATTGTCTAGCACTTAATGAATGTTTTACAATTAACTTAATATATCTTGAACTAAGTAATTTGATATAGTAGTTTATGTTCCATATGATAGTGATTATTATGAAAGGTATTCTGTAAGTTAAGTAATTGTTTTAAGATCATTAATGATAATTTAATTGAAGATTGGTCTAAGTAATCTACTACTAACATTTCCAGCTGTACCCATCAATTCAATTGCAGCACTAGGTATTATACATTCTCTTAGAGGCTATTAAGCTTAATCCTATATAGGAATATAAGAGAGATTATAAATAACAATTGAAGGTAAATACTCGCTTGTTACTAATTTCATACTAGAATTATATAATTTCAACCATTATTTTTTTCTATAATAAATCGCTAAATATTTATTAAGAACTTATTCTCTCATATTTGAATCTTCACTTTCAGGCACTAAATTAACAATAATCTTATTTGGTTATTAAAGTTGAAAATTTGTTGGTTATTTAAATGAACCTCTTCCTAAAATTAAATATTTAATAGCCATTAACATAATTTCTTCTCCTTCAGTTTACAAAGGTTGATCTTATTATTTTGTTGTCTAATCTCCTAATAAAAATTATAAGAATCTATCATATGTATATCCATAAATATCTAAAACCATTTTATAAAAGAATTATTAATAATCTAAACAAGTACTTAGTTTACTTATTACTTATAGAATACGTCTAAATTCTTTTAAAGAACCACTCCCTTTATCAAAGATATTTTTTAATACATAAAAACCACTATTTATTGATCCTTACTATTTTTTAAATGGATAAACTAATAATAATTCACATAAGAACATAAAATATAATTTGAATACTTTTAAATCTTATACTTTTCCATGATTATTATCATAACTATCAGAACTACGTTAATCAATTTTCTTGTCAAATAAACTTTGTAATCTATTTAGATCAAAAAAGAAATTTAATTAAACTTCAAATGGCATTTTTGAAGCTTTGAATAATTAATTCTCTTCCATCTTTTTTAATTCTGATCTTACTTATTAAGATCTTATCGGTGATAAATTACTTGATATTGCAATTAAATAACCTTCTTTATTTATTATACCATTTATAAATAATAAACGCATTATTGAAATACATTCCAATTTAAGTTCATAATCAGGAACTGATTCAATAATTTATATTAATAATTATAAAAATTCTAATTATTCTCTTTGATCTTTTATTTCATCAAAATTATATGCCATCATTTTTATTGTCTTTTATAAAGCTGATCTATATAGATGAAATTTTATTTTTTGATTCTCTGGAAAATTTTCAGGAAAATATAACATTTCTTCACTTTTTTTTATTCCAAATGGAAAATCATCACTCATTTATGCAAAATCTGTAAAATATTAGGTAAGATCAGCATTAGTATATTATTTTAGAGCATTTACATCCAAATTATCTCTTTCCCTTATATTAAATTTTCTTTTAGGAATAACATACTTTTACATATTATCTAAATATTGATCTCCTTTGTCTTTTGATTTTAAATATTCTATCAATATCTCTACAATTCTTTTCAAAGCAGGTAACAATGGTCTAGCATAACATATATCATGATTAAAAAACAATTTCATCAAAAAGATCGATAATATATTGACTTTAACCATTGAATTTGTTATTCTTGATCCCATAAATGTAGCTGGTTAATAATTTTTTCTAAATTAAGGATGTCCTTATATAGCTTCTTTAATCCAATTGGATAAATTATTTTAAAACTATTCACTTTAATCATTCTACGATTCTTTAGCAATTTTTAAGAGTTTTCTGAAAATACTATAAATACTAAATATTAATGGAGCATAATCTTAACTTAATGCATTTTAATGATATTAAGTTCTATCTAAAAGAGCTGGTTAAAATGGTAATCTCTATTATTAATTTACAGGTCTAGACAATGTAGGTGGCATTCGATTTGCATTTGGTCTAGGAACTATTTATTATTATATTTAATCTGGTAATTAATTCATGTTAAAAATTATGTCAAAGTATGGTTAAAATAATTAAGGAATCTTTTGAGGTTATTAAAATTCTGCTATTATCATTAGAATATGTAAAACTATCATAAAATATCTAAAATAAGGTAAGGTTGTAGGTTATTATTGAACTCCCCTTAAATTTTAATTAGCTTATGTTAATTCTATTACTTAATTTAATGGACTAGCTACATTCTTTTTTAAAGTCTCCATATTCATTTTCTAATTTGTAAGTGGAGCTATCATTAATATTTTCTTAAGTAAATATAATGCTCTTTTTGAAAGTTCAGAATCCTCTATGCTATGAGCCTTAAGAGATTATTTTATAAAGAATGATTAATATATTTCACTAGATAGAGCTTCATCATGATGTTATGGTTCACTCTAATAAAATGATTCCTTGAATTTTTTAGATTTATTTGCAATTTCAGCTTTAATTAGTTTAGTTTTCCATTCAACTTATAAGAAAGCCATGTCTAATGCTATACGTCTATAATTTTAATAATTTGGTGTCATTTAAGCTGATGTATTAGGGTTTAAATTGTAAAATCCAATCTACTACATAGAATTTATTATATGTATTGTAAATGCTTCATGATGTTTTTAGAATATTTTATGATTCTTTACAAACATTGACCAAAATCTACTTACTTTTTAAGCTGATTCTTAATCCAAACTTTATTCTTATTTTAATAATTATTAAGTTGCTTAAATCCAATCTTTTTGATCATGTAAATCAACTTCATCTAAACATGGTAATACAACATTTATTATTTTCTTACATAAACTATATAATTCTTATTCTGACTATCCACTTTCATCTAACTATTTAATAGCTCTTGTATATATTTTAACAATCCTCTTATTAACAGATTAAGGATCGTTTTGAATTAATTAATTTTTCTTCAAATATTTACTGAAGTATAGATTAGCATAGAAAGCTACCAATTTATCTGATTTATTAATCATATCATAACCAAAAGAGAGATAAGACATTTTTAAATCTTAAGGTAGTTGTTATTCTTAGAAACAAATTAGATATGAACTAATTTGTAACATATCAATTACAGATGATTTATAATAATGATTGGCATCTGAAAGTTTCGGAGTTAAACCATTTGGAAGTTTATATGCAAAATTCATAGGTACATGATGTTCTATGTCACTTAGAATCTTACCATACTATTTAAACAATTCTTCATTTATTTCTTTGATTCTCTAAAATAATTAAAGTGAACTAATCTATGCTAAATCATTTCTTTGATTAGAATAAAACAATATTGGATATATTACATGATATCCAATTGTCATTTAAACTTAATTTGATGATTCCTCTTCAACATATTTAAATTTCTCCATCCAAATTTCAATAATTCTCTTTCTAAGTTCAATTGATTTGTTCATAGCTACATTCCTTACCCATTTCTTAACTTTATCATGAGTAGAATAGACTATTAATTTTAACATTCCTTAAATAGCAGATTTACTGTCTTCATTTTGACTTATGTATTACTTTAACATACTACAATGTCTATTTAATAGACTATTAATTTATTAATTTGATAGTGTTAATTAATTGTAGGCAAATTATAATTGATTGTTTTAAAAAGTTCTATTTTGATTATTACTCTTTTAACGTTCTAAAAGATCTTTAATATTGCTAAGTATACAATTTTCCAGTATTTATGTATTTCTTTTAAGACATGAAGGATTACGTTTACATAATTAGAATCCAAATTGCACTATTTCTATTTTAATTTCACTTATCACATTAATAACCTTTTATATATAAGATTGATGAAAAGAGTACAATTATTCTGTTGTTGGTTAAGTCTAATTATTTAACAGTCCTTTCTCTAATGAACTACTTAGTTCTTCAATTGTTTTATGAAATCGTTCCATTTTATAATATAATTATGTCTTCTCTCGACAGAGTTTCTCTCTTAATGGATAAGCTGTTGGTTCTGATATAATTTATCTTATTGTTTTTATATACTATAATCTTTCTCTAAATTATTCCTATAGGTTTTTTATAAGTGTCTAATTCGAAAATAATTAAGTCAAGTTTTCTAATTATTTTTGAAATTATATTATTTATGAAGTAGAGAAAGAAGATTAAAATACATCAAAATGATTTGCTGCCAATGTATTTAAAAATTTAACCAAAGGTTTATCTATTGATTAATTTAATTGTTATTGTGAAACTTTGAAAATGTAATTTCTTCTTAATGTATATGTATCCGAAATGATCTTTTACACAATATTACTATTCAAAGGCCCATTCAATGGATTTGTTAATTATGATGTTAAATGTTAAAATAACTTCAATAATCCAGAGATGATACCCATCTAGAAATTCAATGATTCTTATGATTATTATTATTAAATGGTCCATTCCAAAGTTGTACATGTTTAATTTGTATTTTGTAGCTATTAACAGTTATCTAATACTATCTTTTGTAGATGAGCTTATAGTTTATCAGACAATACTCTATGAAAAACTTTACTGAATATTTTCAATATCAGTTTTAAAGATTTTAAGAATGATGGTACATAATAAAAGATTTCTGATTGTACACATGTTAGTAAAGGTTTCATTACTTTTTTTAGTCTATCATCATTTTCAAATAAAGTTTTATCATTTTATAGACCTTCCTATTAGATAAGTTCTTATAAATATTTAAAACCTGATTATCGAATACTTTATTCTACTCTCAATAATCCTTCATATAGAATTTCAACAGTCTTATATTTCATAGATAAAATTGAAGGTTTCAATGGAATAGTTTTATCAATTGTTTTTTATAGAAATCTTTAAATAGTGAAAATATAATTAATAGTTGCTATTTATTTAAGAAATCCAAAAATAGCAACTACCATATAACTCTACCATTTAATTTCAAAATCAATGTCTTCAATATTTATTTTAAAATCTAAATCATCTAAAGCATGTGATACATTGATTTATGCTTATTAGGATTCGTCACCATTAAAGATTAATTTACAATATCTGGAATACTGTTCATCATTCTATTATATAATTTTATATGATCTTTTTATATATTCTTCTATATATGATTCTAAATGAGGTTCTTAATTGAGACTTACTAATTTAAAAAGATGATATTAGCCTTATTTATATAATCCATATTTTCGAAATAAATAAGCAAGAATTCTATAACCATTAGCATATTTCTATGCTACAATATCTGACATCTTCTATTCTTCACATAATTGTTTAATAATGATAACTAAATCTTTCAATACAGTATTTCGACAGTAAGGAGAGACTAGAATTTCTGAGAATTCAATATTCACCCAAAATCCTGGTCCATTTCCATTTAAATTATCTAACGGAATTGCTTCTATCTTTTCCTCAATATTTTATTTCATTTCATCTCCAATATTCATATAGAATAATTATCCAGCATCTTCTTTAAAATGATTAGTGATTATTGTATCAAATAAATCCATACATATCTATAGTAGAGATCTTTTATAAGTCAAAAAATTCTAAGTTACTATTTTTATAAAGCAACTCAATTTGACTTATAAAAGAAGTATACTTTGATGACAATATTCAAATTTAGAATGATCTAAATTAAGATTCCTGATCAATTAATTTAATGTTTGATTCAATAAATTTTTTGAGAGTTGTTAAGAAATCACTCTAATTGTTTCAGGTAATTATCTTAGTAGAATAAATGAACACTCAATTATTCTTTAATCTGGAATGTAAGGTAATCCAATAATTTATGAAGAAGTATAGTAATCATCAAATTTTGGCAGTAAATTTTAGATCTCTATTAAAAGTTCTATTGATATAGATCTACAATTCAATCCTTCAGATGGAATCATTGTACCTCCATAAGCTAAAATAAATTATTTTTTATATTTTACATTAAACTATCATTATTTTACGACGCCTATCATCCTCCTTTTACAACTAAGTTTGTTTACCAAATTTCTCATACACAAATTCTTCAAATAATCTAATAACAACAGAATAATAAACATCATATGCCCATTTTAAATTTTAATTATTTACCATATGTTTCTCCATAATTTTTTTGTATTTTTTCAAACAATTACCCATTAAAAGTTTATTCCAAATGAATTCATGTTATTGCACATAGAAATCTTTGAAATTCATATTTTCTTCTGCTGTCAACATATATCTTTTGTTTAATCCCCTAAAAAGATAAGAAATCCATCTAATAGACTAAGGTTTTTCGATTAAATAATTTTACACTATCTACTCAGTCATAGCATATAGAGAATTAATATCTGGTTTATCAGATATAATTTTTTCTATCATTTCACAATGATCATCAGCTAATTATATGAAAAACATTTCAGACAATGTTGTTACTACATTTTCAACGTCTTCCTTTATCTTATGGAATGTAGCAGTTGTCATAGTTTGTATTATATTATGAAAATTACTTAGACCAATGAATACTTTGGTAACTGCAGATATCAATTCATCATCTTAATAAATCAATTAATCCTATTCACATTGACGTGATTATAATTTCATCTCTAATGCCATTCCTTAAGGTATTTAGTAATTATACAAATCATGATCAAATTAAATTGGCATCTAATAGTATCCCAAAAGCACTTATTTCACTATAGAATAACTATGTTAAATTGATGATTATTTAAATAAATATGTTGCTAATTATTGTTCTAAAACATTCTATAAGATTTCTACTGCACATCGTACAGTTTCGTTAAGATTAATTTTAAGTGATGTTTATAATCCTTCTATTTATACTTCCAAATATTAATTTCTTTTAAAAGGATTGTCAGTGTGATTCCTTTTAACTTCAATTGGCCATTCTAATTTACGAACTAAAGATCCTAATTTTGAAAGTATTTTTAAAGATTTAAAAGATGGATCTTAAAATAAATTAACTTATTTTGAATTTTAATAAATATCAGCCATTTTGTATTCAGATGGAAAAGTAAGCAATTTTTCTATAAATTGTTATAGAAGATCTCCAAAGAATTCTTTCATTTCTTCCATGCTTAAATTTGTTACTATATTTTCCAAAATCATTAATGTTTTTTAAATTACTTAATTTTCAATAGTTGATATGTTATGTAATGCTCGAAATAGACATTGTGCAAAAACTGGATATTATTTTGCTAAATTAATTTAAAGTGTTTTTTAAAATGGAAAATTGGCAATAACTTCTGCAACAATATCTTAAATTTCGACAATTCCTGTTTGAAATAACTCAAACATATTTAATACAATATTGACTCCACTTAAATTTAATCTGTGATATAATTCATATTATTATCTATGCATCATTTATTGTTTATCATTTCTATCATATCTATCACATAATTGTTAGAAATATTTTGATAATCCCTCTCCTTGATCATTATTTTAGATTCTTTTGACTAATGATAATAATAAACCTAAAAAATCAATAGGGTAATATGTTTCATGAGATTTCTTTACAAAAAATAGTATTAGCTATTTTACTAATGGTTTTACTATAGGTTCTTCATTTTATTAACATTTTACTCTAGGGAATAATCTTATTGGAATTCTTAATAGTTTTTATATTAAAGATATGTATTCATCTTAATCTTTTTACTAAATTTAATTGTTCATCCATTATTCTCCTCTATAATATCCAAATTTTGATGGTAATTCTGGAGTTGTTTACAATTCTTTTAAATACAAATGTAATAGAAATTCTATATAAAATTTGATTGATTGTTTATGTGGATTTTAAGGATCTGTTTGTGGACTAAGAATTTATAAAAATTCCTATAGTAGATAAGGTAAACAATTGGATTCAGGGCAAGTCTTGATCAAATTAACAGAAATTTTTAAAATTAATTTTGAATTGGGTTCAAAAATATTTTTAAAATTGATAGGATCTTAAAATTAAATAAAGAATTGCATAAACTAAATAATGGTCTTTTTCTTATAATCAAGAATATCAAAGTGATTTCTTTAATGATCATGTAATTCATCAAATATCATTAGTCCATTTTTCATAATCTTAGACATATAATGGCATTATAAATTACTGAGATAAGGTCTATTTTCACTAGTTATTTAATTTAAAGGGCTATTTCTTTGAGGAATGGTATAATTAGGTCTGCTTTTTTATTTATTCACAATTTCTTTATTAGTATTTGTAACAAATACCAATAACTTCGATAAGATATCATTAAGTTAATCAAAGATTTTGGATTTCAAATCTTTAGCAAATTCAACATATTAATAATAAGTACTAATACTGATAGAATTGATTTAGAATTCTTCTTCATCATCATATGTATAAACTTAGGTGGCTGCCTAATCTTATTGAGTTATAATGTTTTATTCAATATCAATATCTGACTCTAGAATGTATTGTTCTAATTAAGAGATGTAATTTTCATTTAGAGATTGAGTATTACAAGGAATGGAAGCAACATGTGTTTATGGAGTTGTCTTTTTTGAAAGACCCCATCTTTAAGTTCGAATAAGCATTTCCTTAATTTATTAAATCTATTTTCTAATTTAATTTAATTTCATTCCAATCATTTAGAATAATCGATCAAGTAATTTGTATTTTGGACTATGTGTAGTAACTTCTTTGAAAATAGATTCATTTTATTATTATTAAGGTTGATCAACATAAAATTAAAGTAAATTTTTATCTACAAAATAGGCTGGTTATTTTATAAAATATTCCAAAAATATTTTAATTAATTCTAAGGCTTTTTCATGAATAGGTAATTATAATGAGGAATCAAATAATATTTTAAAAATAGTGTTGAATATTTTTTCCATATAAATTTAATTATTAATAAAATCTGTTTGCATTTTTTCTAGATTAGTAATTTATTAAGTAGATTAATCATATTTAGGCAGATAGCTTTATACAAGATGTTTAATAATATCTAACCAATTTTAATATATGATAGTTTTTTGGAAAGGAGGTATTTTGAGATTTTTGCCAACAATAGTTTCTTCATCAATTAATTCAATAAGATTAGCATTAATTTCATTAATTTTGTCTTGTATTTCATTTGGTTAAATAGGATCTCTTTTTTAAGTCATGGCTTATTTAAGTCGATTACTGATATCAATTCTGATAGGAATAATGTCAACTGGACAATGTTTAAGTGTTTTGATAATAATTGCTACAACTTAATCTAATTTAATTGTATCAGATAATTCTTTAATAATTCTGGATTAAGATTATACTTAACCTTCATCTCTTTTGATTGTAAATGCTAACAATTATAAAAACTTGGAATAAGCATTGTATAATTCATGGACTATGTTTCTGGGTACTTTTTGCAACAAGTCTTAGAAGTTGGTTTCATTGATAACTTAATTCATAGTTTTGAGTGCTCTCTTTAAGACTTCTCTCATTTATATTTTGGTCTAGCTTTTATTGTCTTTTTTACCTCATCTCTAACAATGGAATCAAGCACAAAAATAGTGTAAATGAAAAATGGAGGAATATTGGTCACAAACGATAAACTATGGATATTTAAACGGATGTCTTTTTCTCTTTTATCATCATTATCATATGATAAAACATAAGATTAATCATGAAATGGATTTATTTAATTATCACCAATTAATTTCTTATATTAAGATCTCTTAAGTTCATTATTAAATTTAACTAAGAATTCGATTCTTTATTCAAAAAAGTTGTATAATTTTAGAAGTAATGCATCCGTGAAAATACTATTAGATCTTTAGTATTGATGTGATTACTATTAATTGTTCTTAAGTAAATCATTCATTATTCTTATGGCTATTGCTGCATTATTTTCATTGTCTTTCTCTAATACTACTGTTAATTGATCAACTACTAACTAAGTCATGTGTTATAATAGAATCTTTTTCTGTAGTAATTCAACTGTGGCGGCTCTAATATTGAACTTTACATTTCGACTTGTTTAAGGATCTACATGCATCAATACGTAAACTAAGAAGTTTAAGCTATTGTCAATAAACCATTTTTGGTGACTCTATAAATTTTACTATATTTTGAATTATAAATATTCATACATGATTAGGATCTCGACTTCTCTCTGTATGAGATTCCTCTTAAATTCTTCCTAATCTATCACGAATTTCATATATATTCCTTTCTGAAAACATTTCATTACTATTTCTGCTATTTTGTAAGAAATTATTCAAAGCCTCTTTTAATTTCTCAAAATAAGCAGGGTCAATTTATGCCATATTTTATTTTAATATTAACAATCAACATCAATGATATTTAAATAATTCAAAACTAAATATATATTATCTAATATCAATAGACCCTTTCTCATCAACCATATTATTATTAATTATTTATTTTTCTATGCTTTCTTATCAAAATCTAGCCTAAACTGATTATCAAAAGCAAAACGATATTCCTGTTACCAATCCTTTACATAGACCAAAACAAAATAGTCTTAATCTCTAAACTTCTCCTGTGCCTCATCCATTTAATACATTACTTCCATCCAATCTGTAATCAAATATCTTCTTTATTTCTATATAGTTTACAAAAATAACAACTTGATTAAGATAGATAATCGTAAACATCTTATCATTTCTAGATATAAATCAAATCTCTCATAAAAAGCACAATCCTGTTGTTACATACCAAATACAATCGATCCTCAAGAATAAATATTGCTTGATTAATAATAACATTTAATGGATCAAAGTGAAGATTTAAAGTATCATATTTATGTATATTATTTAGATCTCAAAATAAACAACTTTTATCAGAAAACAATTCCCTTAAAAAATTGGTTGAGTAACTTTAACTTGAATTGTAATAATATATCTATTTCTTTATATCCTAGATCATCTAATAAGAATCTTAAATCTTAAGAATTTGAAATCAAATCTAAATTAGATTATTAAGAAGAAATCATTGTCAAACTTAAATCAGAGGTTAGAAGAAAATCTGATCTTATCTAATAGAACTAATTTAAACTTACAGAACTTGATCGTCTATAAAATAAATTAGAAGAATATTCAGGTCTTACTAAAAAATATTAAGAATAAATCTAAGTAATCTCTGAATATAAAGAATAAAACCAAGAATAAAAAAGATTATTGTCTCAATATATAAACACTGAATATGAAAATCAGAATCTAAAAGAATATATAGATACCTATAAATAACAATTAAGAGATAAAGATGTCAAAATTCAATAATTAAAAGAATAATCTGAATTGTTATACTCTGATAATAAAAAAATTAAAACAACCTTAGATATGCTTAATTTTGAGTTCAAAAAATCCTAAGAAGGCTATAATGAAACCTTGCATAGAGCTAATATTTCTAATACAGAATTACAAGGATAATTAAGTTTATTATAAAAAAATCTAGCTAATCAAGCCCATCAAATTGAATTACAAAAATAATAAGTTAAATAATTTGAACTTTAAGAAAAAGAACTATACAGTACGAAATATCAATATCTCAAATTAGATGAAAAATTTTAATCCTTAACATAATAAAACATTAAATGTAAAGAATTTATATTTATTTTTAGAAACTAAAGAAATTGATAAATTACTTATGACATTAAAGAATGGTAAATAAGAATATTTAAATTTACAATAAAAATTTGCACATTCAGAATAAGAAAATAAAAGATTATCTGATTTATCTATGCAATTAGCTAAATCAAAAAATTAATTAGAATAATAATTTTAGCTATAAGAATAAGAATTGATAAAAAAATAAGGGAATCTCGATTCTCTTGCATAAAAATAAATTGAATTCAAAACAATAATAGAAAAGTAATAAGGTTAAATTTAAGTACTTGAGAATGAACTTAAAAAGAGAGAAACAATCATTCTCAATTTTGAATAATAAATTTAAACCTAAAAAGGATAAATGGAATAAGTTTCACATATTGATACATAAAAAAAAAATGAAATCAATCATAATTATGCTAAAATGAAAGAAATGCACAATGACCTGATTTTATATGAAAAATAAGTGAAACAAATAAATCAAGGTAATGATAATCATATAATTTAAAGAGAATTATTAACTCAAATAATAAAACCAAGTTATATCAGAGAGAAATAATTAGTAAGAACTTGAAATAATAAAATTAAGAGTAAATATTAATATTTAAATTAGGAATAAATAATTCAATTAGATAGCCGCATTAGATTTTTTGAAAAAGAAATCCAAAATTATTCATTTTAACAGAAATTGGCTACAGCTCGACCATTTAACCCTCAAGATAAAGTATTTCAAAATTAATAGCTTTCTTCTTAATAAAATACTCCAATTGGTTCATTTAATAACCAATTTAATTAATTAAAATGATTATATACATATTTATATGTATTAAATTTATCAATAAATCTTATTTTTGTACTTTTTTTTGACAAGATTAAATTTGTAACTGCTAAAGCTTTTTTATTAGATTCTAAAAATAAAATAAGAAACCTAAGAATTTAAATAAATAATACATTTTATATTTTAGATGATAAATTAGTAATCAATAGATTTTACATTATTGATTATTTTTATAATTTATAAAATCTTATAAATATGTGAGAAAATTTTAGAAGTATATTGATGGTATTGAATATAATTATATCATATTTTTCAAAATTTAATAATGTATCGAAACCTGCAATTTATATGTTAAAATATAAAAAATCTTAATAAAGATTTAATTTTTGGTTCAATATAAATTAATTTTTATAGCGATATAGATAATATATTAAATAATATACAATTGCAAGTTACTTTAAGTTTCTGATTGAATAAATTAAGAAAATATTAATATTATTTTAATATTCTAGATTAACAATTATTATAATTTTATATAAAATGATTGGTGATTTTTGGACAACTACTGCAAATATGTATAACACTTTATTTCATAAACCAAAAATGTCATAGAAATTACTCGAAAAACCTCCATTCAAATACATCTTTGACATAATTATGGAAACTATGAAATAAACTGGTAATTATTTTACATTTAAATAAGGTTATGCATAAGGACTTTTTTCAAATGAAGAATTGGATGGAAATTGGTATGATAATAAAGATAAGAAGATGTTTTTCTTACAAAAAATAATTGAATTGACATCTTTAGTGTTAAATGAAGAAATTGTTGCAAGGCCTATAAAAATTGTTTCAGGTTAAGAACCATAAAACACAAATTTATTATTGTAAGCAATTTATAGAGCAGCTATGAGTGGAACTAATAGTGTTTATTATGTGGAACAAGTAAATTGATATTTAATATTTAGATTTTAGCAGCAATCGGAGCAGGCCCTTAAATATTTGAATAAGCTCATGCATAAACTATAAAACAAGAAATAATAGATTCAAACTAATCTAAAATAATAGAATTGAAAGAAATCATATTTTAATAATAATAAATAATATAAGCATTAAAAAACGACCTAGAACTTAAAGATACAAAAATTTTTAATCTAGAACAATAAATTTTGACAATCAAAAATGAAGTAAAATAAATTAATATTCCTGATACTTGAAATTTAATATATTTGTTTTAAAATACATTAAATAAAATGAAACTATTAATATTAAATATATAAAAAAAATGAAATGTACGATCACTATTTTGCAATGATAATGTACAAAGGATATAATTTATTTGTTCATTTTAAATTATTAGTAAACTCGAAAAGAATCTCTAAAAATCAATTTTAGAATTTTTTTCTTTAGTATTTAAAAAAAAAATCATTCCAGAAAGTCCAAAAAATACTTAAAGAAATGGTTAATAAAATAGATTTAAAATAAAAAAATAATAATATACAATTACATAATCTTATTGATTGCAAGAGCTAAAAAGCATGACTATTCATTTTTGAAATTGTCTAAACCTCTAAGTATTTAAGAGAAAGTATTAAATAAAACAGTTCTTTTAACAATCTGATAAATTAGTATAAATTTATATTAATAACTTATGAAATTGTGTCTTATTAATTTATATAGCTTTTATTGTTGTTCTAAAAATGATGTCAAAATAATTGAATAAATAAAGAGAAATTAAAGAAAGAGTTGATAGCCTACCCTCAATAGAAGCAGTTTCAAGTACAAAGTCTCGGAACTAGTTAAAAAGAATTTTTAAACACTCAGAACTTCCATAAGCTCATTTTCAACAAACTTCTGACTCGATTAGATAACATAGGAAATTAAAAATAGATAATTCAGATTATGCGATTGAATCAAAATAATAAACTTCAACAGCAAGAAAATCTCCTTAATAATCAAAATATTAATCTCCTTAATTTTTCTCAAGAAAAATGCAATTTAGAAATAACTCATTAATTAATTTAAACTTAGAAGTTGTCAATCAAATTAAAGAAACTCCTTTTAAAGACACAACTCTATTTTAAATTATTAACAAAATAAGTTTAACCATGAATTAGTTACATGAGTATAAGAGTGAAAAAGCAATTCTTTCGGCAACTGATAAATTGATTAAATCTTATATTCGATTCTAAGAGATAGAATGGATTTTTAAGAATTTTAAACTCAGAGATTGGTAAAGTGTGGATACAATATTTCTTCGAATACTTCAAAATTTTACTATTAATAATGATAATAAACTAATTTAAAAAAAAAATAAACCAGATTAATATTTTTTACAAGTTCTTTCTGATTTTTAGGATAAATTAGAAGATCTTTTTAAAAAATTATGTGATGATTCTTATCGTTAGTTAGAAGAAACAATAATGAATTAAAAATAAAAACTTTTAAGTATTTATTATTAATATATATCTTCAGATAAGGAAGTTGAAGTAATGCATTAATTTTCAAAGTTAGGTAAGAAAGAAAGCTACAATTAATTTAAACTAATTTTAAATGATACTTACAAAATGAATACTCGAGTAATGGAGAGTTCCATTATGAAATAATTAATTGAATTCGAAGATCGATTTGGAATGTTTAAATAAATAGAAAATAGCAATAGATTTATTTCAAACAGAATAAACGATTTAGTTTATGACATTAAAACTGTAAACATATCGTGAGTTTATTTTAATAACTTATAATAAAAGTGAAAGATAAAGTTAAAAAATTATGTTTTAATTTGAATTCTAATAAGAAAGATAATTAAGGGAATATTTTATATAATTTATTAAATAAAATATGCTAAATTTCTAATACTTTTTGGGATCTCCAAATAATCATATTTTATATAATATAAATTTAAAACTGAATTTATTTATATAAGTAAAATGATCTATAATTTCTTTTTTCATAAATAGATATTGATTAGAAAGTGATTTGCTTTTATTGGTGATGTATTTTTAGTATTTAAATTTGTAATTTTTGGAGTTCTTAGAATTTAAAGAAAAAAGTTTTAATATTGAATAATTATTTCTTTTTTCTTAATAAAATAATGGCAGATTTTTGGAAACCTACAGCTGATTTATATAGTGCTTTATTTGAAAAGCCTAAAATGTCATAGAAATTACTTGAAAAGCCTCCATTTAAATATATATTTGATATAATAATGGAGACAACTAAATAAACAGGTTTCAAATTTAAATTTATATTAGGTTATGCAAAAGGCCTTTATACAGGTGACGAATTAGATGGAAATGCATATGATAATAAAGATAAGAAGCTTTTATTCTTATAGAAAATAATAGATTTGACATCTATGATGTTAAAGGAAGAAATAGCTGCAAAACCAGGAAAAATAGCTGCAGGTTTAGAACCCGAGAACACAAATTTATTATTGTAAGCAATATATCGAGCAGCTGTTAGTGGTAAAAATAGTGATCCTTTTGTTAAAAAAGTACTATTGTTATATAATTAATATTTAGATTTTAGGAGGAGCAGGAGCAAAAGATCCTGAACCTTAAAAAAAAGAATAGCCCAAGCCAGAATCTAAAGCTTAATAACCTCCTCCAAAAGAATAAGCAGCACCATAAGTAAAGGAGGAAAAGAAGCCTGAAGAAAAAAAAACAGCTTAACCAAAAGAAGATCCAAAACCAAAATAATAAGTTTAATAACCTCCAGTTTAATAACCTAAAGAAACTTAAAAATAATAATAACCTCCTCCATAATAATAATAATAATAATAATAATAATAATAATAATAATAATAATAATAATAAACATAAGAAGGGAATGTACGACCTTCTACTGCCAAAAAAAGACCACCTTAATTACCTAGTAATTAAGTTTAAGTTGAGTAAAATTAAAAGAAAGGAGGAACAGCTAATGTAATTATAGAAGGCAAAGGAAATAATGATGATGATGATGGAATTGTTATTTAAGGGAATGTTAAACCTAATTCTGATATTAATGCTTAAGAATATGGTAAATTTGTTAGGGATAATATGAAAAATTAAGATAAGGGTAAAGAAGAAGAAAAAGATAAGGATTAACCTTAAGAAGGAATTAAAATGAAGAGAATAGGAAAAGTTAATGTTTAAAAAGGTATTAATTTAATTTTTATTATTAGATAAAATTAAAGAAGAAATTGCATAAAATCTAGGAACATCCTAAGTTTCTGATACTATAGTAATGCAAAAATTAATCCAATCTATGAGCCAGAATGTGAATCCTTTAGCAAAATAAATTGAATTTATTTAAGATGATATTGAAAATATGAATAGGGAATTGTAATAATGGAGAAAGATTTATAATGTTTCTAAATAAAAAATGGTTGATATGAATAGAGCAACTGAAGAAGTAATAAATATTCATTAATTATTAGGCTTAATAACCATTATATGATAAAATTGCTGAAGTAGAAGAAGTTATAAAAGAAAAAAAATCTAAAATTTAAAACATTAAAGCTTAAATTATAAAAAATAAATTACAAATAGATTAATTGTTAAAAGCAGTTTTAGTATAAAAATGAGAAGAAGTTTATACAAATATAAAATTAATTTTTTAAATTATTCTTTTATTTTAAGTTATTTTTAATTACATTTTAATAATAAAAAATTAAATAAATAAATTCAAAATTTACCTGATTTTCTCATCCCCCTCTTTGGTGATGCATCAGGTTATTTTTCATGTTTGACTTTTGCATTTAACATAGCTGATATAAAAGAATAAAATTTTAAAGCTTTTCTTTTTCCTACTAATTGTAATGCACGAATTTTTTAATTTTTTTGAATTATATTTAATCTTTCCTCTCCATCTAAATCTAAAATCAATCCAAAAACACCTGGAATTTAATTGACTAATTATCTTATAGCTTCTAATTCCATACTAGTCCATTCCTCTTAGGCTTTTTGTAAATTTTTAAGCATCTATACTTTATTAAAAATACTAATTAACTTGGTTATCATTTATATTAAAGAATAAATATTATAAGGATGAGCAAACAAAGCATCTATAATTTGATAATATTTATTCAATTCAGCATTTACATATTCCAAACCCATAGATAAACAAACATTTTAAATTAATTTTTTAGGTATTTAATTGTAATGATTATAAAAATCTAAATAAGGTAAGTTAAATTCACAATAACTTAATTTATAAAATTCAACTTGTGGAGGATGCATTAAATATTATAATTGTAATTATTTAATAAAGAAATTTTGTTCAGTAGCAGCAGTAAAAAATGATTCTGCAGTCACTATTCCATCACCACACATATGTGCTTCTCTAAAAAGAGAACAAATTTCTACTTCTGATGAGGTTGGAAAATTAAATTAAAATATTTTTCTAAAATTTCGATAATTAACTCCATATTTTCCAAAACTTTATAATGATAAACAAGAATGAAACATTTCCTTAAGAACTGCTAATCTAGTTTATCTTTCTTATCTATAAAGTTCTAATAATATTCTTAATACATAATGACTATCAACTAATTTTATCTTCTATTTAGTAACAACCATTTCTTTTATCATATTTTTTGTATATATAATTTATTCTGCTGGGTATTTATGCATTATCTCTTAGATTAATTATTCTGCTTATTCTATTTTTATATACATAATTGTTTCAAAGTTAGATCTGGATAAATTCTTAACTTAACCTTTAAAAAGCATATATCTACAATGCAAATAATAATATACTTCATCAAGAGATGATTACTCAAATAAAAATTAACTATTTATTTTAATTTAAATACTTAAAAGTAATGACTTCATGTATTTAACCTAGTTTGGGATTCAATGTATCCATTAAAAAATCTAAACGAATATTATCTAATTAATCTTAGTTCACTTAAATAATCTATTTAGTATATTTATCTAGTGAGAATGTACTAATCCAAGAAAAAACAAAATCTGCAAATTTAGAAGCTACTTGTAAATTCTCCAAATATTAAAACTCATTAAACTTAGCATCTAGTATTGCTCGGATAATTGCAAAGTAATTTAGAGAAATTTTATGTCTATTAATATTTTTATATTCTGATTCAATTAATTTTATTTAACTCTCATAAAATACTAAAAATGATTATCTGGGATAAGTATATTTATTTAGTCTATCCATATAAATATGATCTAATTTTAAATTTTTCATAAATTAATATTATTATTATTCTTACTCATTTAATTTACTCATTTTATCCTAGATGAACGCTTTCATTTGAACCATATGAAATTTCTCTTTAGTGAATAAATATAATAATTTTTGAAGGTTTTCTTCAGCTTCTTTATTAAATTCTGGAATTTCTACTCTTTTACTCTTCTCTATTTTGATCTAATCTAATTCTCTTTATAATAATTATAGTTTTTTTTTAGATTTAGCTTCTTCAGCCAAAAATTTTTAATATCTCATTTATTAACTTAATAAATCCTCTTCTAACATTTTTGAAACGTCTTTCCAATAATATCTTTCATTATATACAGACATGAATGTAGTTTCCATTTAAGTAAATCTTTCTTAGTTGGTATTAATATATGTTTATAATTCTTCTATTTTTTCATCGTGTTATTAAATAATTGATTTTAATTGTGCAATTTTTTGTAAATGTTTGATCAGTTATTAATCTCTATTTTGAATTTCAATTTTTAATTCTAATGTTCTTTATTTTAATTCTTCTGTCAATTCTTTTATCTTTTCTTTTAAAAGTTCAACATCCATACTAATTTCTAGATTTCTTAATTTAGTTGCTAACTGATTAAGTTCATTCTACAATTTATGATTAATGATTTTTAATTCATTATTTACGATTTAAGTTTCTCGATCTATTTTATTATTGGATTCTTTCATTAATGCTAATGAGAACTTTCTTTGAATTTCAGTTTCTATTGGAGGATTTAATTCAATTTTTTTCGGTTCTTTTTCTTTAATTATTTAAAGTATGATTTAGATAGATTGAGTAAAAAGATTAATAGAACTTTCAATTAATTAACTATTTTTTGTTAATTCTGTTAAAGTGATACCCATTTAGGATTATTAAATAAATTTTTTCACTTAATTTAAAACATTTGGATATGATAACGAAACTTATTATAAAAGTATTTCTTGAATTTCTAGATATGTGTTATTCGTTTTAGACTTATCATTTTAGTAATTTAGATGAGACCAATTAGGATTTACAGATAATGCATTTTTTGAACCTAAAATGAAAAAATTGATATTACTTTGTGGTACTTGTACCTTAGGTAATTTAAACATGGATGATAAGACAACTTCACTTTTGGTATGTTTTTTTCTAACATCTTCCAAGGGACCTAGAGATTCAATTCTTTGATGTCTCATAGGAAATAATTATAAAATATTATATTGATATTTAAACTCATTATTCTTGGACAGAATTTTTAATGGCTTTAAATAATTGAGTTGCTTCTTAGATTGAAGAAAACTCTAAGCAGAACCCTTAGAGTTCTACATAAATCTTCTTAGGATCAAATGTTTTTTATTTGATCAGAGTCTTAATGAAGACTGAAACAAGTCTGACTTATCTGGCTAATTGTTATTGATTCTAATAAAAATAATAAGTTTAAGAGTTATACTTATTTAACTTCTTCACATGTTACAATACATCTAGTAATAAACATATTAAGGAATTAATCAGGAAGTGTAATATTCTTGGTGAGTTGATTGACTAATTCTAAAGTTTGAATAGTAACTTTGATTTGAATGAGGAAATCTAAATATCTATAAAATAATGGTATGAAAGATGTACTCATGAACATTAACTCCATATTAGTGTAATTTAGTGATAATATCACTGACTAATTGAGGATTGTATTCAACAAGATTGTTGAATTGAGTTAAATCAATTTTATATTCAGGTTTGAAGAGAGTTAATATCATCTATTAATCCTAAGTAGATAGTTTGGTAGATTATGCTTAGGCTATGAATATTCGAAATAGGAATGGATTAATATTATAATCCCAAACTGGTTGATGTATAAATGGAGGTGAAATATCTTCCCATGATGGTGTTAAGATTTAAGGGATGGGTCTCAAATATTCAGAGGAGGAAGTAAGAGATGAATCAATTTATTTCAATAATGAATCTAAATCTTATCCATACTCTATCATACTGCATTGAGAATACATATTTGATATTGTTTACAATGTTCAATTCCAATTAATTGTTACACAATTCAGTCAAACTCAATTTCTAATTGATCTAATGGACATTATACAAATATTGTAATCTTATATATTATGGCAAGTCCTTAGATATTAATTTAAAATTTATGTTACTTAATCACGTAAACTGGATAACATGAAATTACATATTTCATTAGTGCCTTACTCTTTGATTGTTTTAAAGTTATCTTCAAGAGTCTTATGGATATCCACACAGACTTTGGTGTTTGTTTACATTAAGAAAGTTATTTATTCAAATAAATTACTTAAATATATTAATATATAATTTTAAATATAAATATGATTAAAAATAAAGGACATTGGGTATATGGAGGTGCTATTATGCTTGCTTTACTTGGAGCATTCAAATATACAATGAAATCTAAAATATCATTACCTACAACTCAGATAGAATTCAGTCTACTACAATCATCCACCAATCTTGATTACAATAAAAAACCAGCAGGTATTATAAACAATGGCAATACATGTTTCTTAAATTCAGTATTATAAGTACGATAAATTACATAATTAGTGGCCTTAAGTTCATAACCCAATTTCATTGAATATTTATTTGAATTAGTTTAACATATTAATGGATAAACTACATTACCATAATAGATCTGTTTAGAATTAGCTAAAATCATGAAATATTTAAATAGTGATCTAGAAGTCATTGATGCATCTGATTTAATTCAACTACTCTCTGAAGATGCTGATTACTCCTTCTTTTATCAATAATAAGATTCCCATGAACTCTTCAATATGCTTATGAAACATATTGAAGAAGCTAATAACCAAGTTAATTCATTTGATCTAACTATGTTGAAGTCTAAATAAATGAAATCCAAAAATCCATTTCTTCATCATACTAAAGTTTAGATTAAATGTAATTCTTGTAACTAGTCTGTAATCTTTTCTAAATATATAATTTTAGTTTAATTCACTCAAAGTAGAAAGTAATTATGCATTCCATTTCTAATTAAATTATGCCAGAACAATCAAAGAAGCTATTGATTATATACAAAAACCTGAAATTATCACTGATTACATTTGTTTCTATTGTTCTTTGTAATTTTTGAAGAAGAAATATACTCTAAATGAATAACAAACATTAATTGATTCTTATCTTTCTGTCAACAGTTATGATGAGGATTCATTCACTATGATTAAAAAAATTATTGCATTATTAAATGCTATTCAAGGTAATCAATACTAAATAGATCCATAAAAGGCATGTCTTAAAAGAACAGTAACACGTTATACACATATTGCTAAATATCCTGTATACTATTATATTTTAATTAGAAAACTTTTTGTTTCTTTGTTAATCGACTCATTGTGCATCCCAATTATGGTTTAATTAAATTAGATTATCCTGTTCATTTAGATTCCACTTTTACTGTTGCTAATAAACAATACTCTTTCTCAGCATTAGTTTGTCATTTAGGAGACTCGTATTCTGGTAATTCTTTTTTATCATCATTCTAGGACATTATGTTGCATACAAAAGAACTTTTGCTTAAGATCTTGAATCATCTATGAGTTAAGATAAATCTTACAAGAAATGTGAATGGTACATTACTTCTGATGTTAAAGTCGTTCTTACAAAACAACCATTGCAAGGTGAAGCATATTTAATTTTTTATGATACATATTGATATTATATATAATAATATTATTGTCAACCTAGAAGCTAAAATGGAGATCTCACATATATAGTGAGATTTAATAAAATTACATGTAAGTATCCTTATTTACCAGATTTATATTTTAATATATCCAGTCGTCTTTAGGATACTTAAGTTTATTATAGAACAATTTTTACAAACATATGATTACATCTTGTATCAATATTTAAGATTATATTGTTCATAAATTAATTAATTTAATAAATATATTTTAATCATTCTAATATATATTTGTGTTTGGTAGTTGTTAAAAATAAATCTGTTTTTACAATTTCTGTACTTACAATTTAATTAAATTTTTCTGGATTCTTGTTTTTCAAAGCTCTTAATTTTTATGCTAAAACATCAAATTTTTTATCAATTAAATTTGACACTACAGAATCTTATTCTACATGTTGAGTTCTTCTCTAAGTTTCTTATGTAGGTTCTTCATATATTTTCATTTATGCTTATGTCTACACTATCTCACTTGTTAATGATTCCATTTTCCTTTACTACATAAGACTAGTATCATAATCAAAGCATTCTCTTCTTACCTCTGGATGATCTCTCATCTATTCTAATAAAAATTAATCTAATATTTTACCTAATTACACCTATTAAATCATTCTTTATATATTCATTTATACTTCTTTCATATATTCATCAAGATGAGACTAAGTGTTAATTTAAGTTTATTAATCATCATCTAATTATATTTGATTTGTAAATTTAAGTGCTTAATCCTTTTCTATAACATCTTTATATCTCATTCTATTTTCATGAAATTTTCTTATTGTATCCCCACATGTATCTTCATTTTCTCTTTTGTCATTTATTAATCCTTCTATTGTTTAAGGTAAATTCTTCAATTATTTTTAACGTTATTCATCTATATATGTTTTATTAAATAATCTTACATAAATAAATATTATATTTTGCTTCATCATCTGGATTTTATAATTGACATATTTTCTTTTCAATATCTCTTTTCAAATCTGCCAAACTTAAATTTTATCTTGCAATTAACTCATATTCTTATTTTAGATCATAAACTTTCTTCTTTGCCAATGTTGCTTGATTTTGCTACTTTGTCATTGGAGATATAGATGGCGATTAAATATCATTTCTTAATGTTGATTTACTTGATTTTGATGTAATTTTCTTTTTTTTATTACTTGGATCCTCTTCATCCCAATCATAATCATATTCATCATCATCATTATTATTTGCTGCTTCCTAAAATCTCGAAAGTTTTGTTTTTACTCTTTATAATTTTGCTTAAGGTGTATTACTATTATTGTTTCCACTTTAATCTTCAAATTTTGTTTTCTTATTTCCCTATTTTCTACCAGGTACTTATAAAGGAGTATTATTTTATTGAGGTGTTCCACTGCTATTAACCAAAGATTAATTTTATGAAGGCTAAAAGTTTTTCAATTAAATATCCTATAAATTTGTTCTATTTCTTAATTATTAAGAATAAATCTATTAAGATTAATTTTCAGCAACATTTTAATTACTGTCTTAACGTTAAAAATTTAATTTAATTTATCTATCTTCATTATTATTATTATTATTATTTTATTCTTATTAAATTTGTTATTGTTATTATTATTATTATTATTCTTCTTATTATTCTTCTTATTATTATTATTATTATTATTATTAAGATGATATCTATTTTTAAATTGGCTATTGTTATGTATTTGAGTTCTCTTACTGATCCTAAATTTATTCTTATTCTTTATATTAAGATTATTTTGTTTTTTCTCTTGGATTTTATTTATTAACTTATAATTATGATTATTAATCTGATTATTTTGATTTTTTAGATCTTTCAGTTTATCTAGGATCAGTTTTTTTTGTTCTTTCTGTAACTGGTTTAAAACTCCTTTTGGTTACTACATTAATTGTATTACCATTTTCATCTATTTATTATTGGATTTCTTCCTCATAATAGTCATCATCCTTATCAGTTTATTGATCTTATTCATCTTGATGAGGTACTTCTTCAACTGATGTATTTGGAGAATGAATTTCTTATTTTTCATTATCTTTATCACTTCTATCTTTATAACCTTGCTTTAGACTTTTATAAGTTCCTTAAGATTTTTATGATCCATCATTTTCTTCTTAATTAATTCTTTTAGTTTTACTTTTATTAGGTTCAGTTCTTTATGTACCTTATTAACTTGAGATTTAAAATTGTTAAGTATTTTCAGATTTATTGAAAGTTTAATCTGTTTTTTATTTGATCTAAGGTCTTCTTATATTAAAATTGGTTTCAGTTTAACCTTATTTAATTTAATCAGATTCATAATTAATATTGGTTGGTGGATTATGAGAACGAAATGTATTTTATTATTTTTCACTTGATTCATCGAAATCAATTTAATCTCTGGATGTATTCTTACCTGATTAATTTGGTTGCGATTATTTTTTATTGAAAATCTATTCTCTTTATTTTTTTTAATCATCTATAACAGATTATAGAAATTACATTTCTTCATCCATTTCTTATGAATTAGCTCTTTCTTAGAGATTCATTTTATGAGAATCTAGAAATTGTTTACGTTCATCTTCAGACATACTTTTAAGTAATGCAGATTATTTAGATCGTTTAGAATTATCAAGCATTTTATAACTTTTTTTTGATTTTTCTTATTTAGATGGAGCATTTTCTTCATAAAATTTTAAATAATCAATTTAATCTCTATTATGTGTAATTTTAGTTGGTTTAGCTGGATACCTAGTTTCTTCTAAATAGATTTTTCTAGTTGGTTCATTTTACATAATAGTTGTAGATTATTTCATTAATTTGGATGACAATTTACCAATAGGATGTTTAAGCAAGATATTTGTAACTTCATGTAATTATTTATCAATTTAATCCGGAGGAATTTAAGCTTATTGTAATTATTATGAAATCTATTATATAATATTAGCAATTTATTCTTCATTCAATCTTTTATCTGATAGAGAAACTTAACTTTCAATTTTAAATGTATGATCTAGATGAGTTATGTCTCTATTATAAGATAATTGTCTCTATGGTTCATCAGGTATTTCTTCATTTTTTATAACTGGTATACTTTTAGTTGCTTTTTCTTAATCATCAGATTCTATATCAAGATAATTAAAAGTTGAAGGTTAATCCATAACTGGAGTAGGATTTTTATGCATATTAATTATATTGGTTACTAAATTTTAAGTAATTTTTTAGACTGTTTCAGATTCAACTTAAGAAAGTGTTTAAGAATGCTAAGATTCTTCTCCTCCTTGAATTTTCTTTTAATCAATAACTCTTTATAAGATTTGACTAAATTTCATTTCATAATAGTTTTATCTTTCAAATTTGAATTCATCACTAGCATCAAGTTCTTTAGTAGAATGTTTAGGTTTCAATTCTTCATTATTTTATTTATAAGCACTCTTTCTCATAGATTCAATAGGTTTCTTTTCAAGACTCAATTAATTAGAATGATGATTAGATGAAGAAGAAATCAATTAATTAGATCTATTCATACTAGATTTAATTGTTTTACTGGTTTTATTTTATAATTACGAAACCATTGATAAACTTTACTAAATTTTTGATTTGCTTGTATCTTCAATATCTGGTTAGAAGTATGGTTATTACAATAATTATTGGCTATCATTATCAGATCTTTAAGCTATCTATTATTTGGCTTATTCTAAAAACTTTAATGTAGGTAATAATTTATTTTTATCTTATATTTTATCTTTACTAGGTTCAGTTTCATTTCCTTTTGTGACAATAGAAGAAGATCTAATTTATTATAAGATGGATTGCATTTCAGTAGATTATTCTTAGATTAGTGTTTCTTCAATTTACTTCTATTTAAGATCTATTTTAGATTTATTAGTGATATCATTAGATTCAGGTTCATCTTCATAATTATTAAATTTATATTCAGTAACACTGACATTTGGTTAAGATTTATATTAAATAGATCGAATAAGTGATACTTCTTAAATAGAACTTAATTCATTAAAATTATCAGGATTATCAATTCCTGGAGGTTTATTAAGTTCATTTTTCATAGCAACTTCTCTTTCATATATTTATTTTTTAATTCCGAGTATTTGATTCAATTATAATTCTCTCTCCATCTCACTTAATTAATTATGTCTTTAAAGAATGATTTCTCTTACTTTTCTTACATCTTCATGTGAAACCATCTAAGATTCTTAAATTGCTTATACAACTCTACTTAACATTAATTCTTCCAGTTCTAATTATTAATCCCTAGTTTTTGCCTAAGGAATTTTTGTAACATCCATGTTCACTACTTTTATTTAAGTTTATGGACTAACTAATTTAGGCAATTCTATATGTTTATTTACTATTGCAGCCTTTTCTTATAAATTCTTAATACAATCCCTTACAAATTTCAGTTATTTCTACTATGATGGAGGTTTAATTTGTATTGTTTTGTATGCATTACGTATTTCTTCTGTATTTGGTTCTTCGGTCTAATTTAGTTATTACTTCTTTGTAATCTCATTCTTTTTTTATCCATCTTTTGCTTTCTTCTCCTTTCTTATTTTCTGAATTGCAAACTTATTTTTCATGTATAATCTATAATAGAACTTAAACAAATCCACATTTCCTTTCCCTTTAAAACCTAATGCATGATTTGCTACAAAATCAAACTCTCTGTGCAAAGGAAACTGTATCTCTAATTAATTATCAATACTCTAGCGAGTTTTCTTTTCAAATTTTGGTCGAATAATAAATGTCTATTGATTCCATTCACCTCTATCCTTTACTAATGGTAATTAAGATGAAACCATTTCCATTTTCTCCATTTTATTATATTATTTAATAAAATGTCACCTCCTTAATTATTATTTATTAAAAATGGCTCTGATACCTAATTAAAATGACTTATAAAATATGTTTAGTAAGGCAGGAAAAATAACATCTGAAAAATATATTGTCTTCCAACAAAGAGATTAAGATTATCATTCTAGTAAAAAGTTCAATAAACCACAACCAATAAAATCTTCTGATTCATTATAAAAGAAAACATTATCTCTTTAACAATCGCTTAATGAAACAGATGAAAATCATCTAAAACATCTTCTAAAATTATAACAACCCTTTACCAAATAGATCTCTAGATAAGTCGGACATTATACATAGATTCCAAACAATTGCAAAGCCTCTTGTGGACAATATCATGTTAAATATAATGAACTTGATAAGTAACATCAATATCCTATACTTTTGACAGAGCTATACATTCAGTTCCAAATTATGATAAAACTTTGAAACAAACTATTCCAACTATTTCCAAAGAAGTTCCACATAAACATGAACCAAATTCTACTCTAGAGTAATATCACTAATTATGATAATAGTAAACCTATTCTTGAAAAACCTAAATTTAAATATGATAGTTTTGTTGATTTGTAAAGATAAATACCAAGGTTTATTCATCTTTCATTAATAGAGCTGACATTTTTTCAGGAAGACCTAATCCTCATCCAGATCGAT
Organism: Paramecium sonneborni; assembly: GCA_905182985.1. NCBI lineage: Eukaryota > Ciliophora > Oligohymenophorea > Peniculida > Parameciidae > Paramecium > Paramecium sonneborni. The sequence continues at coordinate 68,458 of CAJJDN010000138.1, read as the reverse complement.
TTCAATATTTAAATGTTACTGATTAATGGACTAAAGTACCAAGATATCCATAAATTAAATTGGAAAAACAATTATCTAGAGATTAAATGTTGATTTATAAAAAGAAAGAATTTGCACCTGATTATAAACCTAATTTTGAATTTGGCAAAAAGTTAATATATATAAAAAACTATATTAGATAATTGGGTAGTTGTGGAGCACCCTTCTATAAATTGGAACAAAGAAAAGATATTTTAACTAAGATACCTCCTTATAATTTTGAAAGTTATTTTGAATATGATGAATATTCCAAATAACCTAAAAGCTAACTCTTTAGTTCTCCAACTGCTCCTAACTTCAAAACCATGTTAGATAGGGAATGTGATTAACGTTCCTTATTACCAAGTTTTATGCAAGTAAACTATATTTTAAATTTAATTTAGAAATATACTAATACCAGATTAGGTATTACACATTTGAATTAAAAAATGTTGGAGGTTAACAACTTTAGAGATGGAAGATTCTTAACTGTTACTTCAAGTTTTATGCCAACCAATTAAAAATTATCAAAAAAGAATCTAAATAAATCCAGTCAAAATTAATCCTTAGATGAAGTTTGATATATTATTGAAAATATATATATATAGATATATTATAATTAAATTTATATCTGAATTCTATTGACTTATCAAATAATCTTAAAATCTATAAAGATATATTAATGTCTTAATTGATGTTCATTAATATATATAAAAAATTAAATATAAATTAAATCTTCAGATTTCTTCCTCATCGAAATTACGAGATCGATATAATTTTCTTTCAAAACTGTCCAACATATTATTTACATTTTATTAGTCATGTGAATCATTCTTTTTTTAATTATTAAGAAGATTAGCAAATTTAATTTACCTTCTTTTTTTAGGAATAATCTATTATTTATTTTTATTCAAATAAATTGAAGCTTCTTTTAATAAGGAACTATTGGCTTATAAAGTTCTACTGAAATTACTTTCTGCTTACTCAACAGCTTAACATAATAACAAACCCTTATATTCAGTTCTATCTAAGGGATGTTTATGATTTAATGTAGAAGTAGATTTAGACTTTTAACTAATATATAAATTTAGGAATACCTACTTAACATTAATTAAGAAGAAGGCTAAGGTTTTTTCAACAAAGGGACTTAATTTTACTCATTTTTTATAGTTTAACCAGTATTAAATGAAATAGAATTGAAATCCTAATTGAGTACACTTCCAACTGTATAGGGTCTGCTAGTAAGATTTTTTTGAGTGGATGTTTAAATTTAATTATGAAATTGTTATAAAGTTTATGATTATTAATGTTTATCCAATTATTAGAGAGTCTATTCAATAACATCTTTAGATAATCTTCTTTATTCTGTTGCTCCTCTCTATATGCTTTATCTTGAAGGAGATATTCCACTTCTTTATTCTAATTCAAGATTAAGTATTCTGCGACGAGTACTCTATTACTTTATTAAATCCATATTTTTAAGTCTTAAATCTTCTTTAATCTATTCAATTTGAATATCTTTATTAATTTTTTCAGTAATAAACTAAACTCCTTATTCTTCCATTTTAAGAATTTTAGGATTAATCAGAAGATTAATATATTTTTAAGATTACTGGTTTAATTTATTCCATAAATGATCTGGCCTACCTAAAAGTGCAGTTTTTGATTAGATGGGTTTTAAAACAATATTTTCAACTTAAACATCATTTTATTATTAACTTAGATTTTAAAGACTTCCTCTTTCTAACTTTCTTTATTATAACCTATTTAAATCTTCGTCTCTAGCTAGATTATAATAAATAATTTTATTTTTCTACAATTCTTATTTATCTTATTACTAAAGGTCAAGCATTTTTTTAATTCTTTTTTCTCCTCTTTATTATTATTATTTTAGTTAAGTAAATATTTTTGCATTAGATTTAGCTTGATGAGGATTGTTCCAAATATGGGTGTTATCATTATAATAATCATGAGTTTTCTTTTAATAATTATTAGTTGGAACTGTTTAATAGCTAAATCAATAATATTAATTACTCAGGTAATTTAGTTTGTAAATAATATTTATCTATTTCTTTGGTTGGATAAGCAGGATGATTAGCTATCATTATGAATATATAAAATTAATTAATCAATTTTCATTTATAACACGTTAACACTAAGCCATTAAATTAAATATTTATAAATCCTCTGCTGATCCTTCAATCAAACATTTCTCAGTGCTGGCTGCAATTTCCATAATCTTAGCCTTATGTTTTTCTTTAATTTCTTTTGATTATAGCACAACTTCCAAAAATTATAAAATCTATTTTAATTATAGAAATTACTAGCTATTCTATATTGAAACCTTATTAAATAACTCTGGTACACTCTGCTTGAACACTTCTAAGACTATTAGTCTAAATTACAGAAATTAGATCATCTATCTATTCATCTGGTATGAACTATAATATTATATTTAGATTTACTCCTGATATTTCATTGATAGCTTTTTTATTTATATTCTTCTCATATAAAGTAGATGAACTTTATAACATATTCACACTTTTTCTAAGATCACCTCCTGAAACAAGTACTAATTATTTTAATGCTTCCATATTATATTAGACTGATTCTTATTAAGCCACATGCTTCAGTCGCTCTATTTATTCATTTTCAGGAATAGATTTAAATCGATATTTAACACATCTTGAAACCAAAGGTTCAATAATCTAATAGATATTACTTATTTACTTTTGTGATATAATTACAAATAATACAAAATCTAGTTGTTGAAGCATAATCTTCTATAATTCTTCTGAGAGCACTTTAAGCATCATTGGTCATTGAATCAGCTTCATCAAGTATTATTATTTTATAATTTGGACATATAAATCCAGAGTTTGGGTTTTTAGCAACTATTTATTCTGCAAATTTTTTGACTTTATTTCTTACAACATTTATTCCTCTATCATCTGAAGCATTTAATTCTAAAACTCTTAATCTCCAAAAATCTGGTCCGAATAATTACTTAGCTAATGCTATTATTGTGGATGTTTTCCCTGTTCCTGGAGGACCATGTAATAAAAGATGAGGTAAATTTCCAGTTTTTAAGACTCCTTATAAACTCTAAACCACTTCTTCTTAATATGCAAGATCCTCTATTTTGTTTGGACGACTTTAATATTATACAAACTGTTCATACTATTTTTCAACCCATGGTAACATAGGTTTGACTATAGGTTCTTCAACCTGCATTGCTGATGAATTTTTGTTAAACTAATTCAGAGTTCTGTTTTACATCTAAATGAGCGGGTAATTTATATTTATTGAGAATTAAATATTAAAATATGTTTAAAATTTAAGAATATCAATATTTTCTGTGAGGTTCCTTAGTAGTGACTATCTTTGGTGCTAATACTTATGTAACTGGCTTTAAGACATCTTTTTATGAAATCTGTTTTCTAATTTAAGAAATCGTTCTTTTCTTTTCAACTGATGAAATTTTATTAACTTAATTTTGCTATAATGTTTTTCTTTGTACCATGAATTGTTAAGTATTTAATTAGTTGTTTGCAAATGAGAGTTTTTTCTCTGAATCGATTGGGTTCAAAGCTCCTTTTGGTAATATTGGAGGTTATTAATGTAATGGCTATGTCATAATTAATTGTTAATGTAACTATTGTTTTTCAGCACTCATTAAAACTTATTAAGTTCTTATTACATTTTCATCCTTAATCCAATCATACTTATAATCTAGTTCATAACCAATTCTTTAAAAAGCATCCTAAAATATATTGAAATAAAACATACTTTAAATAAACCTTTTAGGTATTGATAATCAGGTTTTTCTTCAAATTTTAAATTTTTGCAGTAATTTAAATATTAACTCATTTCAATAGGAAAGCCTTTACATAAGACATCAGATGAAGTTTCTAATTTTTTTTCCATAATTCTTTGATATTTATCTTTTTGATTATTAGCTTTCATATTTTGCCAAGGAAGCTAACCTCTTAATAAATACATTAAGACATAGCCAAGAGATTCAAGATCATCTCTTCTAGATTATTCGATTCCTAAATGAGTATTGATAGATGCATATCTGGCAGTTCCAGTAAGACTTTTTCCTTCTTTATATGGTATGTGACCTTCTTTTGTTTAATAACGTTTAGCTAATCCAAAATCTAATAGATATATTCTGACTGCCTTTTATCCTTATCCAATAAGGAAATTGTCTGGCTTAATATCTCTATGAATGAATTTATTTAAATGAATATATTCAATTCGTTAAATCATTTATTCACCAAGCATCAATACCTAAGAATAAATAAAAGCTACTTACAGTTTTTAAAGATAGTTTTTTATTATGCTTATTGAAAAGGTCTTCGAGACTTTGACCTAACAAATCTATGACGATGTAATTATAATCACCGTCTGTTCCTTAAGCATATATTCTAGGGATTCCTAACTTTTAATTAACTTTTAAAGTACCTTTATCATTATTATCAGAACCTTATAAATAAGTATAAAGCTTGGCTTCAAAAAACAATTGAGGAAATTTAGTATCGCTCTTTTCTAATTTCATTGCATATTCTTCTTTTCCTTTTGTTACTTGATAAATTTCTCCAAAAGCTCCACTTCCTATTCTCTTTGTTAACTTATAAACCTTTCCAATAACTGAATTTGTGAGATCCTTCCCTATAGGTGGGTCCATTAATAAATATAATTTAATAACTTATTCTTTACAATTCAAAATAATTTAAAATATAAGTACGCCAAGAGGAATCCCAAAATAAATTTCCATTAATTTTTAACCATTAACCATGCTCTATACACCATTAGAATAAACTTTAAGAATATCGCTAATCTACCAACCACTTTCTATAATTACTCAGGACTAAAACTATAAAATATCAAATTTCACCTTGCAGAATCAATATATTATGTAATTGCATTATTGCCACCAAATGCTGGAGCCATCATTTTTAACATTTATGGATTATTTTTTAATTGGTCAATAACCATTTCAAGCATTTAAGGATTTTAAGCTAAACCTGATAAATTTTAGGGCATTTATTGAGTAGCTGTTGTTGGATTTTAAGATCCATTTGAATTATTTTATTGTTATGATACAGATTAATTGGATTAATTAGATTATGTAGATTAATCGAATTAATTAGATTACTATTATTATTATTATTATTATTATTTTTATTATTTTAAAATTGCTGGATCTATATTTTTCATCTATAACAACATTTCAGGTGTCATCATAGTTTACATCATTTCTATTTATTAGTCAGACATCTCTACACCACTTTATTATTTCATCATTTATTTTAAAAATCCTTTATCCATTGTTTTCAAAGTATTTGTCATATAATTTAACTATTCAGGAGACTATAATTAATACATCTAATAATTATTACCATATTTTTAAATTAATCAAATTATTATTGAAATTATGAATCTTCTGTAATTTTATTAGAATTCTATGTTTCTGTTTTTTTAGGAGCAGACTTATTAGTTAAATCTTTAGAATTTGATATGTTTTCATCTACTATTATACCATCTTCTTTATTAGATTACATTTTTTATTTGAAATTTTAAAATTCTTCACTACTTGTATCAACCGAAGTTAATTTAATTTTTGGTTTTTTTTATTCATTTTCTTAATCCTATTTTTCTTAATTTTCTTAATTATCTTTTTAATTTTATTAGACCTATGGGACCTATTATTAGACCTATTCATTTTAATTAAGTTTTTCTTCTTATTATACATTTTATGTTTATTCAATTTTCTATTCCTATTCTTAAGAATTTGTTTCATTTTATTAATTTTATGGTAATTAAACATCTATATTATTCAATTATTCTTTAGTTTATTTATACATTAATAGAACTGTATCATCATTTGGTAATTTTTTAGTTGCTATTTCTAAATATCCTAATGCTTCTTAATATCTTTTTGTTTCAAAGAGTGCTTAACCCATTCTAAAATTAGCTTTTCCATTTTAATCATCATCTTCTAATACTTTTTTAGCTTAACGTAAAACAACATCAAATTATTATTGTTTTGCTTTAACATTGCAATAATTTAATCTACAAGAATGTTCTAATAATTTTAATTCTTATTTTTTTTAAGTGTCATTTTTTAAATAAGTATTATTTTCCCATAATTCTTCAATTTCAGAAATAGCTTCATAATATTTTGATGCAGCTTTTTCATATTCTTAAGATTTAAATGCATCATTTCCTTAATTTTTTAATTTGTTAATAATGGGGAATTGATCACTCTAAGGTTTTTATTACTATTGCTATTATTATTACTATTATTATTATTATGCTTAAACTCTTTATTTTGCTCTTTCTATATCTTCAGGACGAGTCTAAGATGAATGTTAAATAAATATACTTAATTAACTTATCTCTATAAATCCTCATCTCTCATATTTTTTACTTAACCCATTTATTACCTCAAAAATGATGGATCTACATTTCCCATTCCTGCCATTTAAGCATACTATCTTAATTAATCATCACTCATATTTGCACACATTTGAGACATTGATTTCATCATTTCAGGAGTCATAAACTATTTTGTATTTTAACCAAATTACATTTTTAATATAATTTTTAATAAAAGCATAGCACGTATCACATATTACTATTTTTATTAGAATTTTATTATGAATACATTCTTTCTTAATCAAATTTAACCATATTTTATTATTAGATTCATAGTATATTATTATTTCTAGACAGTATTATTTATATATATATATAATAATCACATAAACAGTTAATGAATAAATCTATTTTATTAGAGATGTAGCTTAAAGAAGCTCTAGATAGGGAAATTAATCTTAAGAGACTTAATGAATCCTTAATGTATGCCATGAATGATATAGCAAATCAAGATAAGGGCAAAGAAATACATTTATTAAATTAACTGCATGAAAAAGAATTATCTAATCTCAAAACTACACTTTAAGAAAAAATTACAATCCTTGAATATGAAGTAAGATTCAACTACTATTTTTCAGCATCGTAAGAAATGTCAAGAGTTTCTTTAATTGTAAAATGATTATAAGCAATTATAATTAGATTATTAAGAGGATGTAGAAAAGTAAATATTAAGTTCATTTAGAAAATGTATATATTGTATTGAATTCCAATTTTAATTGTGTCAAATCAAAAAGTAACATGAAATCGAAAAAGAAGGACTTGCTCATGAATTTGCTGATGCCCTTAGTAATTAGAAATCTATTTTTGAATATGTATAATTATTTCATCTTATTCAATAGGACTTCAATTGTTTGAAATTTAAACTCAAAGAACTTACCTATTAATTGGATTGTGAATCTAAGGATAAAGGCATTTTATAAAAAGCTATTTAAGAATCTAATAATGCTCATGATTCAGCAGTAAATTTTAGATATAAATTAGTAAAGAAGCTTAATGCAATAAATTGCTGATTTAAATAAAGCTCATAATGACACAATGATTTAGAATAATCAATATTAGATAATGACCCAATAAAGAGAATAATTGTAAATAGCTAAGCTTTCTCAAATTGAGCAAGATAAAATAATTTTGGAAAAACAACTATTAGAATAAAAGTAATTAGTTTAATCTATAACTAATGTAGAGAGATTAATTATAAATTGGATTCTTAACTTAAAATATTGAATCAGTAATTGAATGATAAAGAAACCAAATTAGTTTAATAAAAGACTGAATTAACAAAAAAGTTTCATAATGAAAAAAAAATAGCAGAACAATGTTAAGTTGTTGCTCTCAAATTGAAGAATGATTTTTAAAGAAAATAGTCTCTCCTAATTGAAGAATCTCTCAAAAAAGAATAATAATTAAAAACTATATAAACTCAACTTACAAGATAAAAAAGCTAAAACTAATTTTATGAAAATGCTCTTAGTTAAATTAATCTTTAAGAAATTTAAAATATGACTCCTCAATAAATTAAGCATAAAAAAAATAATTTTTCTAATGATTTTAATTCATCTCGATAAAAAGGTCATTTTAAAGTAAATTATTTAATTATTTAAGAATACTTTAAGTTAAGGTCATATTGGTAAAATTAAAGTATAACCATCTTCAATACATAAAAGTGAAACAGATTCTATAAATTTTAATTTAACTGATATGCTTAATTCAACAAGAAACCCTGATTAATAAAATTTATCATGCAGATAAATTAGTGATGATGTTACCTATAATATAGAATAATTCAATTGTCCAGCTAAAATTGTAATATTATTTATTTAATGGATTAGATCTAAACAAATGAAGATTCAACTACTCCAACTTAAATATTAACTGATAGATAGTTATCTCCTAGAACTAGAAGTATTATTCTCTAATTTATATTTTAATAGTTTAGACTGTTAATCCAAAAGGGCGTTCATAAAGAGTGAGATAAATATAAGCAGATTTAACTAAAGAAAATACTACTGTGAAATCCAAAGTTTGATAAAATATTATAAAATTACACAATTAATTCATATATTAAAATCCTTATTAGTCAATAATTGTTTAGCATATTAACTAAGAATTTAAAACCATTTGAGTTTTTTTATATATAAATTTTATTTATATTATATTATAATTAATTCAAATATTTAAAGGAAAAACTTTTATCTTATGTAATGGCTCTATAAATTTCGTCTATTAACCTCTAATATTTGTAATGAGTTTTGCAAAAAAAGTAAGAGCCCAATTTTAATTTGTTACAATAAAATATGTAAAATTAATTTAAAAAAATTGTGATTTATTACATTACGTATGAAGTTAATAAAATATTATTTTTTTAAAATGACTGAGCATTGTTTTTCTTGCAAGTATGCTCTAAAGAAACCAAAAAATTAAAATTTTGGTGATTGTTATAATAGTGATATCAAAATTTCATATTAATATTTGATACATGCAAACAAAAAAAGTAGAGATCAAAAGTTTTAAACTGTTAATTTCAAACTTTTTAAGCTTTTCTCTTGGGCAAAGGACAAGGAGTTAAAGCAATTTATTTTTTCAGTTGCTTTTCTCTTAAAATTTAATGGAAATGTCTTACACGCATTTGCAAAAATAACCATTGCAACACTGACAATGATAAAACATTCTTTTTGAATTTCTGTAACACTAGCTATGTAACTCAACATCTTCATCACTTTGATAATAAGTATCTAATCTTATCTAAAATGATATTAGTCTTATATATTTACATTCACACAAATGGGGCAAGTAACAGGCAAACCATTGCATTATGATAATACAAAATACTTATGGCAAGTACAACAATTCAAAAAGCCGACACTAACTTAGCAAGAAGGACATAAAATGTAACAACATTCCATCTTTGTTTATTAATGAAATAAATAATAAAATATGAACAATTGTGTTAATACGTCAAATAGAAATGGCTTTGTAAATCGTTAATTTACTTTTTTTTATAAAAATTATTTAAATATAATATATACAACAAATAATTCATTCTCTGTTAGGAACATGGAAGGATTTTAATATACCTGAAATAAAAACCCAAAGATTAATATTTAAGACAATCTAATTTTAAGTTTAATATATTTACTTCCCAAAAAATAATAAAAAGAAATGTGAGTAGGAAAGTTCCTAAAGCAAGTGTTGAAAAGAAATAATAATAAGAATAATATCTTATGCCAGATAGATAAGGAACAAAACTAATTTCTGAACTAAACTATGCGGCTCTTATTAAATAGATGTAATTACTCATAAGCTATCATTTCTAATATTATTGCTTTGATTTTAATATTTTAATTTGGGATATGAGTAAATAATTTGATTTCTCCTGTTTTAGAATAACTATCATGCAAATCTAAAATTTCAGATAATTTCTTTAACACTTTAATAACAATTCTAAATGGAAGAAATTTAAATATTGACTATTTATAATATATTATATTATTACTAAGTGATATTGTTCTCCTAATTTGATTAAATTTTGTTATTTAAAATTTTTATTATTATCATCAGTTATTAGATATGATGTTAATTCTACAATTGTTTTTTAATTTGGCATTAAATAATTTGCATCAATATTGAATTGAATTTCATAGTATTCATCTTAAAATTAAATTTCGTTGTTTCCTTCAAATACAATAGATTCACATATGAAATTTTTTTAGAACTTCAAGGTGGAAGACTAAAATTCTAATATGATATCTGAATTAGTAATTTAGCATATATTTTTAAATGAATTATCAAATACAAATCCATAATATTTGCCATTTATCAAATGATATTAAATTTGTACTTTTTGATTCATCTAAGGAATGTAAGAAAAATATGGTATTAAAATGAGAGTAAATGCCACTATTGAAAAGAATCCATAGCATAAGCTTTTCTTGACTAAGAATAATATCAAAGGTGTTATTCCTAGGAATTCGAATATATTTTGAGTAATTCTGAAAATAAATGCAATGAACTCGATAATCATATTTAGAAAAATTATAATTAATATTATTTACTATTAAACAATTATTCAATCAGTGTGATTATGTGTCACAATATTTTAGAGTAATAATAGAATTCATACTTTACAATTACTAATAGTGATGTTAAGACGATTTAATGCTTTGGATTCATTAAATAAATGATTTCTCATAACTCCTAATCCTCTAATTTTAGTTTTGTATGCAGGGAACAATTATTAATAGAATGTTTGATTTAAATTTTAAATGAATCTATGTTTCTGTTATTACTTTTTTGGAGTAACAGATTCAGATTAAGTTAAATATAAATTAAATGATTCTATAAAAGTCATAAATAAATAAATACAATTTAAATCTATTGAGCTTATTTTCTTTTAAGCACAAACTCTTAGATCTAAAGAGCTTTACTGTGGTTATGAATTCAACTATAAATTAACTGAATTTAATATTCTATCCTTAACATTAGATTCACAGAATAAATAGAAACTATTCTATTTATCATGTGAATTCAATTTAGATCTTCTATCTAATAATTATGAGACAATTTATTCATTTTCAGAATGAACATCTTTTGATGTTGTTCTTGATTACTTTTTTGGACTTCTAGTTAGAACAGTTTAATTGCTTAATTTAAGATTAGAAGTTAAAGCTTCACGAATTCTATTGTTTCTACTATGTCGAGATGGTTCTATTGTTCTATTTAAATATGAGACAGGAATTTTGTGATTTTTATGAATTGGATCTACAGATAGAGGTGCTTTTAATTGTGATAGGTAATCAAATTATTTATTTCGCTCCATATTAATTTTGAAGAGTCTCTCTATATTATCTTATTTTGATTAGTAATATAATATCATGTTATCAATGTGATCTCTTATGATATCAATATTTATTACTCATTCAATGAAAGAAGACCATATAATTTCCAAAATTGATCTTCATAAAATTAAAACAGATTCTTATTTTATTTGTTATTGGTTTACCATCCTTAGGTTTATTTATTTTGTTAATTTACTAATTCATTTGTTTTAAAATCAATTGTTGTATTCAACATTTCAAGAAATCTAATGAAACTCATTGTATTTAACTTCTTTTAAATAGTTATTAAATTATCCAATTAATCTTAAGATTTACATTTCTCCACTAATTCTAATAGTCTATTAGAAAATTTATCTAACAATCTAAATTTAATTCAATTAATACTTCTTATCAACTTCTTAATAATTTGTTCTTTTCTATTTTTCTATTAGTTTCAATGTCAGATATTTAAGGGTATCTTCTTTTCCAATAAGTTTTTATTTGATTCCAAAGTATAATTAATCTAAATCAGCAGAACTAATATTGAAATGATCCATTAATTAGTTTTTATAAGAAAATTATACATTTGTTAAAAAAAATAAACTATAATTGATATAAAAGTAAATGTTTCAAAATATTTGATAACCAAATTGTATTATCGCATTAGTTTATCTGGTATTGAATTGATTATAGAATTTGAATTAGATTAATGACATAAAGTAAAATATTATTCAAATATTGATTACTAAAACTTAATTTGAGTTCATATTTGAGCTTTAAAGTTTAAGTGACCTTAATTATTTTTTATCTTACTATTAATTTAAATGTATGCTCCTAATAAATATAAAGTTACCCTACTTTAATTTTATAAACACAAATCATATTAAATAATACCATCTCTTGCATGTATTTCACAATCCATAATTTATTTCGAGAATATACATTAACCCATGTCTGAATTAGAGCAATTATGGAAATCTTAAGATTCAACTTTTGATTAGAATTTATGAAGCTTTTGAAGAAATAACCTTTAAGAGCCTTATCTTTCAAATCAATGCTTATTATTTAGTTATATTTAGCATTTTTATGTTTTTACAATGAAATAAATTTATAAAATTTATAATCTAAAATTTAAAAGGATATGTAGATATATGGATTGATTACAATAAATATAGTAGTATGAATTATAAAGTTTTATCATTATCCAAATGATTAATATTCTGTTAATTGAATTCTAAGGAAACCATCAAGACTTTTAAATTTATTATAAACTTCACACACTTAACTCTCTTAAAAATATAATTGAAATGTACCTGCTTAAATCAAACCAGAATTATTAATAAATAAATATAAACCTTCTTATTTCTTTACATGCAATGTTTCTCTTATAATTTAAAGGAAATGGTAAAAATGATCAGATTTGCTCATTAAATATTTTTTAATTTTGGATCCATCTTGAAATTACAATTTAGATGTAGAGCTAATGTGTAATAAAATGGGTCTAACTATTATATTCAAATANTTTTCCAATAAGTTTTTATTTGATTCCAAAGTATAATTAATCTAAATCAGCAGAACTAATATTGAAATGATCCATTAATTAGTTTTTATAAGAAAATTATACATTTGTTAAAAAAAATAAACTATAATTGATATAAAAGTAAATGTTTCAAAATATTTGATAACCAAATTGTATTATCGCATTAGTTTATCTGGTATTGAATTGATTATAGAATTTGAATTAGATTAATGACATAAAGTAAAATATTATTCAAATATTGATTACTAAAACTTAATTTGAGTTCATATTTGAGCTTTAAAGTTTAAGTGACCTTAATTATTTTTTATCTTACTATTAATTTAAATGTATGCTCCTAATAAATATAAAGTTACCCTACTTTAATTTTATAAACACAAATCATATTAAATAATACCATCTCTTGCATGTATTTCACAATCCATAATTTATTTCGAGAATATACATTAACCCATGTCTGAATTAGAGCAATTATGGAAATCTTAAGATTCAACTTTTGATTAGAATTTATGAAGCTTTTGAAGAAATAACCTTTAAGAGCCTTATCTTTCAAATCAATGCTTATTATTTAGTTATATTTAGCATTTTTATGTTTTTACAATGAAATAAATTTATAAAATTTATAATCTAAAATTTAAAAGGATATGTAGATATATGGATTGATTACAATAAATATAGTAGTATGAATTATAAAGTTTTATCATTATCCAAATGATTAATATTCTGTTAATTGAATTCTAAGGAAACCATCAAGACTTTTAAATTTATTATAAACTTCACACACTTAACTCTCTTAAAAATATAATTGAAATGTACCTGCTTAAATCAAACCAGAATTATTAATAAATAAATATAAACCTTCTTATTTCTTTACATGCAATGTTTCTCTTATAATTTAAAGGAAATGGTAAAAATGATCAGATTTGCTCATTAAATATTTTTTAATTTTGGATCCATCTTGAAATTACAATTTAGATGTAGAGCTAATGTGTAATAAAATGGGTCTAACTATTATATTCAAATACACTCGATCAGGATATTTCTCAAAGAAATTATCTGAAATTTTTAAATTATCACACTACATATAAATTAATTAATTATAGTTATCATTAAAATTATTATTCTTCACCTTTTTTTCCTATTTTTTCCCAATATTAAATAGTGTCATCAATATATCCAATGCAATGTTTTAATTTGCCTTCCAAAAACTCATTTAATAAAACATAACAAGGTCTAACAATTACTTTCAAAAATCCCATTTCTGACTTTGCCAATACTTGAGGCTAAAAGTAATAAGTTTTTCAATATTACAATATGTAAATCTTTCATATATGGTTATTATGGATATCCAAATTCACCTTCCAACTTATATTAAATACTAAACTCTTAATTCACTCTTGCAGACCATTTTACAGAAATATTGCTTTTCTTTGCTGCTCCACCAAAATCACTAACATGCATAATATAATTGCTAAGAATCTTTTGATCATTACAATTCTTTTGTCTATTTTCAAAATCTTTTATTAGTGTGAAATGTTCTGACATATCTGTACTTAATATATTCGCAATTAATCCTTTCCTAAAATTCCTAAATTATACTTAATTTAAATTTATTAAAATATTAGACTATGGATTTTTCAAAATTTAAATTGTTAATGCTGCATGATGTTATTCTAATACACTTTTATCATGATATCTAATAGCCAAATCACTTAAACTATTTATTTCAAAAACATTTGTTTTACCACTATGTCCAACATCATGTCCAAAACTACTAATCATTAAAACAAATCTATTAAAATTATCTATGATTGTATTCTTTGTTGTTTGATCTAAACCCTTACAAAAATAATGAGCTGTCTACATTACTGTTATACCATGATCATAATTATGATAAGGATTATTATTAATATTATAATGATATTCCATCTCCTTTATGAAATTTTATAAATTCTCATAAGGTAACTTAAAATCATCTAAAATACCATTCTTTTTCAAAATTACCCATACAATTCTATGCTTTTCTTTTTAATTTGTTAATTCCATTATATTAAAATCAAATGTATCTATTACATCATCCTAATTTCCTAACACAAATTCACTTAAGTCTAATTCTTCCATACTTTAAAATCTTGATTTCTTAAATTCTATTTCAGTATTCTATATCTTCGGTTAAACTTAATGATTCCCTTAATTAGATCTAGTTCTTTTTAAAATTAATTGTTATAAAGGCATATATAAAGATGCTACAGAATTTTTAACATCTGGATTATTTTCTTCTAATTTATTTACAAAATTTATAGTTTCATGTTATATTAATTATTTTCTAATTTTTGCTTTGATTTTAGAATCTAATTAATTTCCAGATTCTAATTATTTAAATTATTTTTTGACCCATCCTTTTATATTTTCAGTAAAAATCAGGGCAAATCCCTTATAAGTATTTTCTTCTATTTTCAAAAATATTTCATATTATTTTTCATTATCCTTCATAGTTTTCCAATTATGATCCTAAAGATAATTTTCAATATTTGACACAACACTCTAATCAAAAATCTTATTATAAGATAATTAATTATTATGTATCATATGAGAATTAAATTATATATTAAAGTTTGATTTTATTTATTTAGGTATAGGTCTTGAAAGAAATAAGAGATGACCACTCTTATCAAATTCAAAAACTAAGGAATCATTTGATCTTAAAAAGAATTTATAAAAAGCACTTTTATCAAAACATTCTCTAATAAATCTGAGATATTTTTCATAATAATGTTTAACTTCTGAATATATTCTTTAATCAGCTTACTTCTATAAATTCATTTAATATATTTTAAAGCAAACAGTAACTTAATAATCCTTAAATACAATGTAGACACTCTCTGAATCCCAAACTTAAATTTCTTATTAATCTGTTTATAATCTATCATTAAATTAAATTTACTTATCAATTTTGTACATTTATGAAATTATATTATACATTTATTCAATCAAAATAAATTTGGATGCTCTAACAAATGAAATTCCTAGATCTAAGATCATATCTGCGATTGATAAAGGACTAAAGAATTAGACTTTGGCATTCTATATAGTATGAATTAAAAATGTTGACATATTTTTTAATTCATCTATTAATTAATAATCATTGGCTATTCTAAAATAAAATTTGAATATAAAGATTACTTCAATATTGATCCTGAATCTAATTATTTATCTTCTTTAGAATGATAAATAAAGATTACATTATTGCAATATAATCCATAAGATGATAAATAATTCATTGATTCTAATACTGAACACAATGGAGATTCTTTTGAGAACCGAAAAATCTTATTCTATGGAAGTGAAGCAATTTCTTCACTTATTGATTAATCTATTGGAATTTAATCAAAAATATCAGTCTTAGTTTAATATAATTCCAACTCAGAATTTGAATTTAAATTGAAAAAACTAAAATTATCACAATTCAATAAATTTTTAGTTAATTCTCTTAATAAACTAAATATTGTAGTGTATGAAACAGTTTCATCCATTAATAATAAATGACTTTTCATATAATTAGCAAATTGAAACTTAATATTTTTATATGAATCTAGTAAATCTGATTCAATCAATTAATTCATATCCATTGTTGGTGATTAAGAAGAATTTCTAGTTTATAATGCTGATGATGGATTTGATAAAGATTCATTCTAAATGAAGAGATTACGAATATTTTCATAAATCTAATTAATTCTTGGATCAATGTTTATTCCTTCTTTTTTTTTATTATAGAAATGATTAATCAATTTAAATGCTTTTTCCATATCAACAATAGGATCATTTAATTTTGTTTCATCAAATTACACTCCTTTGATTAGATCAACATCAGTGATACTTGATCTAGTTCGCTTCATTTATCTTGAAACTCCCTATTTTTATTTAGGTATTTCATTAAGATAATTTAGAAGACTGAATTTAATTTCTTCTTCATCCTCATCATCTTAATAATTAAAATGCAGTACTTAAATCATTTAGAATTGTCATTAATTTTTACTCCTTTATTGTAAAGTTGACCTTCAATATTTATTTCTGTTTACTATCAATTTAGAAGCTATCTCCTAATTCACGTATGATATGAAAGAATTTAACATAAGATCCCAACTATTAATTCATTTAATTATATTAAATCTAAACATAATTATTTTATAGATCAATCAAAGTATATATCATCCAATTGTTGATCATCCAACAATTGAATTATTCCATCATCATTACTTTCCTATATGTTCTGATGTTCCGCATTTGTTAACATCAAAGGTTAATGGAAATACTGATTTTCCATTCTTTCAATAGTACTATCAGAATCATCCTCTTTAACTTTCTTTTTGTTTGGTATTATGAAATCGTCTTCATCAGATTCCAATGCTTAATATGCTGCTGTATATTATCTTTTCTAGGTCTTTATTAAATTTCAATACTTATAGAGGATCTTCCTGAAGGCTTTCTATCTGTTATTATCCTATAAAATAATCTTTTAATTTCTAAATCTTCTTTTTACCATTAAATCTAATTTAATTCTTTATCTTATACCTTTCTTAAACCAATTGATTTCGAAGTTATTAATTGCATTGTAATATTTTATTATTTTACTCAATTAATATTTTACAAACTTTCTCTAGTTCTTGTTGTTTAGTTAATATTTCTTAAATTTATTTCTATTTAATAATTAAACTTAATAGTAAACATCTTGTAAATTAGCATTTCGATGTGGTTTCAATTCCATTATAGCAAACTACTCATCATTATGTTCACCTGACTTTCTTTTTATTTTTTTCAAAAGATTTCTTTATTTACAATTAAAAATACCTTTAATCCTTCTTAAAATGTGGATGAATAAATTCATTTTCTTTAAGATCACTTCTTGATTTATGAAATCCATACATATTCATCTATTTAATTTTTAATTATTATTTACTTATCGAACAAAAGATGCAAAATTTCTATGCTTAAAATACATTGGAAGAACTTAGTCTGAGAATGCTATAACATTTTTTACAAGGAAACCTGAACCATCTTCATTCCAACCTACAATATCTTATAATTAAGGATTCTTCTTATAACTTTAAGTTTCATACTTCCAGAATATCATATGTTTTCTACAAAAATGCTGGGATAGATGACTGACTACGAGATTTCGACATTAAATTATAATATATATTTAATTAAGAATCTCTCATCTAAACACATATTTAGAATCTCTAAGAAAATCATAGAATGTTCTATTCTTCCTTACAATTCTAAAAATACCAATCAAACATTTATTTTAGAACCTTCTCAAATAAATATTTATTCTAATACATATTTAGACTTAATATCATCTTTATAGATAACTTAAATTTTAAAAATGTTACATCTTTACCTTCTCAATTATATAAATTTTTATTATCTTATTCAATTTAAATATTCATATAATACATCATTAATATCAGATTTAATTTACTTCTTAATAATTGGAAACCTAAACCTAAATTTTTCTATTTTAAAGCTTCGAATTCAGTCATTTAAATATAAATTTAACATATTTATTTCTTATAAATACAATAAATTAATTTCGTATATCACTATTGCTATTTAATTCTATCAGCCCTTGATCTCCTTCTTGGACATCCTCCTTCATTTTCTTTATTATCAAATCTCTTCACTCTATCTTCAATTCCCAATTAATTAATTTATTTTAAAGGGGATATATTAGATGACTCTTATCTAATTTCTTGTTTACTGTCTCCTCTTCTTTCATATTTAGATTTTAGTGATCTTTCTGTAATATTCTGTTAAGTAATATCTCTATTCGTTAACTATAAAAGCTTTTCTACTTTGAAAGTTTTTGGATATTACAAAGTTTGATCATTTTGATAGTCAAATTAAAGCTTTTCTAAATATTTTTAAGTTGTTAGATTGTTTATTATTGTATCATCTGAATTATCAGTGATCAATTCTGAATTATTTTAAATTGAATTTTACATTCGAAATCTTTAAGATTGTAATGATTAAAAAGTACAAGTATTTTATCTACATATAATTATTATGCATTATTACAATGAATCATTATCTGTTAAGTATTAATATACTTTAGTTGGAAAGAATAGCATATATACTTCCTCACTTTCTTTGGTAATCCTTTCATTTATAATATTTTTCATTTCTTCTTCATCAATTATTTTGTTTTTCTCATAAATAATCCCATATTTTTCAATACAACTTTTAAGGTCCATTTTAACTATTTCATCTAATCCAAATTTATCAATTATTTTATTATATTATGTAATCATATTGGTTAGACAACTTTAAGAAATACCATATTTATAAAGACACTTCAAATATCTTTGTTTAATTTAATAAATTTTACTTACGATGAATTTGTTAATATTTTGTATCAATTGTTTTTACATTTTACATCAATTAACATTATTAATTCAAAATCTATTCCTTCAAGCATTTATTTTCTCTTTCTAATTCTTCAAGTCTACTGATAAATCTGCTAAGCTAAATTTGTAAATCTTTAAGGTTTTAACTATCTTACATATTAATTTTAAATTATAACAATCATTTTTTATATTATTTCATTATTGTTTTTTGTAGTAAAAAGTTTAAAATTTTTCGAAAGAATGCCAATCTTCATCTTTAACTGATTGTGACATTGTTTAAAGATTAAACTCTTCAATTATACATCTAGGTCCACTTTCAATATTTAAAGATTATTGATTCATAAACAACTTATCAATATGAAAAGTATCTAATTTATATTTTATTGGCATTTTTTTTATGAATCCCTAAAGCCAAGGATGTTATAATATTGCTATTTATATAAGAGAATTTTACTTTTTCCACATAATCTTTCATTTATATTTTTTTTACATAAATTAGAAATAAGATCAATTAAGTTTTTTGAAAAGAAATTTGGAAAATTGATTTGTTTTGACAAAATATTTTTAATCATTTCTTATCTAGTTTTGGCAAAAAATGGAGGAATTCCAGCTACCATTTCATACAATAAGATTCCTAATTAATAATAATCTAAAGTTTAATTATGTCCTTTTAATTCAATCATTTCAGGAGCCATATATTCTAAGGATCCACAAAATGAAAAATTTAGATCATCTTAATTTTCAACTGGTTTACTTAATCCAAAATCAGCGAGTTTTGGATAACCTTCTAAATCTATTAATATATTCTCTGGTTTTAAGTCTCTATATATTACATTTTTAGAATGTAGATATTAAATTCCATCTAATATTTATATAAATAACCATTTAGCTTAATTTTCACAAAATCTTTTCTATTTTCTTAAATGATAATAAAGTTCTCCACCAGGACAATAATCAAAGATAAAATATAGTTTTGTTTTCTATTCAGTTTAATAAAATATGATACAGATTAAAAAGATGCATGTAATGTAATGATTCTTCGATGATTTAATTTGATAAGAATTTATCTTTCTTTGATTACTAATTCTTCTTTTCCACTTTCAAACATTAATTGTTTGTCTGTAACTTTCATAGCATAAAATTATCCATTTTCTTTATTTCTAACTAAATAAACAACAGAGAAACTTCCAGCACCTATTTTTTTAATTATTTCAAACCAATCTAAATTAATTGGTTCTTTTAATCCTTGACGTAATAATGGAGTAAGAAGTATTCCATTTAAGTTTGGTAATAATAAATGTAAGCAACTTAAATGATAATCTAAATGAATATTATTGGTTTTAAATCCTACAATATTAAATGGATCATAATTTAAATTTAATTAACTAATTTTTCGAATAGTTTCAGAAAGTAGCCATCCACAAGTAACAAAGGGATCTCTAAGTTAAATTCCAATCCATCTATCATTAATAGTTTGAACTCTTATAATATTAATTACATTTTTAATAGTTAATGATCTGAAAAGTTCTATTTAATGTTATGAATCAGCGACATTTTCACTCAATTCTTCATCATCATTTTGTGTTTTATGAATTGATCTAAATTTTGGTTTTAATGATGATACTAAATTACTCATACATTATTCAATAGGTATATCAGTCTCAAACATAAAATAAATTATGAATAAAAAAGTAATTAATAATTATTATATTATCTATGTCCATTAATAAAAGAGGTTTATCAAAAGAATTTCAAGAGCGAATTATTAATGATTTGGGCATAGTGTAATGTGATGATTTTCATGATGGTACATGCTTGTATGCAGCATTTGTAAGATTGCTTTAATTGATTCCTAAATCATACAAATACTATATTCCCATACATTTAATCCCATTTCTTATCTTCAAAAGGAAGAGAGTGATGTAAAGGTAGAAAATGAAAGAATTTATTAAGACCTATAAAGACGATATCAGTTGCAATTTATAATTATGCTAAATCAGTTTTATTTGTATCTCTTTATGTCGCTATTTGTAAATATGCCTTATGTAAACTTAAAAATATTAGATAAAAAGTTGATGGTAAATAATATATTAGATCTTTAAAGGTTGGAATCCTGCTTTAGCAGCATCAGTTGCTTGTTCAGCACTTTTCTTAGAATCTGAAGGTAGAAGATAAGAAATAGCATTATTTATATTTCCTAAATCATTAGAAACTGCATGGAGATTGCTTAAAAAAAGGGGATATGTATCTTCTATTAAAGCATGGGAATTATTCTTATTTGGCCTTGCTATGGGAATTATTAATTATTTCTATCATTATGATGTAATATTTTATATTCTATATTAGGATGCAGCAATCAAATCCACATATTTAACTATATTTAAAAATTTCTGGGGTTAAGATTGATTAAGTTACTAATGTGTATTTGCAATTAAATATATTAATATTTAATCTAAATCAAACTATATATCTTATCATTCTTTTCTTAGTAAATATTAATAAAGTATTTTATTATTTAAAGAATATAGGAATCAATTCTATTATAAATTCACATTTTTTCAACTTGTATTAAATATTTGATTTATCCTCTTTACAAAATTTAAATAATCTTTCATATGCAATCAAATTGTATGGTATATCTATTCAGCCAAAAATATTTGATAAAATATAAGGTACATAGTATATTGAAAACAATGATTCAACAGAATTAATTGTAAATAAAAATCATGATTTCCTTAATTTTTATAAGAAATAGAAAAACTAGAAGCGTATTGAATAGGATACTTTACTTATTCTTGAATATGATAAACATGATTAAAATGAAGTATATAAAGATCATTATAATGAATGTTATGATAAATAATTGAATAAAAGCATATTAAAAATAATTAAATTAATATATATTATGAAATAATAAAAAATTAATTTAATTAAAAATATAAAAAGGGTTGTCAACACAAGGACTTCCCAAGCGGTCCCCCACCTTAGTACTAACCTCGCCTTAAGCCGCTTAACTTCGGAGTTCGAATGGGATCCGGTGCTTTAGGCTTAGTATGGCCGACAACGATATTTACATAATTAATTAGTATTTAAATGGTTGGTTTTATTTTTAATTAATATAAATAATGAATTACAAGTTATATATCTTCTACTATAGGTTTTGAATTTTTAAAATTATTGTTTTCATCATTCAAATCCTCTTTAAAACCCATCTGGTTTAATCTTCTGTTTTTCTACTTTAACAAAGTCAAATTATTAGATTTTAATAAATAATTAAGATTCTTTCGATTCATTTAATAAAACCATTAAGGAAGTGTTCTTCATAATTTATTTAGATCATCTTTATTTAAATTTTTTATGAGTTCTCTTTTCTATTTTTATTTTTATTTTTATATTGTTTATTTCTCTCAATTAACCTTAATCTCAAAACAAAAACTTTTTTATTTTTTTCATGGAAATTTTGTTTTTATTATTATTTTCTTTACGTTTTTGTTATTTCTGGTCTAGACCACTGATCTATATTTTTAAACATATTTGTTTAATATGATTATTCTTTGGATAGGATTGAATGAGAAATAAAATTGTTAGTCTTTATATGTGTAGTAAAAATATTTGAAATATCACATAAATAAAAGAATAATCTAATATGGAATGTACATTATAAAGAAACTTCCAGAATTAATAATTAAATTATTAATGACACGTCTAGTTGTAGTTTGTACAATTTTCCTGTTATTGAATACAACTTAGGCCTACTTTATTGATAAAGCACATCGTCAATAGGCAAATGATTTGATTTAACAATTTATTTCTGGATTTATACAAAATTATGATGCATTATCTGCAGAAGGACTTGATTATATAGGTAATATGAGACTTGCATTTAATTATTGGATTACGAAATTAAAAGTTCATAGTTTTGAATAACTTAGTGTAAATTATTGATTTAATAATAATAGGTGAAATTTGACATTGATCATGATATTTTAGAAATCTATTTACCTTCGGTAAATCTAGATGTAATAATAGAAGATTAATATGTCATTCCTACAAAAATTGAAAAGTAATTTAAATATGATAAATTTTAGTTTGAGTGCATCAATAATCTTTAATATTGATTCTCATCATTTTAGATGCACAGGAGTAGAATTTGATTATGAAAGTGTTTCTTTAGATACTAATATAGTTGTCCAATATTTTAGTAAAATGTTGTTTTCTCTTGATATGTTAAAAAATGCTATAAAAACAGCTGAAATGCCTATAAGAAATGTTCTTATATAAGCAATTAGAGTAATAATAATTTTATAAATAATTTAGAATAATCATGAAAGACTAGCATTATTATTAATGAATTTGAGAAATGGATAAATCGATGTGAATAATCTCTTAGCTAAACTTCCAGAAGTTCATCATACTAGAATAGAAAATAGAGAATATATTATAAATCCTCGAACTCTCTTTGGATATGTATCTTTGAGAGAGAATGATAAGAAAGACGATTTATGAAATAGAGTATGTATAATATGTTATAATGTTTTATTATAATTATTTCAATATTTTTATTTTATATAATTTCTATATTTATATTATGAGTATCGACTATTCCTATTTAGCTCCACCTTTAGGAGCTCATTCAGTTTAACATACAGGTATTCAGAACTATTATCAAATCTATAGATTATTATATTAAACATCATGAAAGAGAAAAAGGAGCTCGTAAAATTTATGATTGTGTTCCTTACGATTCTTTTGAACAAGAGAAGATTAAAGAACTCAAATAAGAAATTTAAAAATTAAATATATAACTTCCATAAGAGTACTTATTTAAATTTATAAATTAGTTGGAAAGAGAGTGACTATTTGAAAATTGGCTATTCAGGTCGCTTTAAAATGAAAGAAGTTATTAAAGTAAATTATATTATCACTAATTCTTAGAAATTACAATTGCATTTGACTTGGAGAGCTAATCCCATTTATCATTAAATTAATCCAGCAACTGAAATATTTCTTAAGAATGGCATATGTTATATATTTGGAAGAGATAAACAATATCGTCCTATAGTTATACTTAATGCTCATCTTATTGATATTAAGAAAGTATAACTAAATCTATATTATATATAGTATGATAAAGAAACTATAATATAAGCATTATCATTTCAAATGGGAATTATTAAAAAACACATGTTTATTCCTGGAAAAGTAGAAAACTGGATATTTTTATTGGAAAGTAATGGTTTAGGAGTTTTTGGTTTACCAACTAAAGCATTATAAGTTGTTATAGATACCATGAGTACTAACTTTGGTGGTTGTTTGGAAAAAATGTTTATACTAAATCCTTCAACTGGTTTAAATTTTTTATGGAAAACTATATCGGGATTTCTAGATCCTGAAACTGCTGATAAAATTAATTTTTTATAAAAGAAAGAATTTATGAAATTATAGTAAATTATTGATCCAAATCAATTAGAGTAAAAATATGGAGGAACTCAACCTAATTAAAGTGTTTTCTGGTAATTTATAATATTATATTAAAATTAGGCCACCATATAATTTAGATTTAATTGATGGCCATACAATTCCTAGGTAAAAACAATAAATTGATCAGTTTATTCATTTAGCAAATGAAGAAAAGTAGATATAAAATTAAGAAGATCCTTATGATAATGTTGAAAATAATGTAAACGACTTTTTTGAAAACTAAAAAAAATTTTATAATTTTGAACAAAAAAAATCTGCTGAATTTGGAAATGTTTCTGATTAAAAAGATTAACAAGAAAATTTAAAATAAGAATTGAATGATCAAGATTAATAAAAAGAAAATGATCAATTTCATATCTAATAACACTAATAATAATCAAATATTGAATAAAATTTCTAAACTTTCTAATAAAATCATCATTAAAATAATGAAGAAGAGAGAAAAGAAGAAAATATAGAACAATAACATCAATAATAATAGGAAACAATTATTTCTAAATAAGAACCTGAATAAGAAGTAGAAAAAGTACTTGAATAATAGTAATTATAATAATAGTAATAATAATAATAATAGTAATAATAATAATAATAGTAATAGTAATAGTAATAATAGTAATAATAGTAATAATAATAATAGTAATAGTAATAGTAATAGTAATAATAGTAATAAAATTAAGAATAAATTCAGAAAGATGAAACTAATGTTAATAATAAAATTTAAAATGAAGAAGAACTTTAAGTTGTAAGTAATGCATCAGCTACCAAAATTATACAACCAGAAGAAGTCTAAGGCTAAAATGTTGAAATAAGTTAAGTTGATGCTGTTGCAAATTAAGCTTGCTGTAAAGGTTGTGAGATATTTTGAATAATTTTATAATCAAATTTTAATTTGTAATTATTCATTAATAAATTAATGAAATAACATTTCTTTGATATTAAAAAAAATGTTTGATTCTTGAATAATAAGTATTCTTTTACAAGAAAAAATTGCAACCAATTTTATAAGTTCAAGATAAAATTTGAAATAAACAACAAAATTGTTTTTTTCTAGCCTAGTCAAATAAGTAAATAAGCGTTTGAATTATTTAAATTAACAGGAATTACTTAATCCTAACAGAGTAAGAACAGTAAGTTAAATAGATTCAAAAAATGGAAATTATAACACAATTAATAAATTTATATATATTAGGATGAGTAAGATTTAAGATAAATAATAAGGTAGACCAAAATACAATAAAGAATTTCATTAAGATCTTGATATTAAATTAAGTAAGTGATGCAAATTAAAATGATATATTTTGAATTAAAATTTTTCATGTTTTAGATTCGTTTCTTAATACTTGTATAGTAAATAGTGAGAATTAAAATATAAGATAATAGCTTATGTTAGATAATTTCAAGTTCATGTTCTATAAAAAGGAATTAAAATGAGAAAGGAGTTAAGTTAGATCCCAGATTCATTAAAGCAATTTTATTGAAAATTCATTTAAAATAATTACAGTTATTAAAAAGCCAGTCAAGATGAGATCTTAAATAAGAATTGTTAAACGATCTTTGTTGCAATCACATAAGAATTAGCAAAATATTAAAAAATAAAATAAAAATGACAAATAAAATGAAAAAAATATGAAAAATATAAGAGTTTAG
The DNA here is from genome assembly GCA_905182985.1 of Paramecium sonneborni. NCBI lineage: Eukaryota > Ciliophora > Oligohymenophorea > Peniculida > Parameciidae > Paramecium > Paramecium sonneborni. The sequence continues at coordinate 42,110 of CAJJDN010000138.1, read as the reverse complement.
AATAATAAAAAGAGTACTATAAAATAAATGTTGAAATATGCAATTTTATTATTAAATGGTATTTTTGAATAGATGACTATGAAAAAAGAGTTTGATAAATGAGTAAATATATGAATGACAATAAATATATATTTTATTTTTTAACTGATAAATTAAATGAACTCAAAACAACAACATATGACAGTATGTCCTGCTTTACTGAAAGGAGATGATTAGCCAGATGAATTTCCTCTTAGAGCTTAAAATAGTAATGTACCAAAAATGCCTGTTTAGAAAAAGATTATGGTTTAACAAAATAATGAAATATTATACGAGAGATTGAATTAAGAGGCAGAAATTTTTAAATAGAATAATTAAATGTTAAAGGATTACTATGAATAAGAAGAATTACGTCCCTGTTCATTTACTCCCTAAACATTAAATGACGGTTAGGAAAAAAGATCACTTTATTAATTTTTATTTGATTAACAGAATCATGTTCTTAAAATAGAATAAAAATTAGAATAAATCAAATAAAATGATATGGAACGAGATTTATAACATCCTTATCATCCTAAAACTAATGATTTTAATTTTTAATCTAGAGATGAATCTATTCCTACATATGAAAGATTATATAATTTAAATTAAAAGAAACCTTCAGAACCAAAAATGTAATAATCAGAATTAACAACTGTTGATTTTAAACCTGTAATATAATAGAAATCTTCAAATATAGTAAGAAATTAAAAGGTTGAAGATATCCTCTATTAAGATGCTTAAAGAAGATAATAGAAATAGAGAGAAGTTTAAGAATAGAAAAATACACCTAAGGTTGTAACAGTTAATGTTAAATATACATCAAATAATAGTGAAAAAATAGTAGCATAAAAGTTTATTAGAGAATTTGAGACAGTGATAGATTGGATTTTTGATTAAACTGGATAAGAAAGACCATCTAATGTTTCATTTTCTATTGATTATTTAAAATTAGGGGAAATATTATAGAGATTAGGTTTTATTAATTAATTGTAAGCAAAAGAAAATAATGAAAAAGCAGTGGAATATGAAAATTTAAGATTATCAGAAGAAAGAGCATTATTATGTGAAATATGGACTGTTTTAAGAGGTGATGAATTAGGAGGAATTAGTAAGAGAAATTTATGTTTATTTTTATTAACATTAATTGGAATTACAGATTTTAAAATAAAAGAATTACCATCAGCTTAAAATGAAGAAGTACCAAATTATTAAAAGTCAATTTAACCATAATAACATAAAATAGTAACTGCACATTAACCAAATGATAGACCAAAATTAGGAACAATTGATAAAGATGGAAATATAATATTTACATTTGAAGAGACAAAGAAGATTTAGAAATAATTTGATATTTTATATAGAAATAGATTAGGTTGTGAAGAATTAAAGAAGACAAATTGGAAAGATGAAAATCCATATAAACCATAAATATTAGAATAATCAAAATAGTTAGCAAGTTAATTTAGAGAGAAATTATTAGAAGAAAGTGCAAATTTAATAGATAATTAATTAATTAAAGTTAATATCCCAGAAAATGGATAGATTAGTCATGCAGATTTATTGGTTTTATAGTAGAAGACAGTAGAATATCATAAAGAATAAAAGAAATAGGAGATAATATAATAAGAATTAGATAAATGTCCATTTAAACCATAATTATTGAATTCTCAAAATAATGATGAAAGAAAAAGTTCATCAAAGAAATAAGATAAATATTTACAACTTTACTCATTAGCTAAACCAGCAACTTAGAAAAGAGATAGAACAACAGAAGAGATAGAATATGAGAAATAATTGGAAGAATGTACATTTTAACCAGATTTATCAAATAAGACTAATTAATAATAAAAATCAGATAGCCATTATGTAAATAAGAATGTTGATAAGACAGTTTAAAGAATGAAATAAGCAAGATAGAGAAGAGAGGAAGTTTAAGGAATGTTAGAGAGAGGATATAAAAGTGTAAAGGGAACATAAAATTAATAAAATTCAGTTTAATAAATTTAGTAGAAAAAAGAAAGTAGAAATGATTTATAGAATCAAATTAAATAAACATCTTAATCATCTAGATAGAAGAGTATGTAATCATAGGAATCTTAATAAATGAATACATTTCAATCATAGAATTTCCATATGGATGAATCTTAGCCAAAAGAAGAATAGAGTGATGTTAGATCTGGTAGCTGTAAAAATATATAAATATAAGTAATAGAATAAGATGAAAGAATACCATTGCTATTTGTTGATGTGAATTTAGGACCAAATAAAACTGAAAGAATAGTTGTTTATGAAGGAGATTAATCTTGTGATTTAGCAGCTAGATTTGCACATGAACATAGTAGAATATTTATATTAATAAATAGATTTGGATGAATTTATGTAAGAAAAATTGAAAGAATTGTTAGATTATTAAATTAGTGGATTATTAACTAAAATTGATGAAGAAGAGGGAGCTTTAAGTGAAAATGATTAATGATATATTATAAATATATATATACTATTCATTATTAAATTTTCATTAAAAACTATCTAATAGGAGATATTATGTGTAAATCAAGTAAAAAGTGATTATGTGTCATTCCTTCAAATAATTATAAATGAACAAATCCACTGCACTTACTCATTAATTAAATTGAATGTTAATAAGAAATAAATTTATCATTTATACCATGAATAAATAATGTAGAACATTGTACTTTATGCATTTTTTCTAAATTTCTAAAGCGTTCTTTAACTAATTTGGATACCCAATCAAAACTATTTTCTTTGATTACATCGCAAAGAGATGTAAATGGACTTACCAAAATAAGCGATCGTATTTTTTTATATCTAATACTCATTTCAACAGCAATACTAGTTCCAATTGATCTACCCATTATAATTATATTAGATTCATGAACTTTAAGATTGTTAATTAAATGTTCTATCATTTAATAAGCATCTTTAATAATGATATCACTTGAAGATTATCCTTGATATATTCCATAACCTGAATATTCCATACAAATTGATGCCATCTTTTATAGTATCATTGAAATACTTCCAATTCAACACCAAGTAAAAATGCAAGGGATTTACACATTCCTATATCTTCAGCATTTGCATGAAAATATACAATAATTCCATTTTTAAGATATTCTTCCAATTATAAAAGAGTAACTATTCTTTTAGTTTACTTATTTTAATTTAATTGTCTAGATGTCTCAGATTAATTTAGAGTCACCTTTATTGTACCATTTAATGTTTTCAATTCATTCAAATGCATTAATGAACGACTTCTATGATAATGAATTTCTTCTTCTATGAAGTATAAACCTTAAAGACTATAATCATAACTAGCTTTTGGACATGCAAAGACTAAATCGTTAAAATCCATAATATAATTAAATTATGAATCAAAGACCAATTAGACCTTCCAGCGCATAATAGAATGTCTCTCATTAAAGTGATAAGAATACTTCCTTTTTAAAAAAGTAATACTCTTAATTAATGATCAAGTCCGTACAAATAAAATAATCAATTAAACGTTTCATTATACAGAGTCAATGAGACTGAAAAATTGCTAGAAGATAACTAATTATTGAAGGTATAGCTCAATTAATTCAAAGATGAAAATATTAAATTGAGAACACGCAACACAAACTTAGAAGTATTATTGCCATGAATCATCTAGAAAGACTTATAAAAATGTTAAAAGATTATTCAAGAAGTTGAAGCTACTGGTAACATGAAAAGATTCTATGCCAAACCAACTACTGATAATCAAATGATTTTAAGTCTTAAAACTTAAATAAAAGAATTAAGACAAATCTTAGATATAAGAGAATCAGAAATGCTCTAACTTAAAAAATCTCTCAAATTTACTAAACTTACTGAAATGGAAATTGAAAGAAAACATTTTTAAGATGAAACCATTAGAATGAAAAAATTTATTGAAGAAGTAATACAATAAAATCTCTATACTTAACAAAAACAATAAGATTAATAAAAATTAGAAGATATGGTGCATTAGAGAGACAATCTTATCAAATAAATGTAATCAGATATTGAAACTCTTGAAATTGAAAATAAAACTTTATAATCTCAATAATAATAACTTCTTATTGCATTTTAAGATTTAGACAGAGAATATGTTAAATTAGATTAGAATATGTAAACTAGATTAAAGAATAAAGATAAGTTGATAAATGAACTCAAAAACAATCTCAATAGAATCAAAGAATAAGTTGATAAAGATTTTAAAATATCTTAAAAATCAAAACATACACCTGCATTATAAGCACATAATAAATAACAGAAACGTATTTAAAGTGCAAAGCCATCTCTATAAATAACAAAACCAATTTAACTAGAAGAAATTTATGATCTCGTTTAAGAAATAAAATATAAATTGATAGCCCTTTAGAAAAGTTCTAATTAAATAGATAATTTACTTTTTAGTGGAACATCTTAATAAACTACAATTTCGTAATTAACAGAGAAATTTATAAAGGATCCATTTTAGTTAGAAAGGATTGATGCTTAGAATTTAGCAAGATATTTGATAGAATCATCAGAATAGAAGTATCCGTATCCAATAAATACATAAATTGGTTAAGATAATGGATTAATTCGAGGATTGTTTATAAAAACAATAGGATATTGGGTATGCTATGATTAAGTAGAAACAAAAGTGATTGAATGTAGTTTAGCAAAAGTATTTTCTGGATTATTATGTGAATTTGAAAAGGCGATGAGTAAGAAAACATTCAAAAAGCAAGAGTTTATAAATTAGATATCTAAAATATTAAAAGGGAAAATAATAAGAGAATTGGAATTGACTTATCTAATATCAAAAGTATAGTATAATAATATAAATAAGATAATTTTAGAATCGAAACATATAAATACTTTAAAGGGAGATTTATTTATTGAATACTTGAGATAGTTAGAATAGATAAAAGGTGAAGATGATATAACAGCAGAAGATCTATAATAATATTATGAGAAGGAGTAATAATGTATATAAGATATTTAGTACAGATAAAGGATACTTGTATAGTAAATAATAGAGAAGTAAATAAGAATAAATGATTGCTCTTTTAGATACAAAAGAGGGGAAAGTAAGAAATATTAGATTATGATAGGATGGAAGTGCTTAGAAATAAGTTTAATAGTATTTAATAAAGGGAGGATTGGTTAGAAGTCATTCAGATCCTGATCCATTAGAGATGAAAATGATAGAATAGGAGTAAGAGGAAGAATAGGGAGATAATAATTAATATTAGATGAATGAATAAGATGATGAATAGAATGAATATGAAGATGATTTTTAAACAGATTTGAATTATGCATAAATAGAATATGATTAGGAAGTTTAAGAAGAAGAAGAAGATGATGATGATTATAATATAAATGTGGAGGGAGTATTTGAAGAAGATAATGATGATGAAAATGATTAATGGGAAAAAGTAGAAAATAATAAAGGAAGTTTTCCAGTAAGATAAGAGTAATTATTATTTATATATTATATAGTCGATAAATACCAAATAGTAGACCAACATCTAGCTATATAAATAAAGTTAATAGAAGTAATAGTGATATCAAAGCTAGTCTATAATCAGACTTACATCCTACTAAGGAAATTAATGAAGAAGGTATTTATTATAAAATATCGATTTTATAGAATATTTCGAAGAATAATTTGAAGAGGAAAATTGATCTAATGATTGATATATTATAATTTATATATTTATTATATTATCTAAAGAACAAAACAAACAATCATTTTGAGAACAATCTATAATGATAATAAAGAGAAGGAATTTGATGGTGAAGATATATTGTAAACATTTATTTTATATATTAAAAAATATTTAAGATTCATACAATTAATATAATAAAGAATAATCAAAATTATGGATTCTAAATTAAATAGAAGAAAAGAATAGAAACTAAGATTAAGAAAACTCAGAAGAATAAGCTTATGGTTAATAAGCTTTTGAAATTAATAGATTAAGAGGAATGTTATAAAATAATTATGACTGATATGAGTATTGTTATTAAATAAATTAATCTTTACTTGTAATTATATTATAATATATATAGAAATTAAATAGGGGCAAAAGAGAAAAATTAGAAACAGAATGTGCTGAAAAAGATTTATTACTTTAAAGGGGTGGTAAATAGCCATATAATATATGATTATTATTTCATAGATCAAATGGTGGATCTTTGAAGGGAATTCAAATATTCAATGTCATCTCCAACAATCTCCATTATCTCCTTTGCATTTTAATTTGGAAACATTTCTATCAAATTCTCTGCTACTTCTGGTCTTACTCCTAACAATTCACACAATTCTACTGTAATTGGATTAGTAGATTAATTTAAACAAGTTTCTTAAACTTATTCTTATTCAATGATTTAAGAAAATTATGGTACTTAAACTGATTATTATACAGTTTAAATTTATTCTGATTTTAAAAGTTAAGAACTTAATGGGAAATTGATTGATTAATTAATAGTTTCAGGTACTGAATTTAATTACATCTATTGGATTAATTAGTTTATTTGGTTTCTTAAGATATTTCCTTATGGTAAATCTGATTTGTCACCCTAATCATTAAAATTATAAAATACAATAGCTGTTACTATAATTGAAGGAGCCTACTCTGGTTTTCTAATCTTTAACATTGCATGTTCGTGATTTCCTAATTCTTCACATTTCTCACATAAATCAAAGTCTTTGCATACTGCACACTAGATTTATAATTTTAAAAAATTTACTTTGTATCTAATACCTAATATTGGGAACATTTCACATCCATCACAACTAACCCTCTCATGAAGAACTTATTTCACTTCCTTTACTTCACTTACTGTTGTATTGTCTATTGATAAATTTTCAATCTTTTTTTAAATATCATCTGTTGTCATTGATAGTTTCACTTACTTAGTTATCTCAGGAATTAATTCCATTACTCTCTAATTCACTATTTATTTTATATGTTCTTTTCTATTCTCTCTTCTATGACATACTTATTCTTTCTTAAATCCTCCTTATTATACTTCTTGTACATATCTTTTAATTTATTATTAATTATTACAATGTTACTATTTTTTTATCAAACTAACATTCCCTTATTGTTTATAAGTCAGCATCACATGTGACATCAATCATATCTCCATCCAAATCCTCATATTGAAGAGTAAATTGATTTGGTAAATTTGTTATCCTGTTTGGAAGTCTCTATACTATCTTTTTCATTGTTAGTTCATTCAGAGCTCTTCTGAATGTCCAAGATTACTCTTAACATTTAACTTATAGTTACATTCTTATTATAAAATATTATTGTTTTATAATTAAATACTGGTGTGACTTATATAAATACAATTCAAATTTAAACTTTATTATTAATTATTATTTGTATTTAATACTCTATTGGGAATGTATCAGTTCCTGATAATTTTATTTTTATTTCTTAAAATTACTATTTATTAATCTAAATTATTTACTTTCACAAAATACAGTCTTACTCCTCTCTCATCATCAGGATCATTGTAAGAAATAATCAACTCATTTGTATTCTCTGAAACCTCTTCAACTGTATATTTATATGTATTTTTTAAATTCTTCAATTCAACTTTCTTTTAAATATATATGTAATTATACTCTTTCTAAATTGTATTTTGGAATGATAATATCAATATGTTGTTTATTAATTGAGAGAATATATCCATTTATTTCAATTGGATTGGCTTTTAATAATAAAGCTAAAAATAACTAAGAAAATAGATTATAGAAATACTTAATCGCATTAATCACTAACTCTTCTGGCATTTAATTTACAATCATTACAATGTTACATAATAGCTTTTAATTTATCTCTTGTTTCTCCTGTTTGATCAATTTCTTATTATTCAAGTGCAATTTGTAATCTTCTATGTACTAGAATATCAGGATATCTTCTGATTGGAGATGTAAAATGTGTGTAAATATCAAAATCTAAAGCATAATGTCTCCATTCTGATAATGGAGTATCATCAACAACAAAATATTGAGCAGCTTCCATTAATTTTAATAATCTGAATCCTAAGATTAATTTAATTTCTTAAGATTGGATTTAATCAACTTTGGCCATAGTTAATTTTAAATTTCTAGATGTTGAGACATCTAAATTTTGAGCCATTTCATTTAATCCTGCAGCTTCTAACAATTTTCTATAAAAATCAAGTTTTTCAGATTTAGGCGATATATGTTGTCTAAGAATAGCTGTTTTGACATCATATTCAACTAATTTTTTGCCAACAAATTGATTAGCTAATAGCATCCATTCTTCAACCATAAATTATGCAAGTCCTCTTTTTTCTTCAGAATAACCAGTTGGAAATAAATCAGAATTAAGATTAAATCTTAATTTACTTTTTTCAAAAGTTAATGATCCTTCTAATCTTTTATTTCTTCTTTTTTGAGCAATTGTATTTAATAATAAAATCTTATTTTTCAATATATTTTCATCAAATCCATTAGCTATATGATATCTTTGTTCTCCTTCACTAAATTGTTGAATTTCACCATCAATTAATTAATTAACAATATCATAACTTAATTAAGCACAACTTTTAATCACAGATTTAGCAGCTTTAAAAGTATCCCATAATACTTCTCCTTCAGTTGTCATTTAAAAGAATACAGAAAATGCTAATCTTTCTACATCTCTATTTAATGAACATAATTCTTCACAAAGAATTCTTGGTAACATAGGAATTACTTTATGAACTAAATAAACAGAAGTAGTTCTTAATATTGCTTCTTTATCTACTTCACTATTAGGAGTAACAAAATGAGAAACATCTGCTATATGTACTCCTATTTCATAAATTCCATTTCCTAAATCCTTAATACTTAATGCATCATCTAAATCTCTAGCAGTTACAGGATCAATACTACAAATATATTCTTATCTTAAATCCATTCTTTTTACACTCTCTTTTGCTATAGAATCATGAGTATATGCTTTCATTTCTTCTTTACATAAATCTGAAAATTCATTATCATATACCGAATTCTCTGTTAATATTGCTTCACATTCTACATCAATATTTCCTTACACTCCTACTTCTTTTATCAATTCAACTACTGGATATCTACTGTTTCTACCCCATTATAAATATTTTGCTGAAAAATATCTTTAAGATACATAATCCATAAATTTTTATACAGGTTCTTCATTATCTAATTCATAATTAAAACTTAATAGTTTCTTTACATTAAAATATGGAATTCTTTTATTTACACACTTAAATGAAATATAATAATTTGATTCAATGTAATTTATTAACTCTTCCTTTGTTTCTATCTATTTTATTTATTATCCATTCTTCTCTTTAAAATTTATCTTCCCAATCATTTATCTATTTTCAAATGGATTTTTTCTTATTCCTACTACCTTTCCAATTAATTGAGCTTTTTGTAATTATTAAATCTTCGTTAATGGTACCTTCTTTTTTACTACAAATATGTCTGATATTTCTGAAATATTATCATCATCTTCTTCACTATTTACATCTTCCCAATCATCATTATTTTCCTCATCTTCAATCTTCTCCTACTTATCATTTGCATTCTCTTTTTAAATCTTACTATCCTTTTTTTCTATTTATTCTATGATCTCTTCTTCTTATTCCTCCTCTGATTCTTAATCCCGCTTTTAGATCTTTATTATTTTAAATGCAACAAGTGCTCCATGTAATGCTCTATTTGATTCAACAAAGGCTATTATTTTAAATCATTATAATACAATTTATATAAACTTTCTTCTTAAGAATTGGACATTTTATTGTACTCCTCTCTAGTGTGAATTCATTACCTATAAAAATACCTTCAAAGATCTCATTATCAGCTTTTCCTTTCTCTATCTATTCCTCTGTCCAATATTATTCAAAATATTAATTTTTCCTATTATTTTTCTTCCCTTTCTTATTATTATACTACTTTCCATTCCTTCTATCATCTTCTTCTTTTTAATCATATTTATTAAGTAAATAATCATAACTATCTCTTCTTTAGTATTTTTTACTTTAATATCTATATTCTTTTTTATAATAATAGTCATCATCAAATGAATTATCATTATCCTATCGATCAAAATCATAATTATTAAATCTCTTTTTGTAATATATTTTATTTTATTCTTGTTATATTGATCTATAATTTCTTTCTGGATTTCTATCTCTTCTCACTTGCTTTTAGTGAGGATTTTCTTTTTAATAATTATTATCATTTATTTAATCATTTTGATTATATCTAATTTATTGATTATTATGATTATTTTACTATTTAGAATTTCTATTTTATGAGTTATTATTATTGTTACTCTTTTCTTATTCATTTTTATCATACCTCAAATTTTAATTATTATTATTATTATTTTCTTCTTCTTCAACTTAAGGGTAGGTTAAAGGTTTATTATTATTGTGAGAATGATATTGAACTGGATAATTAAATCTTTTAGTATTATTATATTTCTTTTCATAATTTTATTATTTGTTTTATTTTCCTTAATATTTTTAATATTATTCTTTATTATTTTCTCTTTATTAAAAATTGCTTTCATATTTATTTGATTCATTTCTTCCCCCTTATATACTTTATTCTTATTTTCTTTATTTAAATTGACCTTATTGTTAATTTTGATTTTATTTTTATATTTTTTCATGAACATCTGATTATTTTTAAAATTTTAATTGTTTCTATTCATGACCTTCTGATTTTTCTTTTGTTATATTCGTTTATTTTTCATTTGCCTTTCCTTTTTTTATATATTCTTTAGGAATTTATTCAAAATTGTTTTATTGACAATTTTCCTTTATTAACCTATCCTCAATTTAATTTTAATCTTTTTTCTAAAAAAATTATATTTATAATACTTTAGAATCTCCCTTAATATACTACGATTAGTATTTCACCTATTCATCTTCTTAATTCATTTTTTTATTTTAATTAAAGAATTATTATTTTAATATTCAACTATTTCTTCACTAAATGCAAAAATACAAATTTTAATCAATTATTTTGATAAATTTTATAAAATTTTTACAACTTTAAATTTGTTTTCAGAATTAAAGTGAATTAAAATGATTGCCATTATTAATTATGCTTATTCAGAACATTATTTAGAAAACTTTAAGTATTAAAACTACAAAATCTATCTATTCTAAAATATTAATTATCAATAATAATTTGTTTTTTTATTATTAATGATAATCAACAATATTATTTATTCATGTTATAATAATAATCATTATAAGTGAGTTTAATAAACGAAAGAAAAATAATAATTAAATATTTAAATTCGGAGAAGAATAACCATTATTTTTGTTATTCTCATTGCTATTATCTATTAAGAATCCATTATATTGTTAAATAAAGAAAAATTTTAAGGATTTCACAAATATGAATCTATGATTGTTTTAAAAATAACTAAAGATATTTATCACAATAATTTTAGTAAATTAATGGAAAACTTAAAGAAAAATTAAATTATAACAAGCTCTAAAAAATGAAAATTCTGAAACTTGAACATCAAATTACTAAACTAGAAGGAGAGTGTTTTAAAAAAAAGAAATAGATTTAAAGAGGTAGAATAGTTATAACAATGTAATAAAATAAAAAAATATATAAAATAGGATAATAATTTTGAATAGATTAAGAAAGTTAAAAAAAATTAACAATTTGTATATTATAGTATATCAATGATGATGCTTATTTTTCTTAATTTATGGACATTTATCTGGGGATCCAATTTTGACCATTCTAATGGTGGACAATTAGATAAGATATGAACCATCTTATTAAGGATCAAATGAATAAAGATTAAATTCAGCTGTAGTTGGGATATAATTAATTTTAGTAAATTCTAATCTCATTTCATTTTGAATTTAACTATTAAATGATTATAAATGAATACCTTTTTAAAATTTAATGTTTGATAACGAAGAGACCATCTTTGTCACTCTTAGTTTCAATTTAAAGATCTGCATAAGTCATACCATTCCATTATTTAATTTTAATAGTGACGCCTTCTAATCCTTTCCATTCTAATTTAGAATTGCAATCAAATTCAGCTATAACAGCTCCATTAATAGTGGAGAATTAATAATATTTAGCAAGTTAAGCCTTGAATTATTCAGTGACCTGAGCTTAATTAGTTAATTTAACAACATCACTATTTGGATTAATTTTAAATCTATTATTGGTTTATTTAAATTTAGTAGTTTCATGTGAAATGAGAAGACAATCAACATTAGAATTTGCATTCATAAGCATATTCCATTTAAATTAATATGCTCCAAGAGAATCTGTTTTAGTTTAAAGATCAATAGGTAATTTATTTTATCCAAATGCATCACATTATAAAGTAACAGGAACATTTGATGGATATATGCCTTCTTCTGCAGTTATTTTACCATCAATTTAAAATGGAACATAATCATCATAATATTATTTAGGGAATGTTAAATCTGATTTTTCATCATTTGTAGAGAATGGTAAAGTAACTTTATGATTTTATCCACTTGCATCAAGAAATGATTAAGTTAATTAATATTTAGTTCCAAATTATAATTAATCATCTAAAATAGACCATTTACCATCAGATCCAGTTTTAGTTTCATATTCTTTAGTAGTCGGATCAGAATTTAATTTAATATTAATTCCTTATTATCCTTTACCTTTTGGTCCAATCATTTCACCTGCAACTGTTAATTTAGTATTAGTAGGTGCTAATTCATATTTAATTTTAAGTGGTGGTATAGATATAGTTGGACCTGAACAAGAGAATTGTATTTTATCTGATTTAGTATCTCTATATTTATCAGCTTTAACATCTAATATAAATGATTCATCAACATTTTTATAACAGGGTACTTACAAATTGAATTTTCCAGATGAATCTGTTTTTGTAGTTATTTAATTTTTTTCTGTTCCTTTTACAGTTGGTGTTAAAGATTCAACTGTTAAAGTAGATACTGGAGGTTATTTACCAGATGGATCTGTAATAGTTGAAGATAGAGTAGCTTAAAGAATTATTCTATCTATTTTTGCATCATGATCAATACTCTAAGCTTTATCAGCTTTAATCTAAATATTTTAAGATTTATATGCTTAAAAGTCAGGATGTGAAATTTAAATAACAGCTGTATAAATTTAATCTTAAACTGCACCAAAACTTAAAGAATATTTTCCATTTAAATCTGATTTTGTTTATAAATTTGATGCTAATGGATCAGTTGGATTAAGTATTATTTCTATTTAAGCATTTGCTACACCTTTAGATACTCCACTGTTATCTGTCAAAACACCTGAAAGTGTTATTTATACAGATTTCGTACTTACTACAATTGGTTTCAATTTTAGATCTTTATCACCACAAGTAAATACTTATGGAGATAATGTAGTTTTAGGATATACATCAGATTCCATATCCATATTAAGAGTAGTAGAAACTGAATTATAACATTAAAATGCTAATTAAAAATCTCCTTTTGGTGCAGATGCAAATTTATTATACAATTAAGTATTTGTCATTTAAGGTCGTGAACTTAAAATCTCTATCTTAGAATTTGGTATTGGTTTTTAATTCATATCAACCAATTATCCACTAATTGTACAATCTATTACTGTTCTTGTAAGAGAGATATCCTTAGATATTTTTTACTCTTTTTCTTTACCAATCAATTATATTTTTTCATTTGCAACATTAAATAATGGTTAAGCATCTATAGTAATTGTCGCTTCATAAGTTACACCTTTAACAACTTCCACACTTATTGAATATGTGCCATCATTTCCACTTTTAGTAATTATTGGCTATGTAGAAATTGGATCTTATGGATGTAATGCTAAAGATATTTTTAAACCAGGTAATTTATCTTCCAATTCAGATTTATCTATCAATTTACCAGTTATTGTAAATGTTGTACTAATCAATTTAGCTTTTATAGAAACTCCAGAAACTTAAAATTTAGGAGGTATTAATTCTATTTTTTATGTTGTTTCTTCAAGTGAATCTTTTGTTTTTAAGATACACTCTATTTTATCATCATGTTTAGCCAATATTTATAATGAGATATCAATATTTCCATTATTATCAGTTGTAAAATCTTGATTGATATCTGCTCCTTTTGCATCTTTAAATTTAGGACAATTTAAATTAATCTTTACTGGTGAATTTAATTTACCTTTTTCTAAATCTATTTTTCCTTAAATTTTAGCATTCACAATTGCTTAATAATTTATTTCAGGAATAGACACTTTTTAATTATCACTTTAAATTGTGAATTTTTATTCTATTTTTTATTTTTATTTATTTATATCTAAATAAGTAATTATTGCTTTATATTCTGTATTTGGATAAAGTTTAGGATCAGTTACAGTCCATGTTCCATCTGCTAGAGTTTTAGTTTCTAAACTTGTACTATCAGGTTCTGTAATAATATTTAATACTAAATTTGGTACACCATTTCCTTAAGGATCAATCACTTTACCTGAAAGAATACCTTTTATTTATATTTTCTCTAAAGTTAAAGCAATTGGATTTAATTCAGTTAAAGCTTATGAACATTTAAATTTGGAACTTTTAATATTCTATTAAACATATTATGGAACATCAATCTATAAATTAACTACATACTCAAAATCTTTATAGCATTCAAAATCTAAAAAGAACGATCCTTTACCATCATCTTTAACAGCTAAATTATAATATTTAGAATCCTTCATTATTGGATCTGATGATGTCATTTAAACAGATGCATTAGTAATTGGTTTCTTATCAGTACCAACCAATGTAGAATGAATTTTAGTTAACATTTTAATTCTGTCTATTTCAATATTTTCAGTTAAGGTTTCTGATTTTAAACATTTTTCTTCAATTCCTTTCTTTTCATAAGGTTCAAATATTGGTTCTTTTTTGGCTTATATTTCAAATTTTAAAGTATATGCTTAAACAGCTTTAAATTTGAATTCATAAGATCCATCTTTAGCTGATTTAGTTTATAAAATTGATTTAGAAGTACTTTAGAAATGTCTTTGATATAAGAGATATTATTCAAGTAAATGTTTACCAGGATTCTAAATATAAACATCTTATGGAGTGATAATAAGAGTAATATCAACATTTTCAACAGTAGAAATAGTTTTAGTTTTATCAGTGACAACTCCTTTTACTACAATATCAACAGTATTATAAGTGACTGGAATATTTGTGTTTG
Source organism: Paramecium sonneborni (assembly GCA_905182985.1). Classification (NCBI taxonomy): domain Eukaryota; phylum Ciliophora; class Oligohymenophorea; order Peniculida; family Parameciidae; genus Paramecium; species Paramecium sonneborni. Next base: position 26,834 of record CAJJDN010000138.1, on the reverse strand, counting down.
TACTCCAAGTAGGTGCAGATACTTTAACATCAACTTTTATTGGTTAAACAGGTCCTAAATTTCAATTAATATTAGTACCACTATTACTTCCAGTATTAGTATCTTTACCTGTTCCTGTATTAGTTCCAGTATTTGTATCTTTACCTGTACCTGTGTTAGTATCTTTACCTGTATTAGTATCTTTACCTGTTCCAGTGTTAGTATCTTTACCTGTACCTGTATATTAATATTATTATAAATAATACCATTAGTTACTACACATGATAATGGTTTATCTGCTCCTGCTAATACTTCTACATCAACAGAATATGATCCATCTTCTTTTGTTGTAGTTTCTATTACTATAGGTTTTCCATCTTTTGCTTTTCCATCACAAGTTATTACTAAAGGTATTGGAATAGCTGCTTTTCCATCTGCAGGTGCTATTTTACCAGCTATTTTAGCTTTAACATATCTTTAAAATCCAATCACTGGAAAATTAAATGTTTATTCCTTTTCCATACTAGGAGTAAATGTTTATACTAATTCAACTTATTATTTTATATCATTAGTATATTCCACTGTAAATTTATATGTGGTTGTAGGTATTACTGTTAATTTCTCAACTGACCAATTACCTTTTTCATCTGTTACTAAATTTTAATTCCCTATTGCTAATATTGGATCTGATTTAAATTTTAAATTCACTCCTTTCATTCCTTTCTAATCAACATCTATCACCTATCCTTTTATTGTTAAAATTGCTGTCTATTTTGATAATGTCATTGAATATTTAACTAAATCTTAATCTTTACATTCTAAATCTCCTGTTTTATAAGTTACAGGTACAAACTATGGTACTTAAAATACAAATGTTGCATCAAATTTTAAATCTTAGTAACAACCAAATGGATATTCAAAAGAACCACTATTTTTTAACTATAATCATTTACTCTGCATTATCAATAATTTCCTTATTATATAATGTTTTATCAGGCATCATTGGATTACTTTCTACAATCTTTACAATTGCATTTTATATTGGTTTACCACTTGGATCAACAAGTTTATCTTTTATTTTTATATTTTTTATTGTTCTGTCCAAAACTACATCAAATGTAATCTACAAAGGCTATTTAGCTGAAACTTTTATTTATCTTGGTGCAGCTATTTTTGTCATAAATCCTTATGCAGTAACTGTGGCCTTCAATTATAAATCTTTATTAGCAGGTACAAATATTTCAGCCTTAAATTTACCTTAAGCATCAGTAATTACTGAGACTGGATCAATACTATCTAATACTGTGAATACAATAGTTGCTCCTTTTACAAATGCAACCTATTTTGATGAATCACTAATAGTTCCAGAAATCTAATAATATAAAATTAAACTCATACTTATAAATCTCCTGATGCTTCTTATAATTTAATAATTCCTAAATCATGAGTGAATTAATCTTTTTTTACATTTAAATCAAACAACTCATCAAATTCTTGACTCTATCCTATGTATTCATCTTTTGTTATTTATTCTTTCACATGAATTTTATTAGTAGCTTTTAAAGGTAATGTTAAACTAATTTTTCCATCAGTTCCACTTACTGTATTTAATGCTTCTAATTCTTTGTTTGATCCTAAATTCATGCCTCCTATTTACAATTTAGCTCCAGACAATGGTTTAGATGTTTAATCTTAAACTAATGCAGTTAAGATAAATTTAAATTAACCAGGATCTAAATTGATTGTTATTGGGAGTTCATATTTCTTTTCTCTATTTTAGATATAAATATAATAATTACGGCCATAATGCGAATTCTTAAGCATTACGATTTGTTTATTAGGTATTCCAATATTCATTCTTAGATGCTGTATAAAGTATTATAAATGCAGGTTTTTGTGAGGGTAACAAAAATCTAACATTTTCTTCTCCTTTTTCATTGGTTACTGCCTTGAAATTAATCTCTTTAGTTTTTTTGTCTTCTGAGTAAATAGCTGTAAACGTGACACTTACTCCAGGAAGAGGTTTAGAATTCGATTGTGTTTTTAACTGAAATTAGATTAGATAATTACTATTATTAATCCTCGTTAAAACATATCTTAAACTTAAACATCAGATTAAGTGAATTATAATTTTCCATTAAATATAATTGTGCCTTTTGAATCCATAATTCCATCTATTTTACTTGATGTTGAAATGTCGTTAAATGTAGTTGATGCAATAGCTGTAATTTGATAAGATGATTGTTTTGTGATTTTTCCAGTTAATTAAACAATCCCTGTTCCATCAGTCATTTGATCTTTATCTCCAATTATTGTATTTCCATTTCTAAATTGATAAATACAAATACTTAACATTAACAATCACTCCGGATAGAGCATACCCTGAAAAATCAATTACTTTAATAATCACTTAGTAATTGACTTCTTCTAATCCTATAATTTCATTTCTAATATGCTTTGATAATGTTATTAAAGCATATAGAAGTACTAATAATAAAGATTTTAGCATATTTTGAATTTAACAATATAAATTAATTATAAATGTCCACTTCTGCAAACAAATCAAAAGCATTTGCTAAATTCAAAATTGTATTTATTGGAAATCAAGCTGTTGGTAAAACATCAATCATAGCTCGTTTTGTATATGAATAAATACCATAATAACATCAAGTATTCATAAAATTTTGATATGTTAGCCTACAATTGGAATTGATTTTCTTTCAAAATGTATATAGGTAGACAATAAAACAGTAAGATTGTAATTATGGGATACAGCAGGATAAGAACGTTTTAGATCATTGATTCCATCATATATAAGAGATTCCCATGCAGCTGTATTATGTTATGATGTTTCAAGTATTGTTTAATATTATAATTTAAGATGCATAGACATTTGTAGATATTAAATAATGGCTTGAATATGTAAGAGAAGAAAGGGGATCTGATGTATTGGGAGTGCTTATTGCAAATAAAATAGATATTAAAGAAAGGTTAATTATTAATATATTTAAGAGCTGTAACAACAGAAGAAGGTGAAAAGTTTGCAAAAGAATAAAATTTACTTTATTATGAAGTTTCAGCAAAAGAGGGAACAAATGTTTAATCTACTTTTAAGAATCTTGCATTAAAACTTTTAGGTCCAATTCAAGAAACTGAATAACCAACTACTGAAAGTATATTTTAATATTTAAATTAGTTTCCTCATCTAATATTGCTAACAAAATTTAATTATAATCATAAGATTAATAAACACCATAACCAGACTAATAGAAATGTCAATGTTGATAAATGAAAAAATAATCATTATTTCCATCATTTATCATTATCTGCATTACATATTATAAATAATAAAAATTAAATATATTTAACAAATTCATGCATATACTTCGAACATTTAACATACATTTTATCTACATAGTAAGCATTTCATTTTTTATTCAACTAATTTTTTACAATTTTGACAATAAATATAATGTCCACAAGGTATAGCTACATATTTTCTTCTTTAAGCAAAACATATTTAACATTTTTCATTTTCACACACCTATTCTTTCTCTTAATTTAATTTATTATCATTTCTTTATTCTTCATTATTTTATTAACTTTCTAGATTTTCATTACTCATCTTAGTATCACTTTATTCAGAATCTCTACCTATTGTTGGAGTTTCAAATTAATTTAAATTCTTTTCTGATTCCTATTTTATTTCTCCTATATTTTATAATGATTATTATGAATTTCTTTAATTTTATTCCTCTTTTATTAAACCATAATCTTAATTTTCTTCAGGTAACATAGTTGGAGTCTCAACCTATTTATCTTTATCATTAATCTTTAATTATTGCATTTTATAAGTCATATTTTGGTTTTCATCATCTGTTCTATCGATCTTCATTATTATTTTATTTTTCTTTTCAACGACTAAACATATTATTCTAGAAGATTCAACTATAAATTATTCATCTTATGATTTTGTTCTCAATATCAAAAAATTCTCTTCTATTCGATTTAGATTCTTCAAATCTTTATGAATTCTCTTTTCATTTAAATTATATGCAGGCAATGGCTAATTATTATATTTTATATTTACTTCAATCTGATGTATTAATTCACTTATATTTTCTAATATTTTGTTTCTCTCTTCTAATGTAAGATTTTATACTCTTCTCTCTTCCTCATAATTACATATTGCTACTTCATATTATGCAATTGTCTCTTTTAAATTTTATTAACTTTAAGGTTGAACACTAAGCTATTATTTTAATTTATCCAATCTCATTATCATACTATTGATCTTTTCATTCACTTTTAAATTACTCTCCAATTTCTTTATCAAATTGCTAACCTTACCTTCTTAACTCTCTTTATATGATTTATTCTTTTTTTGTTTCATTTTTATTCAAAATGAAAAATTATTATATTATTTCTCATTTATTATTAATTACCAGCAAAAATCAACATTATTTCTATATGTATTTTATTTAGAATTCATTTATTCTCATATAATCTAAACTCTTTGAAATCCATAAATATTATAAACACCATAAATTTAATTTCAATTTCAAATTTTTATCTCATTACTACTTTTTTGATTATTGTCTGTTATTTATAATAAAATATATTAATGATGCTTTCAATTTTCATCTCAACATAATTATAATTATACACATAAATTTTAAATCATTCAGTAAAAAATCTATTGTATCTTTGAAATAAAGTAAGTATCAAATCAATATTTTACAAAAATTGAGCAAATAGGCTGATGCATATTAATATGATGTTTTGAACATATTAATAATATGTTTATTTTTTTTATCTACATTATCTATTCAAATTTAGATTACTAACAAAATTCAAATATTTAAAAACGATATTATATTAAGAGGAAATACAAATATTCTTTAAAGAGAAGGAACTTTTATTATAATATAAATAGAATTAAGTTAGTAGAAAGATATATTTTATAAAAATTACTGAAGAAATATTATATTTATACTAATATAAGTATAACAATAATATAATATTATATTAAAAATAAGGTTTGATTTTAAAATTAATATTTATACAATAAAAATTAAATTGGAGAATTTTATTTTCAAATTTCACTCACAGTGTCAGATTTTAAAAAAAGATATCGAAAAAATCTTTTGAATATTTTAGATTTGCAGTTTTTATAGTCAAGGCTAACCTTTATTTTTCAATTAAATTTGATTTATTAAAAATATTGCACAATGAATGAATAAAATATTTATTATATAATTTTCTTAACTCTATTTCTGCCATCAAGGTCTCCATTTTTTTTTCTTACTATTTTTAACTAAATATTAAAAGAAAACTAAAAGAATGATTATTAGAGAAAGCAATTCAAAAATCCATCTTTATATGTGAAATAAAAAGTCGGAATATTTAATTCAGTATAATAGATACATTAAGAAAAATCATTTTTCCAAGAAAAATCAACTTTTATACTTTCTCCACTTCTTTTTACAGAACAAGTCAAGTATTATGTATTGTAAAACTTTCATCTAATTTTATTGTAATACTAGGATATAAAATGATGGAATCATTTTGAACAGTCAAGAATGTTCCTGAATGATTTTACTAATTAATGAATAAATTCTAAGCAGGTAAATTTAAATTACTGTAACCTAATTTAATTAACGAATGATTCTAAGTGATATTGTAAAACGATACTGTAAAGTTATTTTGTTATAAACAAAAAATCTATATGAGTATTCCATTTGAATATAGAGAACAGTTCCTTAAAAATGTTTCTAAAACTATAAATTAGATAGTATCATTTAACAGATTTTAGCTATCATATTATCCAGTTAAAATCTGGCTTTAATTTATAAAATAATATTGTGCCATCATATATGATGAATTACTGACTGCAAAAATTGCTATATAATTTACAAATTAATTTTCATAGAAATAATTTTCTATAATCAAAGAATAGTAATATAATATGCCTTAACCAAAAAATAAATTTTATTTTAAATTCTATTCAATATTAAAAAGTACAATTAAGAGTAAGAATCTTTCGTCTTCTCTCTTAATATAAAGTTATAATTTAAGACTCTTGAAGACTTTTTAATTGAAAAAAAGCTTTATTAAAAAGTGGTTACATTCTCTAATTTAATTGAGCCATTATTTTTGTTGCGAAGGTAAGTGGGTGTAGAAAAATTTTTACATTTTCATATACTAATTTTAGGAATTTTAACAAATTGAATAAATATTAGAATTTTAAGAAGTTGAGCTTATACTTTTAGTAAAATTGTATTAAGAATAATCTGCATCTTATTCTGTAGATAAAACGTAAAAAAATAAATTATCAGAATAAATACTAGTATTAGGTTTCTATGGTATTTTTTTAGAAATTTTCTATTGAAAGGCATCCTGATATTTTAAATATTTCATACTTGAAAACAAATTGAATTACCATCATCGCAGAAGTATGATAAAATAATCTTATCATCTACAATGTTGAGCTGAGATATTAAAAAAGTAAAATTTAGAACAAATATTGGTATAATCTGAAAAGTTTATGTTATTTCAAGAATTAAACCACTTTTGAAGTTATTTTTATAAAAAAATCGAAGAAATTTAATGTGGTAAATTGATAATTTGAATAGGTTTGAAATTCAAATTGAATCTTTTTAAAATAAATCATTAATAAAACTTGAATTTAAGGTTTATTAGTTGATAGAATCAAATGAATTTATTATAATTTTTTTTATTCTTTATTAATATAAACACTGTTGTACATGATAATGAATTGATTAATTTTTTATTGGAATGACAAAAAATATTAATTTAGGCTTAAACTAAGTTTATTTGAAATAAAGTTATTGAATAATTATCATTTATACCAACAATAACAAAAAATTAAGTGATTAAAACAACTTATAAAGATTCTGCATTTGACATTGTAAATATTATTCTTAGATTAGAACAATTAATTGTTAATAAATATGATCAATTACTTTAAACTTACTTACATAATTAAAAATATAATTTAGAAGAGTTAAACCCGATAAAATAAAATTTTTATTATTAACAAGTCTTTGACATGAAAATTAAAGTAAAAGAAGATTCAAATTAGTAATAATCTTATTATATTCATGATAATGTTTAATTTTAGAATTTACTCTTATGAGGTTAATTTTAGTTAACATAATAATTTATTAATTATCCAGAAAAACCAAACAACCAAGATGAATACTTTTTAAAGAAAACTAAAATTTCTTATTATATATCAATCGCTTAATGAAACACTTAAATTTCATATTATTTATTTATTATATAAAATTAATAAGAAAAATAGACACTTTATTTATAAAATTTAATCACATCTAGCTAAACTTGAAACGAATGAATGATGTTTAGTAAAACCGAGCAAGAAAATAGTGTGATTAAATCATATTTTAGGAAAAATGTGCTTGCTCATCAATTTTACAGTTTTATTGAATATATTAAATAAATCTATTCATTGAATATACATTAGAATTTGCCTTATTTTCCTTCATTAAAAAAATTAGAATAAAATATTTAAGATTATTTCTAATTAATAATTAATTAAGTATTTTCATCATCTTTTTGTGTTTATTTTGTTAAATTTATCAAGTAAATAATTTTATGATTGATATAATCTAGAAGATAAATTAGACACTTATTCAATAGTCTAAAGAATATATAAATTATTTATTATAATCTATGACTATTTCATTCTCCTAATTAAATTTATATTTTATTCTCAAAATCTATTCTTAGCTAATTTAAAATACTTCCATAAAATTTTGTGCTATCAAAGATAATTATATTCAGGTTTTATGATTTAAAAAATTATTATTTAAAAGCATAAATTTTTAAATATAAATACCCTATAAATTTCAAATATATATAATTTATTCTTGAACCTTTTTTTCTTCTCTATTAAGATTTTTGTTAATGTTTGAAACCTTAATTGAGATCAATCGAAAAATCTTGATAACTATAACGGGACGTTTTAAATAATCTAAGAGAAAATAATCACAAATTTTATTATCTTAAAAGATATAAAACTGTATAATTACCCTGTTAGAATAGGGAGCATCTATGTGAAGAAGACTCCATCTTATGTTTTTATTTCTTATGATCAAAATACATTGATTATTTTAAATATACAATTAATTTTAAGAGAATATCATTAAATTTGAATGAAATTAAAAATTAATAAATAATATTTCTCTTTATAAAATCTACAATCAAAATAAGAGTAAATAATTTATAAACTAAGAAATCCAATCAAATAATTATTTTATGCTTTTTTGTTATTTTATATTCAAGCACAATTATAAAATTTTCTTATTTTTTTTATAAAAACAATAGAGCTATCATTTCATTTATTATTAATTACTAATGATTATCAATTTGATAATTTCTATTTAAAATGAGATTTTTAGTATCTGCTTAATTATTAAAACAATTTTTTTAATTAGGATTATTATGTTTTATTGGAAATTTCTCGTTTTTCATCCATCTTAATTTTTTATTAATTTTATACTAACAATTGCTTCCAGAGTGTTTTGAGGAAGGGCAATAATCAAATATTTTTATGCAGAGGATTTGCTAAATTAAAACAAAAAATTAAACATTTTTAATAAATAATTGAGAAAATATAAATTAAAAAAATAATAATTAAGAAAATAAACTAATTAATTCAAAATAT
>CAJJDN010000138.1:0-16826 GCA_905182985.1 Paramecium sonneborni | reverse complement strand
GTACTTGCCATTTAAAAATAAGAAAAAAATAAAGATTTGTAATATATTTAATTAAATTAGTAAGAGGAATTGAAACTTATTTAAACTCATTATCAATATATATTTTTTTTTTAATTATTATTTAAAAACTAATTATGCCAATACGATCGACAAATTTGCTAAAAAGTTTAAGTTCATAAAATTAATAGTCGTATGTAATTTAAATGGATGACTTTTAGCATTTGAGAGGAGGCGGATGTGCAATTATATAACAATAATAAATTAAACTGGAATAAATCAAAATTAATTGCCTGAAAATGTTTTGATTAACATTTAGGTGTAAATAAAATATATTTCTGAAAAATCATATTTCTTTTCAGATAAAATGAGTTAGGATGATGTACTTTCAGCTTTTTAATGGTTTTTTAATCATAAAGAATATTTTTAAATTATTTGTAACGATGATTTAATAAATTCTCAATTTTATAATCAAATAGAAAAAGGAGTAGCAATATTAATGAAATAGCTGATAGTTTACATTAAATTATAAAACTGGAGTTGAATATGAACTCTAGTTAACTAAAATATGTACAGCTCATCTGAAAACTAATTCTGAGAAAGGTCAATAATTAATAATATCAATTTTGTGTGGAGTTGCCTAATCTATTTCTTCATTAAAATCTAGTAGTGAACTTATAGATTCCTTAATTGAAGGTGGTAAATTTTTATTACTTAAAAAATCCACTTAAAAAATATGAAGTCTATTATTTTTTGAGAATCTTAAATGGTCTGAAATTAGGATATTCTGTTCAAAAAACAATCTATCAACTTAAATAATAAAATCAATAAAATTATAAACTACTTTGATCTCAACTATAAGTTAAATTGAAAAGAAATATCAAGACAATTTTCATAAAAATGTTAGTTACATTTTAAAATATTGGATATAAATTTGTCATACAAAATCAATACTTCAAGATAGACTTCATAAATAAAATTTAACTTAAAGGCTATTTACAAAATAAGAGAATAAATATGATGAAAAAAAGTATATTGAGTCATTTATCGAAATTATAAAATTTTTAGATTGGGTATTTATTGAATTATAAAAATAGATTCTTTGAAAATATTAAAGTCTAATGAAAAGGACTTTTTAAATGAGAAAATTTCTATGTCTAATTATTATTAAAAAATTATAAAATTTTATAATGAATTAGATTGTTATTATTTATAAAATTGGAATAAAAAGGAATAACTATTTCAAGTATTTGAACATTTTAGCAAAAGTTTTATTGGTTGTAATTTCATTGTATAAGTTCTGAAATGTTTTTAAAAATCTTTTTAATTCTCAAAAAGGAAAGATTTTAACTTTTACAACATATCAGAAATATTCTTCTTTGAATTAAAATTTAGAATAGAATTTTTTCAAACCTAAGTTGATATGGATTTGGTTAGTTTTATTAAATTTATGATTACAGAATAAAAAACTTATTTTATTAACTTATCCAATAAATTTAAAAATTAAAAATTTAATGAAGAGTAAGCAAAAGTATTGCAAAATGCAGCAAAAGAAATATAAAAATGTATAACATTAATTTAAAATAAAAATTACTTACAAGATTAAAAAACAAAATATATCATATTTTTCTTTGATACATTAAATAAAATATTGATTGGCGAATTACTTAAATTAGATTTTGAATTAGTAGTATAAGAAATAATAGAAACATTTGACAGAGAATTAAATTAAATAAATCTCAAATAGGAACTAGAAAATTAAGGAATATAAATTTAAATTAATGATGATTTTAATTAATCTGGATTAAATAAATAAAATACTTATCTGATATTAAATTTAAAAGATCTATTTAATTCTGAATAAATAATATTTGATATTTACAGAACTAATCATAAAATCATAAAAATTTTAAAGTATAATTTAATAACAAATCTCAAACATTCATTTAAATTATTTAAGATCTTTGAAAGAAATAATAGCGAACGCAATAATGATGAAATATATCAAAATTCATTTAGAAATACAATTGGAAATGAATGAATGTTTTAGAAAATTTTTATTATTCCAACAAACTATTTTTGATAAAGACAAGTTAAAGTGTTTTACTGAAGAAGAAACATTTCATTAAATTTAGGCTCTTTAAATAATTTTTAATAATAATAATTTATTTAATGAATATATACTAGAAAATTCAGACTAAGGAGATTTTTATGATAAAAGATATATATCTTTTTTGAGGGAATTATAGAAAAACTTTTAGAATAGCGAAGAAAATGAAATTCTTGAAATCTTTTAGGATTCTTCATATAAAGTTAGAGAATCTTTAGCATTTAATTTGATTAAATTGCAATCAGTTGTACATGAGGATAAAATTTAAGAATTTTGTTCAAATTTGTTGAAATAGCTTTGGATGATTGAAAAATAAACTAGTGTTAGAAAAATTTTTAAAAATAAAGAAATGATAGAAATGGAAAAAAAATTATTTTCTAGGAATTTTTCAACTTTTTCAAATTAATTAAAAACTGAGATGTAAAAAAGATTAAAAAAATTAGAATAGTTAGAAACATTGGTTCTGTTAAGTAATAATTAAACAGAAACAAAAAATTAACTTTAATAAGCTTCTGATGATTTTGAAATTTATCTGGATAATATCACAAAGATGTCACATAAAATGGATATTAGCTTTATTTTTAATAGAAATAAATAAAGATTTGAAAACAATAAAAAGATCAATTTTAATTAATTTCTTCAAAGTGTGAAAGGAATTGAAGATGATGTAAGAAAGCTTAGAGGAAAAGATTATTTTGAATTATTACTTATTTGTAAAGATAAAGAATTGAAATTTAAATAATAAGCTGAACTAGGTACATATTTAATTTACAACATAAGAATATGATCCTTCTTCAGGCTAAAAAATAGAAAATACAAATGGAGCAGTATTTTCAGATATAATAAAAAATAACCATAATGATTTTGAAGGAGAAATAAATGAATTTATATGGAAAGAAGAAGAAAAAAATAAAGATGTTATGCTTTTAAAATGGCAAGGCAGGTTCTGGGAAGAGTAGAGCTTCAAGGAATATTGAAGAATTCTTATGGATGAATGATAATATTTAACCTAGTTGGATTCCTATTTATATTTCACTTCCATTATTAAATGATCCTAGACATAATTTAATTGATTAAGCATTAAAATTATCAAATTATAATTTTGATAGAATTTAGATTCAAAGAAGCGGTAATTAATGGTAAAATAAAAATTGTTTTAATTTTGGAAAGTTATGATGAGATGAAGTTTGAATATATTTAGACTAATTTATTTTATAGTAATCGACTTATTTAAGAATTCAATATCTTAATACCTGGAAAAGATGTCAAAATAATAATTACTACAAGAAATGAGATTTTAACATCAATTAGATATTAAACATGGTTTTATGGATAAAATATTAAACTTTAAAAGAAGTTGAATTACAATAGTGCTGAATATCTTAAATAATATACTGAAATAAGTGTAAAAGAACAATTAAGCAATTTTATGAATTTTTGAAATAATTAAAAATTAGAATTTTTGCTTAGATGAATTTAAAGCAATATGGAATCAAATTTATTTTAGTGTTTAAGGAATAATAAATTAAAACAAAAATTAAGAAATGATTTTTAAAAGTGAAGATATAGAAAAATTAATATCAAAACTTTAAAAAATAGAATTTTTTAGTTATATAAAAGGAGATCAAATGGTATCTTTGAAAAAGGAACTTCTTGAATTATGGGGACATAAAAAATTTACATAAGTAATTAGGAATGTTAATATTAATCATTTATTAAGCACACCTTTTATGATGGAAATAATTGTTTATGTACTTCCTAAAATGTCTTTAATATTTTCTGAAGCAAATTTCTTAAGAGAACTTTTGAAAAAAAATTATATGTTTTTGAAAATGGAATCCTTCAAATCATAATCAAGAACTATTAAATATGAATAATAAAAAAAAATTAGAAAATATTAATAATATTGAAATTTAACAATAACAAATTTAAGATATGCAAAACCCTAGGTTAGATTTATAAAATATTTAAAATTAATTTGAAATGATTGTAGAAGAATTAAAGAGTTAAAATTTTTTTGAATTTTATTCTATTGCACATTAAATTGATTTTTATGAAGATACGAAAATTTTAACTGGAAAAACATTTAATGTTACTAAAGACGCAAAATTTATTGTTACAGCATTCAAAATGAATTAATTTACTGCATATGATTTTTATGAAACATTTGTAAACTTTTATCATACATTACAATTATAAAAATGGAAGGATTTAGGCAAAATAATAAATTATGAGAGTAGTTTAATAGATTTAAATGAATTTTCTTTATTTTTAGCGATTGATATGACGCTTAATTAAAAGACATAAGTTAATTAAGTATAAAAAGGGAAATTATGTTTATAATCAACTCGAGATGATGAGGGAAAAGAAAATGCAACTTGGGTAGAATATTATTTCGATGAAAATAATGATGAATAACAATATAAAAGTTTATTACGGAAATGTAAGTTGATTAATGCAAAAGGTAAGCAATATATGTATTTCTAACACAAAATTTAATGAGACTTAACTTTTTTTAAAGTAATTTAAGTTAATCAAAATTTGATATTGTTTCAATAGAGATGTGTAATTTTAATTGTGCTACTATTGAAAATGCAGAATGGAAAAATTAAATATGTAAAAATAAACCTTAAATTAATGGTCATGCTTAATTAATTACTAGTATAGTTTTTACAAAGGATGGTAAATATTTAAAATCAGGAAGTGAAGATAATACTCTTAGAAAATGGGAAGTTTAGTAATAAAAAATAGTTGAAATTATATGAATCTGAAAATATTATGTAATAATAAGATTATTTTGATTTTTAAATTTTTAATTAAAATACTGATAGCTACATTAGTGCAATAGAAATATTTCCTGATCGTAAAAAGTTAATAATAAATAGTTTTAAGGAGTACTCAATAATCAGCATATGGGATATACAAGATTTGTCAGAAATTTATTAAATCAAAACTCTACCTGAGATTTGTATGGAAATTAGAAAATTAAAATTGAGTGCAAATGGGAAAATATTATTATCAGTTTGTAATGCTGGTTCAAAAATAATTTGGGATTTAGAAGATTCTAAAATCTTAAGCATAATTAAGACACAATAAGAAATTTACAGTATTACTATTGCAACTGATTTATAATTATTTGCGACAAGTAATGATGATAAAACAATAATTATTTGGGATATTTCAAATAAATCTTAGCTTTAAGATGCTTTTACCATTAATTTATAAGAGAAATGGGGAATTGCTGAAATCTATTAATTTCTAATATATTAGTTTCATTTCATAATTATGGCGACTTTAATTTAGGTATATAACTTTGGGATATAAATAAGAAAATCAAGATTTCTATTCTTCTTGATAAGGAATGGATAATGTGTCTTTGTTTTGATTAAGAAGGTACAATTATGGCAACTTTTGGGAATTATTTGACAATATGGAAAAGAAATGATTAAACATTTGAAATATAAAGGTCTTTTTAATTATAATATAGTTAATTAGATCAATGTATTTTTTTAAATAGAGAAAATTTATTGATATATTGCAGATAAGATTAATAAATAACAGAAATTTCTTTACTAAATTAAGAGGAAATTGGATTTAATAATAAATTGAAAATAAAACAATTATAAAATGATAGAGTTGTTATTAATATGAAATATATTGTTTTAATTTTATCTAATAAAGTTGAAATATAGTTAATTAATTCGAATAATTTGGAAAAATATGAGTGCCTTTGGAGTTCAAGGTTATTGTTTTCATATAATTTTTAATATTTAGCAATAACAATTTATCCTAATTAGAGTTATTTACAATTTTAAAATAAAAATTAAAAGTTTATAATTGATGATATAATCTTTAAGTGCATATAATTTGGCTAAAATGATTAATCACTAATGGTTTAAGAATTATATTAAGATAATTTTATTATTTATTATATTGATGATATTGAAAAAATAAATAAAATTGCAATTATATAATTGCCTCACAGTCCTATATAAATGACTTATTTAAATAAAAGTTAATAAATTTTGGTTCTTAATGAACATTTTATAACATTACATGATATAAATAATTTATCATTTTACAAGATTTGTTAACTGAACAAACTTAGATAATCCAATTTTATTTTAACTCAGATAAAGAATATATTGGTATTGTATAAGATGATCTAATTTGTTTTTAATCCCTATTAATTTTAATTCAAATTAATTTTAATTCTAAAAAATAATAGAGTAATAATATGACTTAAGATTTGGAGATATTTAAAACATCATCCTTAACTAACAATAAAGTTTAGGTATACTTATGCAAGCAAAGAAGGTAGTATAAATTATTGAGGAGATCGATAAATATTATGATGAAATAAAAATAATGTTTTCTGCAGATGAAAAGAATTTTGTGACACGATACTCAAATTAAACAATCAAATTTTGGGATAAATAGTCTTTTAAACTCATATATTTGTTCAAAAGCAACAAAAAAATAGAATAGCTATCACTTTCATCATAAGGAATACTGGCTTAAACTAATTAAGATCTAATATTACAATTGAATCTAAAAGTTGTTAAATAAGAGAAAATAGAAATGAATGGACATTCCTAATAAATTGAAGAACTCGTAATTTCACCTGATGGCCTATAATTGATTGTTCGTTCTGATGATCTCTTAAGTTAATGTAAATTATTAGAAATGAAAAGATTAAATTTTGAATTTTAGAAATAATTCACTCCATATTAATTTTGTTTCTCAATAGACAGTCAATATTTAGCTGCAAAAGAATATTAAACCTTTTATATATGGAAATTTAATTCAATATATATGATTGAAAGAAACTATAAATTGCAATTTGATACTCTTGATAGATTAGAATTTAGCAAATTAAAAAATTCTTTAATTTTTACTAATAATAATTTAAAATAGAATGGGACTTAAAAAAAGTTTAGAAATTAAACATCCAACCTTTAAAATAAATTAATCTAAATATTAGTGTGAATTCTTATTTTCATCTTGTGCTTAATATTATATACTGTCTTCTAAAATCGAAAAGTAATTTTTAACGATAAAATAAATCTTAATAATATTTATTTATAAATATTTTAACTTTATACATCTGTAAAAACTAATCCACTTTAAATAGTATAGATTGATGATAAATGCCAATTGTAATATTAAAAATTGAACCTAAATTAAGTAATAAAGTTGGTAATATTGTATTTTCCAAAGATTCTAAACTATTGGCTATAATGAATAAAATTAATAATTCAATAATTTTATTGGAAGTGAAAACTAATTAATAATTAAAGTTATTAATTGATAAAGAATGTAGCAATATTAAAATTCTGTCTATGAATTTTTCAGGAAATAATAAATCATTATTATCATATCATTCAGATGATAAACTTAGACTTTAAGATTAATTTATTTAGATTTAAAAAATAAAAGGTCCATACTAAAGTATATTAAATGATAATTCATATTATCCAATAATAAATACATTCCCGTTATTCCTTATTTAGTAAGTACTGCATATTTTAGTTAAAAATAATTATTGGAAGTTTAAAGGAATAGTGTTTTTCGATTATATAAAATAAGTTCAAATGAATTGATAATATATATTTATTGTGATCAGATACCTCTACTTTCATTTTCACCTGATGGTAACATATTGTTAGGATGAAGTGAGAATAATAGAATAAATTATTGGGATCTTTCTGATAATTAAATCATTAAATTAAAATGAAATCAAATTAAATTGTAAAAACTAATGCTATTGTTTATGTACCTACTAAAAATATCATCAGAATTCTAGGATAATGGAATAGTTTAAATTTTCATAAAACCAAAGTAAAATACTCAAAATTAGATATAAGATTGTACATCTTCCAATTTAATTCACATTTGTAAATTTGTTTTGAAGTTGAAGAATAACATTTATTATTTATTGAAATAGTTGAATCACTATTAATAAGAATTGGTTCAATTTTGTAATATATAACATTTTAAGCTATGCCTAAAATATAAAAAATTCTCGAAAGTTCCTTGTTGCTAAAAGTTCTATTGAATATTTACTAAATCCTCAGAAGAATAACCGCTAACTGAATTGTATATTCTTTTACATAGGGCATTTTATGCTCTTAGTTATTGCCAACATGATTAAATGAAATAAAATCCACTATCTCATTATTTATTATTTTTATTATTCATTCATATCAATAAATAGTTTAAATTTACAATAATTTTAATTATAATTAATTTTTTATTCTATTTAAATTTAGCTACTATACTTAGTATTGAAGATATAAAATTTATTTGATCAATCATTTGCTTATTCAATAATCTTCTTATCAACCAAAACTTATTATTTTTGTATTTAATTTTACTAATATATTAATATTATTTCAAAAGTATTTTCAAACAACTCATGAGAACAATTCATAAAAATCACAGCATTAAAAAATTTCTTTTTATAAGATATTATTTAAAAATCCTTAAATTTTTAGTTTTTTGAATATTAATGAAAAAATTACAATATTTATAAACTTGATTAAACATATTAATAAGTTAAAATTATAAATATAGGGTAATTTTCATTTTTAGGTTCTACCATTTTAAAATGATTCATAAGTAAGTACTAAATGCTTTGAACTTAAGAAAAATAGTTTTGAGAATTCCATTTATATCAGTAGATTATTAGAATTTGCTCTTAATATTTGAGTTATTTAATTTGACTTTATAATGGAGAAGGAAACATAAATATATGTCATAGATTTACATCATAACATTAGATTTAATATAATGGTATGTTTATGTGTATTATCTTTTAACCAAGAGAATTTTAAAATAAATTGGAAGAAGTATATTTTATTTTTATAAGTTTATACTATTTTAAATTATAAATGTATATGCATATACTCTATTATGCTAACTTAAATCACAATAGTTATAGTTAATTTGAAATGAGTATGAAGTCAGTTAGAATTGGTCAGAAAAATTCAAATTGCTCTTACAATAAAAATAATTCTATTTAGCAAAACTTAATAAAAATTTTTTAATCATAACTAATAAAATTTGAAAATTATTAGGATTAAAATAATTGGTTTTAATAAAAATGACATAACTTCTATCTCTCAAAGCAGGTTTCCTAATTTCTATGTAATCTCCAAGAAATATTAATTATTTTTTATTGAAAAGACTTTGATAAATATAATATAATGTTATCTTTTAAAGTTTTGAAATTTTGTAGGGAACTAATTATTAAAAAGACTATATTTAAAAAAAAAAATAAAATTTCTGCTATTTATAATTTATTCTATTCTCATAGTAGAGCATGATTACTTTTTTAAATATTCTAAATTTTCCTTAATTTAAGAACAATAAATTAATTTTTAACTAAGTTTATCCAATCAAAATTTGCTAAAATTATAATCCTTAGCTTAATTTAAATTTAAAATATACTAAATTTTAAATTATTAGTTTTCATAATTTTGTATTAGTGTTATNTAATTTTACTAATATATTAATATTATTTCAAAAGTATTTTCAAACAACTCATGAGAACAATTCATAAAAATCACAGCATTAAAAAATTTCTTTTTATAAGATATTATTTAAAAATCCTTAAATTTTTAGTTTTTTGAATATTAATGAAAAAATTACAATATTTATAAACTTGATTAAACATATTAATAAGTTAAAATTATAAATATAGGGTAATTTTCATTTTTAGGTTCTACCATTTTAAAATGATTCATAAGTAAGTACTAAATGCTTTGAACTTAAGAAAAATAGTTTTGAGAATTCCATTTATATCAGTAGATTATTAGAATTTGCTCTTAATATTTGAGTTATTTAATTTGACTTTATAATGGAGAAGGAAACATAAATATATGTCATAGATTTACATCATAACATTAGATTTAATATAATGGTATGTTTATGTGTATTATCTTTTAACCAAGAGAATTTTAAAATAAATTGGAAGAAGTATATTTTATTTTTATAAGTTTATACTATTTTAAATTATAAATGTATATGCATATACTCTATTATGCTAACTTAAATCACAATAGTTATAGTTAATTTGAAATGAGTATGAAGTCAGTTAGAATTGGTCAGAAAAATTCAAATTGCTCTTACAATAAAAATAATTCTATTTAGCAAAACTTAATAAAAATTTTTTAATCATAACTAATAAAATTTGAAAATTATTAGGATTAAAATAATTGGTTTTAATAAAAATGACATAACTTCTATCTCTCAAAGCAGGTTTCCTAATTTCTATGTAATCTCCAAGAAATATTAATTATTTTTTATTGAAAAGACTTTGATAAATATAATATAATGTTATCTTTTAAAGTTTTGAAATTTTGTAGGGAACTAATTATTAAAAAGACTATATTTAAAAAAAAAAATAAAATTTCTGCTATTTATAATTTATTCTATTCTCATAGTAGAGCATGATTACTTTTTTAAATATTCTAAATTTTCCTTAATTTAAGAACAATAAATTAATTTTTAACTAAGTTTATCCAATCAAAATTTGCTAAAATTATAATCCTTAGCTTAATTTAAATTTAAAATATACTAAATTTTAAATTATTAGTTTTCATAATTTTGTATTAGTGTTATAGAATATTTATTAAAAAAAAAAAAATTAAATTAAATAATTATTAATAAATTTACTAATATATTTACTCTATGTAATTAATGAGATAAAAAATTAATATCTGTATTACTATAAAGATATAAATTTATCAATAAAAGAGTCTATTGTTTTTATTTTGGTATTATAAAATTTTTTGAATCTAAAAATAATATGCTTCTGTATGGTAATTAAATCAGGAAGCTGATTTTCATTATCTCTATTTTTTGATTTAATAATTACTTGGATTTAGTTTAAAGAATCATAAGAATTTGATTGGCATTTATTTTATCTATAAGTTAAGTGGATAAAGGATGTTTTATCTATTTTATTTAGACTAAGAATTAATCTTTTTAAGTATAGTCAAACCTTTATAATTTGAGATTTTAGATAATGAACTATTCAATAAATGTTTAATTAAAATAGTTCTATTTTCTGAGATAAGTTTGAATATTTTTTACTATTTTGTATGGTTTATTAAATTTGACATATATTTATAAATTTTATAATAATAGAAGGAGAATGACTTTTTTGAAGCAAATGAAATTACTAAAAATTGATATTAAATTTAAGAGTACTCTAGAAATAACAATTAGATATTGAAATAATTGTTATGCTTATGCTTGGATTTTGAAAATAAGTTATAGCAACATTTGATTAATTTGATTAATATGTTTATAAATGATTAAAAATTTGATAGTCATGAGTTCTTTTTTCTGTAAGACATTTATAATTAGCTTTTAGATTCTATTATATGATATTCGAAATATATGTTTAAATTGAAAAATCTTAACATTAATAAAATTAATGAAAATAATATTCTTTTATATTCCCTTTATGTTTTCCTTAGCAGAATCGTAGGAATAATGGAAAATTATAAGTTCTGATACTAGTTAATAATATTTTAAAATTAGATTTGAATGCATATACTTATTATGGTGGTCCACATAGCTTATGTGGAGAAACACTATTAATAGGAGGAGTTTCAGTTTTTGGATAGTATACCATAATTTCTACATAATATACACTTCCACCTCATTATTCTTTAAAAATAACTCTAAATTTTTGGAAGTATTATATTTATTGAAATTTTGAATTGATAGTTGGGAAAATGAGACTATGATAATAGTATTTGATAATGATGTTACTTAAAGGTCATTTTCTGGACTTGAAGGAATGTAAATATGTGGTGAAATGAGTAATATTGATTCTTTAGATGAAAATATTATGTTTAATATTAGCTTAGCAAATCACAATTCCTAATCTTTAGTTCTCATAATGACTTCGACCTTAGATGAACCTGCTATTAATGTAATAAATTTAATAATTTTAGGAATCATGGGGAGTTTCAGGTATAAGAATCGAAATTTAAGAATGCGCTAAGGATTGTGTATTCTGTACAGATAATACATCATTATGTTCTATTTGGATGAGGGTTGCATCATATTGGAATACTACATTAATTACTTCTGATGGATGGCAGATGAATAATAATTAACCACTTACAATAAGTGAATGTGTTGGTATTAAAATTGTTGGTGGATTTAATTTACAAAAAGGATCTAAAATATATAAAATAATAGAATCTATACCATCTCATTATAAAATTAAAATATTGTTCAAATTATGGACAATAGGTGAATGGCAAAATGAATAATTTATTATAATGATCGATGATAAACCTATCTTTTAAATCCCAATTCTTTCTGACAATTTTATATTTAGCAAATGTTAATCATAGAAAGTTAAAATTACTAATATTGATACACTCTTATTCAATTAAGCAAAGACAATTAATTTATCTATGAAAACTGAAAATTTAATCAATGATTTAGCATATTGGGGAGTTTAATCTTTTGATTTTTTTATAGTTAAATGTTCAAATGGATGGATACTTATAGATATTGGTTGTATTCGTAAATATATTATTTATTTAATAAGCTTCTCCTTTAGAATGCTCACAAGTTCGAATTACTCAATATTTTAATTAATAAATAGATTTAGTTGATTCCATGAATTCATTTAAAATATAAAGTGATGAAATAGCCCAAATTATTGAAGATATTGGTGAAAACTAATTTATTATTGATGAGGCTGTTTCCTCTATTACTTTTTAAATTTAAGTCAAATGCTAGGAAAAATAGATAGTTAAAAGCTTTTTCAGAAATTGTGATTCATGTAATTAGGAATAATATAAATTTTCAAATTAATGCCGAAATCAAAGCAATACTTTAATTTACTATGCCACATTTCTACAGATTACAGAATATAAAAGAATTAATAATAAATATTTCTTAAACTAAATTAGAAATACTTTAAGTATNAAGTATAGTCAAACCTTTATAATTTGAGATTTTAGATAATGAACTATTCAATAAATGTTTAATTAAAATAGTTCTATTTTCTGAGATAAGTTTGAATATTTTTTACTATTTTGTATGGTTTATTAAATTTGACATATATTTATAAATTTTATAATAATAGAAGGAGAATGACTTTTTTGAAGCAAATGAAATTACTAAAAATTGATATTAAATTTAAGAGTACTCTAGAAATAACAATTAGATATTGAAATAATTGTTATGCTTATGCTTGGATTTTGAAAATAAGTTATAGCAACATTTGATTAATTTGATTAATATGTTTATAAATGATTAAAAATTTGATAGTCATGAGTTCTTTTTTCTGTAAGACATTTATAATTAGCTTTTAGATTCTATTATATGATATTCGAAATATATGTTTAAATTGAAAAATCTTAACATTAATAAAATTAATGAAAATAATATTCTTTTATATTCCCTTTATGTTTTCCTTAGCAGAATCGTAGGAATAATGGAAAATTATAAGTTCTGATACTAGTTAATAATATTTTAAAATTAGATTTGAATGCATATACTTATTATGGTGGTCCACATAGCTTATGTGGAGAAACACTATTAATAGGAGGAGTTTCAGTTTTTGGATAGTATACCATAATTTCTACATAATATACACTTCCACCTCATTATTCTTTAAAAATAACTCTAAATTTTTGGAAGTATTATATTTATTGAAATTTTGAATTGATAGTTGGGAAAATGAGACTATGATAATAGTATTTGATAATGATGTTACTTAAAGGTCATTTTCTGGACTTGAAGGAATGTAAATATGTGGTGAAATGAGTAATATTGATTCTTTAGATGAAAATATTATGTTTAATATTAGCTTAGCAAATCACAATTCCTAATCTTTAGTTCTCATAATGACTTCGACCTTAGATGAACCTGCTATTAATGTAATAAATTTAATAATTTTAGGAATCATGGGGAGTTTCAGGTATAAGAATCGAAATTTAAGAATGCGCTAAGGATTGTGTATTCTGTACAGATAATACATCATTATGTTCTATTTGGATGAGGGTTGCATCATATTGGAATACTACATTAATTACTTCTGATGGATGGCAGATGAATAATAATTAACCACTTACAATAAGTGAATGTGTTGGTATTAAAATTGTTGGTGGATTTAATTTACAAAAAGGATCTAAAATATATAAAATAATAGAATCTATACCATCTCATTATAAAATTAAAATATTGTTCAAATTATGGACAATAGGTGAATGGCAAAATGAATAATTTATTATAATGATCGATGATAAACCTATCTTTTAAATCCCAATTCTTTCTGACAATTTTATATTTAGCAAATGTTAATCATAGAAAGTTAAAATTACTAATATTGATACACTCTTATTCAATTAAGCAAAGACAATTAATTTATCTATGAAAACTGAAAATTTAATCAATGATTTAGCATATTGGGGAGTTTAATCTTTTGATTTTTTTATAGTTAAATGTTCAAATGGATGGATACTTATAGATATTGGTTGTATTCGTAAATATATTATTTATTTAATAAGCTTCTCCTTTAGAATGCTCACAAGTTCGAATTACTCAATATTTTAATTAATAAATAGATTTAGTTGATTCCATGAATTCATTTAAAATATAAAGTGATGAAATAGCCCAAATTATTGAAGATATTGGTGAAAACTAATTTATTATTGATGAGGCTGTTTCCTCTATTACTTTTTAAATTTAAGTCAAATGCTAGGAAAAATAGATAGTTAAAAGCTTTTTCAGAAATTGTGATTCATGTAATTAGGAATAATATAAATTTTCAAATTAATGCCGAAATCAAAGCAATACTTTAATTTACTATGCCACATTTCTACAGATTACAGAATATAAAAGAATTAATAATAAATATTTCTTAAACTAAATTAGAAATACTTTAAGTATCAAGAGCTAATGAAGCCTCAAAGGAATATTTACTATTAAGAATTGAGAATGAATTGTGATTTTATTCATTCATAATTTTGCACATTACATATGTTTAATTCTCTCAAAAAGGACTTTGTTATTTATATTCAAAATTTTAATATATTAACACAATTACTTTGAAAGGATTAATACAGACAAATCTTAATAAATTTTAAATAAAATAGAATTTATTATTTTAAGATGAATGTGTTAAATAAATTAAAAATATAATTATTCTATTTTTCTATTTTTAAGATTCATAACGATATATTTATAGACTTTAAGTTTATACTCATGATTGATAATCTTGGGTCATTATCTAGTTATAAGAGGTGAAGAATTACTATATAAATAGATCTTTTTGAATTAATTATTTAATAAGGAAATGATCACGCTATTATTTTTGAAAACATTAAATAAAAATTAAAATTAATGACATGCCTCTTTTATGGTCATTTATAAAGAGATCCAAATTATATATTATATTTTGATACATAGATAAATATTATTTACTGTTTTATGAAAAAAGTTTGAAAATCAACATTTTTTTAGAACATGAGCTTCTCTTGTAAAATTTCTTGAGGTAATATGTTTAATATTTTACAATGTTCAAGATTAAGTTAAAATTATCATTTAAATAATTAAAAATACAATCCAAATATGGACATAAACAGAATTAATAATTGTATTTATGATTCCTTCATACTTTTTTTACTAATGTTATAACAATTTTATTTTCTACTATTTCTTGTATATTCTTTTAATCTGAAACTATGAGAAAGATAAATAAAAATTTGAGCTATCATTTATTGATACTCTGATAATTAATATATTCAACCCAAACAGATAGCTTTCCAATACATAATTTCTAAAAATTTAAGTAAACGAAATTATTTTGATAATTTATTTAGTAAAAATATGGTTTGTTGTTGATGAATATTGATGGAGGGAATCTGTGGCATTTTGTCAATATTCAAAGACATAATGCATTATTAATAATTAAATAGACATTGCTTTTGGAATCCATTAGTCTAAAAATCTGTTTTTTTACTAATGTGATAATATTGAAATACAGAATATTATGATATTCATTAAGGGTTTTATGATTTAAAAAAATTTAAGATTCCAAAAGAGCAAATATTTTTTAAGGATTCACAGTTAATATCTAATAAGATAGAAAAATTTTATAGCAATTGGATTGTAAGAATTAAAAAAATGTAGAAATTAAAAATATCATATAAGGTATTGTGAGTTGAAAATAAATTTAATGAAACGAGACCCTGTTTTTCTGCTAGAAATTTAATTATAAATAATGAACCATGCTCAAAATATCAATTTAGTTTGAATACAATATAATAGGAATAATTTACAATAAATATAGTTAACTCAAGGTTTGATAGAAAACAAACTATCAAAGAGTACAAAATAGTAGATTAATGCCGATTACATTCAACTAAATAAGAATGTAAATGACATTTAATTAATTAATAATTTTATACATTTACAACTCATTTGCAAGTAAATTATAACTTTAATGATTGCACTCTAAATCAGACTTCTCTGAATGTTTAAATTTGTTACTTAAATGTGAAGATTATTATATAGGACAATAAAGTATTATAGTAGTAATGTATAATGCTGAAATTAAATTTTCAAAACCAAAATAAAAATTTATATAAATTAGTTAAAATTGGGTTTGGGTTTGGGTTTGGGTTTGGGTTTGGGTTTGGGGTTGGGGTTGGGGTTGGGGTTGGGGTTGGGGTTGGGG
>CAJJDN010000137.1:282719-326843 GCA_905182985.1 Paramecium sonneborni | reverse complement strand
ATTAAATATTTAGTTAAGATTTTTTTTTTGTTAACCAAAGTTATATTTTAATATATTATATTTAAGGGTATTTTCAGATAGTTATTTCTGCTGCAATCTGAAAATTAAAATTAAATAATAATATTAGTTCTATCCATATAATCAAAAATTTGATACTTAGACCCAAAATAATGATATTATAAAAATATTTAGAATAATTTCCTAAATTATACATTATATTAATTGAGAAGGCTACTATAAATATATTAGTGAAATTTGTATATATTTTGTATGTAAATCAATATAACTAATCCACATATTTGATCTTTGGGAATTCATTTATTACCAATTATTTATGGTAAATTTTTTAGAAACTCAAAAATTTTATAATCTTTATCAACAAACTATTTAAATATATACTTTCATATTAATAAATGAAATAATATATAGAAGTTATAATAATTTAAATTGTGCCATGAGCATTTTTTTCAAAAGATCAAAAATAATTTTTATTGTAAATATCTTTAGAACATTTTGTAAAATATTTTAGATAATAAACACTATAAAGCTGCAAAATACAACATAATAGTTTGATTTTTAAATCAAATATGATTAAGTTATATTATATTAATATTAAGCATTATAAAACTATAGATATGTGTGTTGAAAAGAAACAAAACATTATTTTCGTTTATAATTATATTAGATGTAAAATTTTGAGTAAAAAAAAATAATTTTGAGCAGTTTAAAATTTATAATAATAATCAAATTAGAGAATTCTAATTTTTTGTATATGATATAGATTTAATTTTAACACCATAATTTCTCCTACATATTAACAGATATTTTGCTTAGCCAATCAGGTATTTTTTTAACTTAAGAAATCTTAGGGAAATTCTATTTTTTTAGATATTTCTATTTTTCAACAATTTTTTAAATATTTAATACTTTAAAACCCAAGGGTAATTTGTAATAATTTTATCTTTAATTTTGTCAAATAATAAAGTATTTTCTTCAATAAAAGAAGATACCAATTCTTAGAAAATTCTTGATAAATACTGTAAATTAAGAACAAGGAGAATAATGAAATAAGGAATTTAGATTTCCATAGCTTAACTATTTTAATCAATAAATATTCCAATTCCAACTGCAATTGATATTCCACATATATTTGCTGAATATGCATCTAATTTATTTAATATAAATGATTAATAAGGTTTCTATTTTTAACTTAATTACCAATATATATAAACTAATGATAACAAAAGAATTCCTTTTTTAACAATATTTTCATCATAATAAGAAAGGAAGATAATCATTAATTCTTTGAAAAGTATTTTAGTTATTTCCCAATAATAAGCTTCTAATTTATATTCATTATATAAATATCCCCATTTTTATCTTGTACTTTTTTCATGTAATATTTATTAATTTAAGTACAAAGAAATAAAGAAATAGAATGGTATAATAACAGCAATTACAATAAGAAGTGGTAATATAAATCTTAATAACCATAATTAATGAGTTAGAGTATCATATCTATAGGCAACATTAGCTTATATCCAATTAAATCCAGAAATTGATCTATATGATATTAAACTAATCAATCCACCTACCAAGGATGGTTAGAGGTAAATGTACATATATATTAATGTTGTAGTTATTGCAGCTAAACGATAATGAGCATCATATATTTTCAATACAATCCAATAACATAAGAAAAATAAACCAATATATATGAATGGCATAATAAATTACCAAACAATAGTAGAATAATGTATTTGAAAATCGAATAAATCTTTTAGGAAACAATCAAGAGAATGAGTAATAGTTTAAATTGGATTGGCAATAGCAACAAAAATTTCGCCAATACCAATTATATTTGAAATTTTAAAAGTAAAAATAACAGATACAATTTGCAAATGATGAGTAATCATTTTAATCAAGATACCAAAATTAGAATGATATTCTATTTTAGATAAAATTAGTCTTGAAATTACTTTTTTAAGTACCATTTATTCATTTAATGATACATTACTCCTTACAGATATTAATATAGAAATAAAAGTCCTAAATAAATAAAAATAATCATTTACCATAAACTGATTGCAATAATAGCAATAAGATTTTAATTATTGTTAATACAAAGGCCACAAGAATATTTTGAACTTATTGAAAAATGTCCCTATCCTCTTGAATTATAAATATCGCATTCTTCACATAGTGCTCCAATATGGCCTGTGTAGCAAGATATATCTCCTTCAATCCATCCACCATTGCAATTACTTAGTAAATTGATACATTAACTTATAGAATTAGTATCAAAATAAGGTCTCCAAAATCCGGATTTAAGTTTTATTTATGCTGATTTAATTTCACTAGTTGAAATATCATCTTTTTAAGAGCAGTTATTTGAATTAATAACTAATGAATATAAACCTTATGTAGCATTACAAGGTAAACAAATACCATCATAAATTATTTCTCCTAGTTAACAAGGCAATGATTTTATATTCATTCTTAAGAAATAATTATTGTGATATCCAAAAATTTCTTTATTTTTTCCATATATAGGCGTGAATATAGAATCACAATGAAATTATAATTATAATGTGATATTATTCTGTTAATTATCTAAATAAAAGGTCGTATTATCAAAACTATAATCAGTTTAATTGAATATGGCTTAATAAGGACTCATAAAATCTTATCTAAAATCTGAATCATCATTATCAATAAGTATCCTACCACTTATTGTACATTTACTACCATCTAATTTTTCTTAAACATTGTTTTATTAATCTAAGGCAAATAATCTCAAATGAAGATTATATTCAATATATTACTATTTCTATATATCAAAATATTAATATTCTGACATAATCTATCCATTCGGAACATATAATGAACCAGAATAAGTATTATAAAACAGTTAATATTTTGGAATCTGAATTTATTCTATCAAAATATTTTCTTTCTCTAATATTTTTATTTTTGGCAATATATGTTCTAAATCAATTGAAATTGATAATTAAGATGGAAGTTAAGCATAATCATCACCGAAAAGAGTTCCTTTATTATCATTTATTAGTGTTCCTTATTAATTTAAATTTTAAATTATTTAATCTTTTAGAAATACTCCCCCACCATATTCAGCTTTATTAAATTTAATGACAGTATTTAATACAAAAAAACTTGAATTACCTATCACATATATTGATCCCCCCTATGATTCAGCACTATTATTTTACAATATAGAATCTTCAATTATTGTTGTTATATCTTATATTTAAAGACAAGTACCTTGATAAGCATAATTTCCAATACATTTATATTTTAGTAATTTAAATTCATAATTTTTTTCATTAATATGTTAAATTAATGATTACAAAATTCTAGATGCTTGAATAGATTTCTTAATATTCAAACAACTTGTTGAGCCACATTAATTATTAAAGAATATAATTGAATTCATTGTTATTCTAGTTGATTAATCTTATATGTTTATGTCAAGTAACCCTTATTTACATATTTTACAATTGATATTTTTTATATTTAATTCTGAAATTTATATCTATGTTGAGTATGGATTAATATTGATAAGCCCTGTTATTGATTGCTTTTGAATATTCATTTTATTAATAATACAATAACCATTTAATAAATGATCTTTAACAAACTTAGATATTAACATTTTAGGGGAATCTTAAAGACTTAAATTATCTGAGCATTTTTATTGTAGCTCTTAATCATTTTTTTAAATGGAGGTACATTTATCTCCACTAAATATTTGATCAAATAATTCTATATTAGAAACTTAAAAACCCACAATTTTTATAAGAGAATTTTCTTACATTTAATTTAATTCAAGAAGGGAATTTTGTAATGTAGAATTTAAAATTTTGCAATTTAGGATTTCTAATTTTAATGTCTATTAAAAAATAGCAAAAGCCTCATATAATAATGAAATAACACGTAAATTCTTTATACTTATTAATTTTGAATAAGTAATTTCTATGAGGCTTCTCTCAAGTTTTAATTCAGATAATAATTATTAATTTGTTTAATTAAAATTACTTATAAAACTTAAATAACCTTAATAGGTATTTTTAATTTCCAAGTTTTCCAAAATAAGTTATTATTTAGAATTAGTATAAGATGAAAATTCAACATAAATTAAAGATCCTTTTAAAGAATACACATCATTAATTATTAGATTTTCTAGTTAAATAGTTGTGCTCTCTAAAGGATTTTACAGATAAATAAATCCACCTTTATTTCTGTTTATAATATTAGTTGCTATTATATTTAAAAATTATATTTTTGTAGAAACAGAAATAGAAGTATCAATCAAGAATGCTCCACCATTTTCATCTTCACTTATAAATAATGCACTAATAAATTTTATGATTACATCCTATATTAATAGAGAAGAATCTTTTTCTAAATAAATTTAAAATCCTGAACTGGTTGAATTATAAATAAAGATATTTTTCATCATTAATTATTGACATATTATTTTGCCATTTCCTGTTTTAACTTTTATTGGGAATTTTTCAATTATTTATTCTATAAAAATATTTTAATCGTTCTCAAACCCCCAATATAAATATGGTTATAAAAGGGAATAATCAAATAAACTATTTTAAATAAAAGTGCAATTTTTTATTTCTATACTTTTTGTTTGTATGTAAATAATGCTATTAGAAGAGTTTGTAACAATATTTCCTTTAATTTTTAAATTATCTAATAGAATTGTACAATCCTTACAATCAAAAAAGAAAATTGATCCAGAATTGATTTGATCTATGTATATATATTAATGCATCAAATTTCTTTCAAATTATGAATTTTTGATTTCTATTTGATAATCTTCTTCAGATAATATTTTCATTATTGAATTTAACTTAAATTTATTAGTAGTCAAAAGTAAATTTTCATAGAATTGCATATCAGACATAAAAATAAGTTTCTTTATTTAAGATTTAAGAATTGAACTTTTTATTTCAATTATAGGGTTATTAATTGATTAGGCTTTTTAAATGACTAAATATTTTATATCAATCATAGGAACATCTATGATTTTCATATAAAGACTATCATAATGATTAACAAGAAATTTCTAAAAGCAATCCAAATTTTAAAAAAGCCTTTTAGATATTTAATTATTATGTTGTTATATTCTTATTTAATTTAATTTTAATTCATTAGCATTAATAATTAATAAATCATGTATCCCATATGCTTTTTGAATTATTAATTGTTCTATTTTTATAGTATTTATTTCTAAATAAATTAAAGCTTCATTTAAAAGAGAAAATGTTGATTATACAGGTAATGATAATAATTTGTTATCTATCATCGATAATTAATTTATAATCATTTATTTATTAGAAAATATGTGGGGAGTGATTTTAATGAAGCTAGCATTTTAGTTATATTAATTTAATTCAAATTTAATCTCCTACATTAAAATATATTCAATGTTAGATTTTTCATTTTATATAATTAATGAATTGTTGTAGAGATAATTTTCAACAAAGTTTAATTTTATCATTTTAATTTATTAATTGACACTTATTATGCTGCCTCTATAAACTTAATTTTTTAAAAAATTTAATGAGAATAATTCAAAATCTTGCAAGGTATTAATTTCAAATAATCCATTTAAAGAGTATATTTAACATGAATAAATATTTATTTAATTAATTTTTAATAAGCCATTTGTTTAATATATAAATGCTAAATCAAAATTAGTTGATTCAATATTTACATTTTAAATTTCAACCTAATCATTTAACTTGAGGTCAAACCAAAATAATTTTACATTTGAAAATGAACTATTAATTATTTTTAAATTTTATATCTTGATTGTCTGCATAGTATTAATTTATTATATCTTAATAAAAGCATCAATAGGATATTTTCTCGTGCAATTTTTTACCAAAAAGTTCTTTATAAAGACATTTTTTGCATTTTCCATAATGGTATAGAAAGTAGTTAAATTAAAGTTTTATTAATAAACTACATCAACTAATTCAATAGTTTATTCAAAAACACTTGAAAACTTTAGTAAATTTGGACCAAAACTAAAGTACTCTACTTCAAGTTAAACTCCTTCAATATGTATTTTTCTAAAATTGGAAAAAAATAGTTATTTTTAAAATTAAAAAGATGTAATATTATTACCATAAATTTCGAGTTCTACATTTCTAATTTATAAAATTATTTAATTACATAGTTGAAAAAATATTTGTACTAAAGTTCTGTTAAATTTTTAATTAATCATTTACTAAGCATCTTTAATTTTTTTGACCAAAAATCTTTATTAAGATTTTTTTGATTGATTATTAATTAGCAAAAGTATAAAATTGGTTTGTCTCAAACTATAATTAGAGATTGAAATATTACTTAAAAAAAGCTTTGGGATGAAAATAAATGATCACTTAAAATATTTGATTCTCTGAACTAAGTTTTTTCATGTTCTGTTTTTAATTAATCAATTTATTATTAATATTCATTTAGATTACAAATTAAATTTAAATTTATTTCTATTTATTTAAAGCAAGTACCATTTTCACAATCTATATAAATACCTAAATCTTAATCTAAAACTCCTTTAAATCCTGAAATGCATTGATATGAATAATGATGAAATTCTGAATTAATATTAAATAGTGGATTGATTGATAGTAGTTCTTTTTCATCTCTTTAAATACAAAAATTACAATTAGTTGGACAACTAATACATTAATTATTTATTAAACTACGATTTCTTCCATTTTGACTTTTAGGACATTTTACACAAATATTTTTAGAATTCAATAAAACACATTCTAAACATGATTCAGGACAGCTTTATATACATTAATTTCCAAGTAGTTCATATCCTGATTTACATACATTACAGAGAATTTCATAATCAGAATCATCTTAACTTAGTCCATATTAAGTAAATTTATGCATATTTACTTCTGACTCAACAACTGCTCTATAATAAGGACGTATTGCAATTTTCCAATTATCTTTAGTAAATTTATTTTATTAATAGCAACTCAAACAATTTAAATTTGATGGACATAATTAACATTAACCTGTTTTTTTTTCTGCATAATACCCATTCTCACAAACAAGACATACATGTGAAACTTTATCAAATACTAGATGCGCTTCATTAGTACATTAATCTACTCGTATATAAGTAGATAATTATTCAATCACACAAAGTACACAATGTAATTTCATATTTGGGCATTTATCTGAAAAAGAATAAACAACATCTTCTTATTAATAAGGACCAAATAAACAATATTAATTAGTATATATATCACCACCAGGTCTTTCATAAAACTATGAGCATATATTATATCTTCCTTCATGACATTTTACTTATTGTTTTTTTGGTTGATCTTTTGGTTAATCTTTTGGTTAATCTATTGGTTGATCTTTTGGTTAATCTATTGGTTAATCTTTTGGTTAATCTATTGGTTGATCTTTTGGTTAATCTATTGGTTGATCTTTTGGTTAATCTATTGGTTAATCTATTGGATAATCTTTTGGATATTCTTTTGGATAATCTATTGGTTAATCTATTGGATAATCTTTTGGTTAATCTATTGGATAATCTTTTGGTTGATCTATTGGGTAATCTTTTGGTTGATCTATTGGATAATCTGTTGGTTGATCTTTTGGTTAAACTGTTTATTCATTTAATAAAAAAAAATAATAGCCATCTTTACATCTTCCACATTAAGTAGTTGTTTAATTTTCATATGGCTTGAAATCATAGTCTAAAGAATTAATTGTGTAATTTGAATTAGAAGTTTCAAATGCATAAATACAATTTTCTATTATATTTCTCTTACAATCATAACCATTTAATGATAAATAATATAATTAATTATCAAGACAAGTTTAACATTACATTATTTTATATTTCTCTGAATATTTACAAGTTTTACAAAACTCACCACAGTTTGTACATTAACCATTTTTTAGTCCAAAACCCATTTAACAATTTAAACAAATTGTTAAACTTTAACAATTTAAACAATATTTAGGGCATTTCAAACAAGATTTATAATCTTCGGATACATAATAACCACTCTAACATTCAAGACATTTTTATTCATTTTAATTTACATTAATACAAAATATATCTAATAATTTACAACTTTTGTTTGTATAATAAAGATTTTTCTTACATAATCCAAAAACAAAATTTTATAAATGTTATACTCCTAATTCATAACAATTTTCTGATTAAATTTAAGTAATATCACAAAAATCATAAACACCATCTAATAATATTAAATTATAATTATTATCTATGTAATACAAATCATAATCTTAAGTAGATCTTATTTATTATGTATATGCATCTTAATCTTATGTAACTTATTGTGTTATAAAATCAGTTTTACATATAGGTCTTTTATACCAACCTGTTTAATCTAATATACAATCTACACAAAATAAATTATATGAATTCTATTATGGACTAAATAGTTTAAGAAAAATGATTACCATTTTATACATTATTAAATTATAGGAATATAAAAATATCCAAACAGACATTAAGATTTTTTTAATTCTTCTTTTATTTCTACTAAACTTATTGTTTTATATATATCATTAAATTAGTAGCATCCTTAATTCTTTTCTATTTATCCAAGTCGACATGCACATTATTGTAAATCGTCCAAAAATATTCTTTCATCATAACAAGATTAACAATTTGTATTTAATGGACCATTACAAGTTTAACAAGTTTTATGACAAGCTAAAAATATTGTATATTTATACTAAATTAAATATTTAAATCATTTTAATAATTTGAAACGAAATAAAATCCTGATAATTATCCTAAAGTCTTTTCATAAATAGTATAATCACCACCAAAAATAGCATAAAATTTAGTATTTATAAATAATCCTTTATATATTTCATCTCCTAAATAATAAGTATTAGATATCAATTCTTAATTTTCAAAATAACTTAATATAAATTATGTTTTATATTTTTTTTCGATAATCCCATATTCAAAAGAAATAAAATGCCATTTAGCTAATAATTTTTAATATGGTAAATCTTCTCTTAATGTGATTTTATCATTCATTGCTTCTGCTTATATTCGATTAGGATATGGCATTGAATAATGATGAGATGTAATATCATATCCACAATTATAACTGTCTAATAAATCAATATTTGCTACAATTTTTAATACTTCATCACCAATATCAATTTCATTTTAATAATTTTTAAAAATTGTTAATCTAACTAATAAATACTATTTTAATGAATAAGCATTATAAAAATAATATTTAGCCCAACCAAAAATACTAAATTTTCTACCAAATTAATCAAATTCAAATTCTTTTTAAATTATACCATCAAAATTGAGAAGATCAGGAATTAAACTAATTTTTTAATTAATTTCATTAATTCTTAACTCACTAATTCTTTCATTAAATATCTCTTCAAATTATAAATCTAAATGATGAATAAAAAGTTTTGATAATCTTCCTTTAAATATTCCGACTTAATATCCATTAATCTAAAATAATTAAATATTGAATTACCATTCCTGATCCTCCAATATAAATTTATAATTTATTTAAATTTTATTTTAAATTAAATTCAAATTTAATCTCTCTCATTGAACCTGAAGCTTGATAATTCATTTTCTATTCATATAGAGTTATTAAATTTAATATCCATTTTCCTTCATATTCACTGGGATCATAAACTACATCAATAATTTAATCATTAACATGCAAATTATGTATTACATAATTAGTAATTATAAAATTTGCATACATAAATAAAAACACTTAATTCTCCAATGAATTTTTAATTAAAATTAATAACTATTGTTTATCAGAATCAAAATCTAATTATTATTCTACCCAAGGGAATGATATCACTTTCTATTGCGGAATTTAAATACTCCAAAATTCAAATTGAATCGGATAATTTATGATTTCTATTATCGTTTATTCCATTGGGTCTGCATTATTAATTAATAACTCTTCATTAAATTAAGTGCAATAAGCTAAACATAACATTATAGTCATATATAGAAATGACTTTTAAATCTGAATATCTTTAATCATAATATATAGTATATGATTTATTATTAATTTTAATAAATAAATAAATCATCATTTAGTTGCTTATAAACTCAAATTTTTATTTAAACTGAAGATATTATTAGAAATTATATTATATTAATTGTTAATAATCTCAAGTTTAATAATTGGCAATAAACCATCAAGATTAATATTTTATTTTGATAATAAGAAGTTCGTTATTTTATTTTTCATTCTTAAATATATTAATAAAACTATGATAGTCTGCCTCTTAAGGATTTGATATTTTATAAACTTTGATGTTCTACTCTTTATTTTCTAAATAATTAAATATAGCAAGTACAAAGCATAAGTATTAATGGAACTAAAAACATTAACTGTTTTTCATTTAAATTTGTCTAATTCATAGTCTCATAANTATCTCTTCAAATTATAAATCTAAATGATGAATAAAAAGTTTTGATAATCTTCCTTTAAATATTCCGACTTAATATCCATTAATCTAAAATAATTAAATATTGAATTACCATTCCTGATCCTCCAATATAAATTTATAATTTATTTAAATTTTATTTTAAATTAAATTCAAATTTAATCTCTCTCATTGAACCTGAAGCTTGATAATTCATTTTCTATTCATATAGAGTTATTAAATTTAATATCCATTTTCCTTCATATTCACTGGGATCATAAACTACATCAATAATTTAATCATTAACATGCAAATTATGTATTACATAATTAGTAATTATAAAATTTGCATACATAAATAAAAACACTTAATTCTCCAATGAATTTTTAATTAAAATTAATAACTATTGTTTATCAGAATCAAAATCTAATTATTATTCTACCCAAGGGAATGATATCACTTTCTATTGCGGAATTTAAATACTCCAAAATTCAAATTGAATCGGATAATTTATGATTTCTATTATCGTTTATTCCATTGGGTCTGCATTATTAATTAATAACTCTTCATTAAATTAAGTGCAATAAGCTAAACATAACATTATAGTCATATATAGAAATGACTTTTAAATCTGAATATCTTTAATCATAATATATAGTATATGATTTATTATTAATTTTAATAAATAAATAAATCATCATTTAGTTGCTTATAAACTCAAATTTTTATTTAAACTGAAGATATTATTAGAAATTATATTATATTAATTGTTAATAATCTCAAGTTTAATAATTGGCAATAAACCATCAAGATTAATATTTTATTTTGATAATAAGAAGTTCGTTATTTTATTTTTCATTCTTAAATATATTAATAAAACTATGATAGTCTGCCTCTTAAGGATTTGATATTTTATAAACTTTGATGTTCTACTCTTTATTTTCTAAATAATTAAATATAGCAAGTACAAAGCATAAGTATTAATGGAACTAAAAACATTAACTGTTTTTCATTTAAATTTGTCTAATTCATAGTCTCATAATATCTAACAATATTAAGAGTAAATACTACCCAGATGATCCTCTATAAAAGAAAAAAATAGATCTATTTAGTATTCAAAATCTTCTTGATATATTAATCCAAATAATTATTCTAATACATGGATCCTGTTTTTTTAACTTACATATTTCAGACTGTTAAATTTCTACTTAATACAATGTTAATCTCAAATATTTTAAACAATTTATGAATCATCTAGTTTTTCTTTTACTGAATAACTATATTCATAATAACTAAAAATAACATATTTATTTACATAATTTAAAAACTTAAAAGTTTTCTTCTTAAGATGTAAAAACATAATCTTTGAAAGAAGTATGAAAATTTATATCGAATTATTAAATAGCACTCAAAATTATTTATTAAATTGTATAAATTATTCGATTGAGATTAGATTAGCAACATTAATATTTTTGCAGGATTCTCTAATAAAATACTTAATAAATGGTTCAGATGGCTTGCTAACTTATTTTATATTCACTATACTCAAATTGAAAAAAACATAAATAAAATCTATTAAGTTTTGTTTCTTTTCTTTCATCAAATAAATATCAAGATAAATATTAATATTAAAACACTAATATTGTAATTAAACAATCTATCAATTTTATATTAATAAAAAAAAAAAAGTCAGTATTTTTTAAATATATTCGATATCAATTCAAATAAGACAATAAATAATCTCATTTATTTGAGCAAAGGACTATTTTTTAAGAACAAATTTTGAATAAAGATTAATTGATTGAAGCAACGGAATAAATGTTATTATTTTTATACTACCTAATTAAAAATATCAATTTTTTTTTTAATATTTTTTATATTTTGCCTTATAAACTATATTTATATATATTTAAAATTAATGTAAAATCTGTTAAATTTTAAATAATAATTCTAAACAATTTAAAAAATAACATGAGCATATGTTAAAATGCTTAACAGAAAATATAAATAATACCAATCTTATTTCATCCTAAATAATGTTTTAAAGAAAAATTGAATTAGATATTTAAAAAATAACATCAAGATGCTAGATATAAACACTTAAGTAATGATCTTCCTGCTATTTTTGAATTAAAGAAATTTATAAATAGAAAAAATTTACTAATATTAAATTTTTCTTTGTAAAATAATTGAGAAAGAAGATCATCAAATAAAATTAATTTTTACTTTTGATACATCTTAATTTCATATTCTATTAATTAAATAAACTCTAAAATTTCATTAAATATTCCTAAATTTTAATGATATAAAATCTAAGAATTTGTAATTTTTTAATTAAAACTCTATATTTAGGTAGTATTTTCAATTTCATATTTCATCTAAAAAATAAATATGAACTCAAATTTACTTAATCAACAATTTTAAAGGATCACTTTAGGTTATTATTTATTGCTCATTTATATAATCTACTAGTTTAATGATAAAGTAAACCATTAGTTACTTTTTGATTTGTAAGATTTTTATGATAATTTTGAATCTTTTCTCCTAATTAATGACTTGCTGTTAATATTTGAATTTCGAATTAAATTATTTTTAAATGATAAATTATAATCTTGATATTTCATAGATTATGTTATTTAGTTTGCATGTTTATCTCATCTTTTTATTTAAAGATTAATAAATAAAGATCAAATTTTATTTTAATTATAAACTTTTTTTTTCCATAATAGGTTTTTTAATAAAATTAAATTGATTTTAAACTTTTTAAATCTGAATAATAAATAGCTATCATATTGTAAAGTAATTCATTTTCTAGTAATTAATTATAATAAAATAAAGCTAAATATTTCAATGAAAATATAGATCTTACTTAAGCTAGAATTATCCTAATTCAGACATTGTAACTTCTTCAAATAATGAAACGTTATCTATTCAAAATATTTAGCAACCCTGATTATATAAATTTAAAGGTGTTTCAGACAGGTAATTAAAAACTCTTTTAACAAAAGGAATTTTCAATTTATTAATAGATGATTTCCTAATTGTTTAATAAAATACATCTTTAATATTTATTAAATTAAATTCCATCATCAATTATAGTTTCTTACTATTTTAAAATAATTTATTAATGTATTACATTATTTTTATCAAAACTAATATTAAACTTAATTTGGTTATCTTAATCTAATACTTTGATAAATATTCTTTTATTAATGTTCTTCTTGAATAAAATAGCCACCATTCAATAATGATAAATTTGAAGATAAAATTATTGTTAATTAATTTATATTTATATTTATATTTGATTATTTGACTCAATTTCAAATTTAATATAGATTTTTGTAATAGACTATAAAAAATCAAATATATTATCTATCATAATTTAGTATAGTTTAATATGTTTAATTTATTTGAATTTTTTTATTTCCAATACTATTAAACATTGTTTCATTATTGAATGTTCTTTATCAATACATCTAAATTATTTAATACCAAAGATGGATTTTTTACAGTTATAAGATAAGGAGATTATGCAATATTAAATAAAGATATAAGTTCTGTTATTATTATTGTAGATAAAAAAGAAGTGAAAATGTTGTTAGTTATTCTAAATGGATCAATACCATTTATTAGATCTTTAAGTTCTATCTCAATTAAAGGTTCGATGTAACTTATTTTTTTTATTTCGAACTTACAGTTGGTAAAAGCAAATTATTACTCACTAAATCAGAATATATAATAAATATATTAAACTTTGACTTTCTAATTGAACCAAATAGTGAATATTATTTTTAATCAACATTTCGATATAATTCAAGAAATTGGTTAGTACCATCCCTTTTTTGTTATTATTCTATTTAGTATTAAATCTATAATATTATTCATCAATCTATCTGAACAATAATTTTAATGAATCCATAAGCTTCATATTATAATCATTATAATCATTATAATCAAATAAAAAATATTAATGATTAATATAATGAAAACAATAATTATTTATATATTCATGAAATGGTTAAAATTAGATAAATTTATTTTTATATAACAAGACAATAGAAAGTTTTTTGTTTTCTTTTCGACTTGTTATTCTAATACTTAAAATTTAGTCTTTAAAATTATATAAATTAAAAATAATGAAAAATTATACTAATTGTTATGTTTAATTCACTTAAAATTAATTTCAAATATGATATTTTTTAATTATAAATACAAGAAATTTAATTTGATTGAATTAAGGATCATTTTATTGAAATTTTATAATTAGATTTAAATAAATAGACATTATGATTATGTTATTATTCTGTATATTAAAACTTGTAATATATCAAATTTATATTTTTTTAGATGATTCATTCATGAGTGACCAACATTTACAATTGACAACATAAATTAATTCTTAAGTTATCAAATCATTTAATTAACACTTGCCACACCATAAAGCAATTTATTCAGTTGAAGTTTGTGTTGATATGGGATTATTTATTTGAACACTTTTTTCTAACTTTTGTTAATCTCAAATAAAAAATATCAAATACTAATTTATGCTAACTGCAATTAATTGTTTTTTACAGATTAGAATTGATTTTTTGAATAATAATTGTCTGATTATTGATTTATGGTAAAGTTTTAATCAATCTAAGTTAATCTTACTTGTTTACAAACTTTCATCAATTATTGAAAAGAATCAAATAATTTACTTAAAATGCTTTGGTATAATAATAAGAATCTCAGATTTTCTTTAAGGATAATTTAATCTTTTTTTTATTCTTGATTACTTTTCTCGTAATTTAAATTCTGTCCTTGTTTTTCAGATATTTTAATGACATTTATTAATTTGTTTAATACAGTTTTGACTAAATTTTAGCAATGTTAATATTCTAATTCAATTTAATCATCAAAATCGATTAAATCTTATTATTTATTTTTTACTATTTGAATTACTTTTTGAATTTTTTATTATAATTAATCAACAAAACTTGGAATTTATTTTTCTTAATTCTTAATTTCATGAAATTAAATTTAAAAAATTGAATTAATTTATTTAAGTTTAGATTCATTTTTTGTAAGTGATTGAAAAGTCTCTTTTAATATATTTTAAAAGTGTGTTTAATTGATTTCTTAAGTTTCAAGAAACAGTTTTTCTTGCTCTTATAATATTTTTTCTAATTTTTATTTATCTTCTGTATTTTTCTATAATTGTGAATCTTTTTTTTATAATAATTATAAACTTTAGATTTCAATTTCTTTGGTCTTCTCTAATTAATGAATCTTGTTATCTTTCTCTAACCTAATCTAAAATTTTGTTTAATTACATCAATTAGTGCATTTGCTTGATTTTTTTAATATAATTTATTTTTAGTTATTATAATTCTTCATTAATAATTAATTATTACCTTATTTTCTTTTATTTTCAATTAATTCTATCATTTATTTTAATTAATCTATTGTTACACCTTAATCTTTTAATTTTTATTAAAATGTTTGGTTTTCTTATTTTAAACTAGAAATTTCATTTTAATATTTATCAATCATGTTAAATTCAATATCCATCCGTTAAAAGTTTTCATCTTCAATCAAACTCTTTTGAAGAAAAAAACCAATACTTCCTTATGAAGTATTTTTGTTATGATATTTTTCTAATTTATTTCTTTTTTCAACACTCTTTAAATAAATTAATGGTTATGGTTTATTTGCTGTTAAAATTTCAGTTTTATTTTTTGGAGAATTAGGTAATTGATGTTGTGAACGCTTCTTTAAGTACTAATTTATTAATAAATAAGCCATGCTTCACTTTATTTTTATAAAAAATTTTAATTAAATTAATCATCTTCTAACAATATATTCTACTTAATCATCTTATTAAAGGCTAATATATTATTTAATACATATTTTTTGTTTTATAATTCTAAAAAAGTTCATCTGTGAAAAAAATATTAAGTAATTATGATAGCATGAATATGTATTACTTTAATAATATAGCATTTATATATAAATTACATTATTTTAATTTATTTATCTCCAAACCAAATATTTTTATATTTTGGGTTACCCTTAAATAATTTCTATTATTTTTCATGTTATGAAAATCTAAAGCTTTCTTAACAAATATTAGCCTGTGAATTTTCACTTTCGATTATCTATTATTTTTATCATATTCTATTTAATTGTTATTAATTGTTAGAAAAAAATTAATAGCTGATGATTTGTGCTTAAGTGTTTGCCCAGAAAATACTGTTTAACAATAAAAGTTATTTATTTAAATATCAATTTAATGTTATGACAATGGATGATAATTTAGAACAAGTAAAGAATTTTATGATTTATTAACGACTTAATAAAAAATATAAGAATTATTTACATTGATGCCTCTTGATACTCAAAAATTAATTAATATCATTATTAAAAAGGAAATGAAATATACTATTCATATTTACAAAAAAAAAATATTAGGAGGACCATATTTTTGGGTGAATGCTAAATTTAATTTTCATTTACCTCTTGAAAACATTTAATAATAAATTCATTTATAATATGAGTTATTCTTAGTTGTTGAAGTTATAAATAGGAATAAATCTCATTATTCAATTTATTGAAAATAAAAATAATAAGGAGGATTAAAATTCAAGAGATGGATATATTACTGATATAATATTAATTAGAGAGATAATTTAATATGAAAGTAACAATAAAAATAATTTAAACATTTTTTTTCATTATGTTAATAATTTTTTCGATGTTAACTCAACATTTTGTGGAATTCAAAATCTTTTTATATTTATTTAGCAATAAAAATAAGAAAATATTGATATTAAACTGAGAATAAAATTTTAAATAATAGTATGATTGGCATATCAATATGTGGTGATTAAAAAGTACTTTTGATGAAGAATGTAATGATGGTAATCTTATTCCTTTTTATGGATGTTTTAATTGTTATTATTAATATGTATAATAATGCTGATTTTATTTAAAGGAGAATGTTTGTTAGTTTTGAATTAATAAAGGATATTCAAATTACCAAA
This sequence comes from Paramecium sonneborni, assembly GCA_905182985.1. Taxonomy (NCBI): domain Eukaryota; phylum Ciliophora; class Oligohymenophorea; order Peniculida; family Parameciidae; genus Paramecium; species Paramecium sonneborni. The sequence continues at coordinate 309,333 of CAJJDN010000137.1, read as the reverse complement.
CTTCCTATTGTAAACGATTTATGTTCTAGATTATATGATAATTAAAATTAATGTCTAATAAATTGTGAAATTTGTATTTAAGGATATTGTTTATAATGTAAGTTAAGATTTTATTTAAATTCTATAAGTAATTTATGCTAATCTATATGCGAAAATTTAATTATTTAAGGAATAACAAAAATGTGATTAATGTAATAATAATAATTATAATGGTTGTTCAAATTGTTAATTAATTTAATATTAAATTCTAGATATGTAAAAAACATGTTAAATTTTTCGATGGATTTATTTTAGAAAATGATTAATAAATTTGTGAAGATGGATCAATCAATAAAGAGTAAGAATAATGTGATAATCCAAATGAGAAAGGATTTTTTAATTGTTAAATTTAAAATGGTTATGTGTTTTCTGATCTACACTATTCATTTTGTCAAACATGTGATGATCATTGTATAATTTATTAAAGTATTAATAAATCTGATCTAATATGCAATGATTGTTAACTCGGTTATTATCCTTTTGAAGATAGTTTTAAAGTATTAATCAAACTTATGTACATCATGTTATAGATCTGATTGTGAACTATGTGAATCTATCCCTGGTTTATATACTGACAATTTAAAATAAAATTTGCATTACTTAATATGGTGATGACATCTTGATCAAAAAATAAAAAGAATGTGAAGATGGAAATTTAGATAATGAAGCTGGGTGTGTAATTAATGTAAATTGAATTTTCTTAGAATTTCTTTGATAATCTAGAAATTTTGAAAATATGATGGTAATCATAAGTATGATCTTTAACTTAACAATATATAAAAGGAATTTGTANTTATTCCTTTTTATGGATGTTTTAATTGTTATTATTAATATGTATAATAATGCTGATTTTATTTAAAGGAGAATGTTTGTTAGTTTTGAATTAATAAAGGATATTCAAATTACCAAACTTCCTATTGTAAACGATTTATGTTCTAGATTATATGATAATTAAAATTAATGTCTAATAAATTGTGAAATTTGTATTTAAGGATATTGTTTATAATGTAAGTTAAGATTTTATTTAAATTCTATAAGTAATTTATGCTAATCTATATGCGAAAATTTAATTATTTAAGGAATAACAAAAATGTGATTAATGTAATAATAATAATTATAATGGTTGTTCAAATTGTTAATTAATTTAATATTAAATTCTAGATATGTAAAAAACATGTTAAATTTTTCGATGGATTTATTTTAGAAAATGATTAATAAATTTGTGAAGATGGATCAATCAATAAAGAGTAAGAATAATGTGATAATCCAAATGAGAAAGGATTTTTTAATTGTTAAATTTAAAATGGTTATGTGTTTTCTGATCTACACTATTCATTTTGTCAAACATGTGATGATCATTGTATAATTTATTAAAGTATTAATAAATCTGATCTAATATGCAATGATTGTTAACTCGGTTATTATCCTTTTGAAGATAGTTTTAAAGTATTAATCAAACTTATGTACATCATGTTATAGATCTGATTGTGAACTATGTGAATCTATCCCTGGTTTATATACTGACAATTTAAAATAAAATTTGCATTACTTAATATGGTGATGACATCTTGATCAAAAAATAAAAAGAATGTGAAGATGGAAATTTAGATAATGAAGCTGGGTGTGTAATTAATGTAAATTGAATTTTCTTAGAATTTCTTTGATAATCTAGAAATTTTGAAAATATGATGGTAATCATAAGTATGATCTTTAACTTAACAATATATAAAAGGAATTTGTATTACTACGTCAAAATCCTATATTAACTATTGAATTTTTCATAGAAATTAATTTTCTACAATTTATTTACATGATATTTAAAACAAACAGAAATTAATATGAAAAATACAAAAATAAAAAGAAATTCTTTATATTTTTTAATTGTTGAAATATTAGTATGCTTTAATCAATCAGAAATCTATCAATTGATTAAACTGAATTTAATTTGTAAGATAATCCACAAGTAATAGAAATTATGTGAGCCGATACAATTAAATTACAACCATTTGTGTCAACCTAATTTTCAATTTATCCATATTTTTCATAACCTATTCCATAAATAAAAGATATAACTCCATAATTTGAATTTCTAATTATTTAATCTTTAAATGCAATTAGATATTGATATCAATTTAGGCTTAATCAATTGAGTGTAGACCTGAAGCACCATGGATAAGAAGAAATGAAAGTGGTGTTTTATTCACAAATAATTTTTTTTTCATGAAAATTTAAATCATTTAATCTCTATATGAGTTCTACATTAGTGTTTATCCTAATTATCACTCTCTTTAATCCAACTTTAGCATACATCAAATATGATTCTGGATATTTCACATAGATGGATTATCGTGTTGATGGATTTGACTGTTTGAATTCATTTTCTAAATCATACACTATTCCTTTTACAGGAAATTTTCAGAATATCCCTTAGGTATTTTTGATCTTGGAAATAATCGATATGCATTGGGGTTCTTCAGAATTCTAAATGTCCATCACAAGCATTACTTTGATAAGTAAGTGTTAAATTTATTTTAGACTTTGATGTTTTCATTAAATGTACCACTCAAGAAATCTTCACCGTCTGTTTCACATGGTATGCTATTGATGATAACAGAATCCAAGTTATTAATAGTTTTAATTTAGCAGATCCTCCTACAAGTAAGATTTTCAATCATTAATTGTCTAATGCAGTATCTGCAATTGTTAGTCCAATAAGTCTATCATTAATTGGCCAACTTGATTTTGTTGCTTCTGTAATATTAATTTAGTTACAATAGGTATCATAACTTACTTCAGCAACAGTTACAATTTCTATTAGTTATGTTGCAGGAAAATTTGAAAACCTAAAATAATTAGGTTACTAAATTATTTTAGGAACTGATCAAATGTTAAATATTATTGAAACTAAAGTTATCACATCAATTTACACTAGTGGAGAATTTGCAAGATAAAAAAATAGTTGGCTTTTGGTACCAGTTGTAGGCTTACAATATTCAATTACTGTATATAATCTTAAGATCACAAAATCATATACATAAACAATATCTACAGCATCTTTTTCGGTTTTTGAAGGGACTATGTGTCCTAATACATTTTAAAAAGTCTGGCTAGCATACATTTTATATAGAGCAATGGAATGTTAAGGTATGAGAATTTCATCCAAGTTTGATTGTGAAGCATCGGCTAGAGGGCCTTTTTATATATAAATTGAAGAAACAAATTAAATTTTCAATTCTATTGGTGTATTTTCAACTACTATTAGTTCAATTTATACATCTCTCCAAATAAATATTATTGCTAAATGTTAAAATGACAAAAACATGTCAAGCAAGTTTCACAAATGCAATAGCTGTGCTTCTAATTAAAAAACTTATTTGTTGAATCATTATTGCATTCCAAATATTAATTAAATCTCATATTTTACTAGATTTAACATCGTTGAATCGGTTAATTAACAACTTTCTATCACTATTACTGATACAAGTTGCTTGATTGAATAGCTACTCGATAATTCATAAGTTCCAATAGTTAACATTGTTGATGTTTAATTAGTCCAGTTTTGAAAAATACATTAACATTTTGAATTTTTTAGTTTTCTAAATTACAAAATTTTAAATTGCATTTAATTTCAATTTTAACATCTATCTATTCTTATTATTTTATTTAATTAAAGGGTAAAGAATGTTAATTTGTTTAAATAAAATATCTGAATCACAATTTTTTGGCATATATCGATTAATAATAATTTTTAAAATTCAATATGAAATTTAGATTATAAATTATTATTTAAAATAAATATAATTTTAAAAATTAAATATAAAATATAAATTTATAGTTATTTTATAAAACAAAATAAAAAGAATAAATTATAAATAAATTTTTAAACATAAGATGAAAAATACATTATTAATAATTTCTTGAAACAAAATATAAAGTAATTTTCTAAATTACATCTGAAAAAAAGATTATTATATATAATTATATATAATAAATAAGATACCATTTCTAGGGTATTATAATTAAAGAGTATATTTTGTATGATTAAAATGCTATTAATTAATTTAGATAATGGGCTTTAATTTAAATTAGATCACTGACACCTTTGAAAAATACATATTATCAATTGTTCAACAATAAAATTTAGATTTAATCTATGTACTTTATTTTAAATTTTTTTTGTCATTAAAAAGTTTTAATGAAAGGTTTTTTGTAGACTAATTGTTTAAATATAATCAAAAGTCATGTAATTAATAAATGAAAGTGATACCTTAATTAATTTATTGCTTGTCTGTTAGATTGAAGCATGATATTATTCAGCAAAAATTCAATGAAATGAATGTAGAATGATTTTTTTATTTTTTATTATAGATTTTATAATTATTTTCATATAAGCATGAAATAAAATTTAGTAAATTATAGGAAAAGAATATCACAAATTGTTTCTTCTACTTTTTTTTAAGAATAAAAGGTCCTAGAAAAAGACGAGTAACCACCACATATGATTAAAAACAGAATAAAATCTTTGCATCTACCCGAATTATAATAATTGATGGATAATTCTATTGAATTAGATTTTAGTGGGCGTAAAACAGCGTAAATAAATCAAACAAATAATATCAGTGTTTTTTAATAAGTCGAATAAACAAATGAAGGATCACTGAAGAAATCTTTAGTTTTATCTAGAAATTCTTCACCAAGAAATCGTAGGCCACAAAGAAGAGGTACTCTTTTTTTGATAGATGACAATTAATAAAAGAAATATGAATTATGGGCAAATAAGTTAAGAAAGAGAACAACAGATAATTTTATCAATATAATTTTGAATCATTATATTGAACTACTTGCTTCAATGTAAATGAAAAATTACAAATATTTGATTGATATATATTGTGATATTGGAGAATAATTATTATAAAGTCCAATTATATTGATTCGATTTACTCTTTTTATTGGATCATACTTTTTAGAGATGAATGATTTTAATAAAAGCAGTTTCCTATCTAAACAATTGTTTATAATTAGTAAAATGTTATCTTTATATAAAGAGAGATCTAGAATCATGCTATTTATTTCTAAGATTTGTTAGTAAGGATAATAATATGAATAATCTTTATAAATATTAGAAGATGGATTAATTTATAGTTGGTTGAGTAATGGATAAGAAGAAGAGGCTCAAATATATGAATCAATGGGGATTTCATTATTTTATATGTAATAATAGAAGAAAGCCAGAATATTTCATTTTAAATATGTAAATGGACATTTAGAACCACATAATTCATAGTTAAGAATTTCAATCATATAATAATTATAATTATAAGAAAGATTATTAAAATAGAAAGGAGAGAAATAAGATGATATAAATGAAGCAGTAATTAATAGATTATAATTTCCATTTTTGAAGAGAGAAAGGAATAAATTAATTAAGAAGATTGATATATCTTTATTTGAAGAAAATATAAAATACGTGATAAATGAATTGAGTTCAATAATGAATTATGAGAGTATATTAATGAGGGATATTTAAAATCAATAACCAAAAATGAAATTACGAGATTTAGGAACAATTACTGAAAAGTTTTTAGAGTTGAAAAGAAAGAATATTAGACTTTAATGGAAATAAAGAGAAAGAATTAAAAGCTTTACTATTGATAATAATATAAATGAATATCTTACATAAAGAAAAAAGTCTATTGTAGATTGTTAAGTTTTATTTAAAAAAATACATGATGATATTGGATATAAGAAAGACAAAGAATTAGAGCCTATTCTTATTAATTATAGCCAAAAGAAATAATTGATTTTANTAAAACAGCGTAAATAAATCAAACAAATAATATCAGTGTTTTTTAATAAGTCGAATAAACAAATGAAGGATCACTGAAGAAATCTTTAGTTTTATCTAGAAATTCTTCACCAAGAAATCGTAGGCCACAAAGAAGAGGTACTCTTTTTTTGATAGATGACAATTAATAAAAGAAATATGAATTATGGGCAAATAAGTTAAGAAAGAGAACAACAGATAATTTTATCAATATAATTTTGAATCATTATATTGAACTACTTGCTTCAATGTAAATGAAAAATTACAAATATTTGATTGATATATATTGTGATATTGGAGAATAATTATTATAAAGTCCAATTATATTGATTCGATTTACTCTTTTTATTGGATCATACTTTTTAGAGATGAATGATTTTAATAAAAGCAGTTTCCTATCTAAACAATTGTTTATAATTAGTAAAATGTTATCTTTATATAAAGAGAGATCTAGAATCATGCTATTTATTTCTAAGATTTGTTAGTAAGGATAATAATATGAATAATCTTTATAAATATTAGAAGATGGATTAATTTATAGTTGGTTGAGTAATGGATAAGAAGAAGAGGCTCAAATATATGAATCAATGGGGATTTCATTATTTTATATGTAATAATAGAAGAAAGCCAGAATATTTCATTTTAAATATGTAAATGGACATTTAGAACCACATAATTCATAGTTAAGAATTTCAATCATATAATAATTATAATTATAAGAAAGATTATTAAAATAGAAAGGAGAGAAATAAGATGATATAAATGAAGCAGTAATTAATAGATTATAATTTCCATTTTTGAAGAGAGAAAGGAATAAATTAATTAAGAAGATTGATATATCTTTATTTGAAGAAAATATAAAATACGTGATAAATGAATTGAGTTCAATAATGAATTATGAGAGTATATTAATGAGGGATATTTAAAATCAATAACCAAAAATGAAATTACGAGATTTAGGAACAATTACTGAAAAGTTTTTAGAGTTGAAAAGAAAGAATATTAGACTTTAATGGAAATAAAGAGAAAGAATTAAAAGCTTTACTATTGATAATAATATAAATGAATATCTTACATAAAGAAAAAAGTCTATTGTAGATTGTTAAGTTTTATTTAAAAAAATACATGATGATATTGGATATAAGAAAGACAAAGAATTAGAGCCTATTCTTATTAATTATAGCCAAAAGAAATAATTGATTTTATATATAAGAAAAGTATTTGAATAATAATTATTTGATTGATGAATGTTTTAGAATAAGTGGAAATAACTATCAAAACATATTGCTATGCAATAATGAAAGAGACTATGTCTTAATTCATCTGTTCTGGATTAGTCTATAAACTATTTGTGTTTGTTGAATTAATGCAAAATGTAAATATAATGTTATATTTGAATAGATCTATTTTGTAATGCATCCGATATTATAATTTGAAATAGACATAGTATTTGTTCAGTATTTTAAATAAGCAATTCAATATTCATAATTGACATATATTTTGGATGCCATGGATTAAAATTAATCGATAATATTATTATATACAGCATTTGGAATATAAATAATTTTATTATGTTTAATAGGGCTTGGTGTGAACTTTGTGAAGTAGAAGGTATAAATTTAAATTATGAATAGAAAAAAATAACAACAATCACTTCTTATTCATTCAAAGCAATTAGTTTTTATGCATTAATTTTGAATACTTTTCTTCATGTTTGTTTCATAAACATTTTTTTAGTGTTTGTGATTTGTTATGGAGACTCACAATATAGTTCTGATGTAGAATGTTATACAGGTGTGTATATTCTTCATACAGTAATGGCTGGATTAGGATTATTTATGTATTTTTTAATTCAGTATTACTTTTCAACTTTTTATATTGATTTAAAGTAAATAATAATAATTATTTGTTATAGGCCATTTTCTGATGTACCTTTTGCATAACCATAAAGTAGATATGATTATTTAAAGATCTTATTTAAATTTGCAATTCTGCTATTCATAACTATTGATTATAAGGGTTAGAATGCTTACACTTATATAATCTTCTTACTTGTTTTATATTTAATTTTGTTAATGTTTAGAATTTATGAACCATAGCATTTCCAACTTGATATTTATAACTTTTTAATTGGCTGTGATGTTATTCAATTTAGTTTGGCATTTTCATATACTCTCCATAAATTTTTGGATGATGGTAGTCCTGATAATGTAGGATTTTATTTCATTTTGGCATCAATTCCATTTATTTATTATTGTGCAATATAAATTAGTCATAAGAAGAATATTTATTATTAAGTTAAAGGTATCAAGAAATTAGGTGATCCAAATTAACATGAATAATTAATTAATTAACTAATATATATTATAGATAGAAGAGATAATCTCTAAAATTATTTACTTTTAGAAGGAATATTAGTATAACATATGGAGACATGTTAAAATACTAATTGTTAATGTTAATATTTAAGTGAATCAAAATCTAAAGAATTAGATGACTTAGTATGGTACAAATTTATTATTTAAATGATTGATTTGTCAATTACTAAATTTCCAAAGAGTTGTAAATTACATTTATTGCAATCATATATTTACAATAACAAATTAAATAATAAATTTAAATGTTATTATTCTCTTTAACATATTAAATCTTTAGAAACATCATTAAAAGAAGAGTTTCAATCATATAGAGATTTACATATGCTTGAAGAGATTATGTAAGAAGAAGATTAAAAAGCAGAAATTATTATTGATGTTCTTTAAGTTGTTAAATTTTAGAAATATTTTGGATAATTCCAAAATCTTTTAGAAGAATCAGTAAAAAGACATTATGAATTTTGGTGTGAATTATAAGAAAATAATCCAGATATTTAAAAGTTATTTACATTAGGTAGTTAAATTACTTAATCAGTTGAGGATGTAAAGGTTTTGTATGATAAATTAATGGATATTAATCCAAATCATATAAATACTTTAAGAATATTTGGTTAATTTCAAAATGAAGTAATCAATGCAGATAATTTGGGTTAAAGAATACTTGAAAAAGCTACTTAAATAGAGAATGCATAATTAGCATATTCAAATGAAACATAAACAGAGAAATATGGTGAAAATAGTAATACTTGTATTATGACATGTTCAGCTGAAACTAAATCTTTAGGATTGATATAAAGTTGTAATAAGGAAATTGAAAAATTAGGATATCATAAATATGAAATAATCAATTAATTTATAACTCGAATAATGCCTAAATGTTATGCTGATAACCATGATAAATTTATGTCTAAGTATTTAGAAACAAATGAAAGTAAAATAGTAGGAAAAGAGAGAACAGTTTATTGTTAACATAAGAATGGATCAATAGTACCTTGTTTATTGATGTTCAAAATTCTACCATAATTAAAAAAGGGTTTAAGAATGGTAAATTTCTTTAAGGTTTTGGAGAATTATGATTCTCATTATTATATCTTATTTAATCCAACAACATTTTTAATATATGGTTTAAGTCAGAATTGTTAAGATTCATTTGGTATACCAGTAAATTTTGCATATGGTAACAATGGTCATTCAAATGATTTTACAATGGAAATTTTAATATTAGATTTCAATCATTTAGTTGAGAAATTGAAAATTTCATAAGAAAATACTTAAACAGCATTTCCACTTTAATTAGATACAACAAAATTATAAAAATAATTTATAATGGAAGATTCTGTTGATCGATTATCTTTATTAGAAGAAGGTGAGATTAATAATAATAATAATAATTTATTGAATCAGAATGCAACATCTGAAAATTTGAAATCTTCAATTAAAAAGGAATCTTTATTCAAAGTATACAAGATTAGTTGTATAGTTGAGAAATAATAACATACTGATTTAGAAGTGGCTATTTTAAAGTTTAGTGAAGCAACAGCATTTTAAGAAGCATCTAAAAGTGGAAATTATTATTAGAGTGAGATAAAATTAAAATCTAAATAAACAAAATATTCTTCATCTGCTACAAAAAAGAAAGCTGATTAATAAGTTAATGAGGATTATTTAAATGAAGATAGATCATCTGTAAATTCAGTTTAATCTAGTTTAAATGATGATATGCGTAGATTAAAAGATTTCAAAGCTTTGATGAGTGAAAAGAAAGTACCTAGAAATATAAGAACAATATAAATTACTATGTTATCATTAACATTAATATTATTGACTGTGTCTATAATAGATTTAGTATTAAAAGGAATATAAAATACTTCTTTTAAATTTTCTTCTTAGATTATGTCAGATGTTTATTCAAGATATAATTAGATGTCAACAATAACTTTGCATTCAAGAATATTAGAGATGATTGGTACAGGTGAATATAATAATAGTAATGGATATACAGCATAATTTTTAAGAGAAGATGTAAATGTAATATAATTATGATAGTTGTTAATTAGATTGAAATTAGTATAATAGTTACAATTTGATACTCTGAAAGTGAAGAATGAATTAGCAAAATCTGATGTTTAAGTACCTACTGCATATTTTTACAATTTTACATCACTTTTAATAGATAATTCTTTAAAAGACACAGAATTAACTTTGGTAGATGCTATAAGAGAAGCTCTGAGTCATTTAGTAATAATGATTGGAACAGATTTAAAGAATTTTAATAGTAGTGATTATATTACTCCAGCTATGTAATCTTTTTTTTATATTAATTATAATGGATTAAGAAATATTAGATTAGGATTAGAATAAAGAGTAGAATAATTTTACAATTTTTTTTAAGATTTGGTTTCTAATAAATTTGGTACATTTTTAACTTTGATGATTATAAGTATTATAATTCTTATTATTACTCATGCCATAGTAATACCAATTCTATTAAAAGTAGATAAAGCTAATAATAAAGTATTGAGTATGTTTGGTTTAGTATAATATATATATATTTAAAATATTAGATACCACCCTTAGAAATTAAAGAATTGTCTGATAAATGTGAGAAATTCTTAAAGGAGTACATTGAAGATTTTAATGAGAAAAAAGAACTTGAAAATAGATTGAATAATAAAAACTAAGATGATAATAAAAAATAATAATAATAATAATAAGATAAACATTATATTGAAATGAATAATGAGGAACATATAGATGAAAAATAGAGAGAATAAATGGAAAAGCAAAAAGAACTCTAAAGAATAGAAGACGAAGAAAAAGAAAGATTAAGATAAGAAAAAATGGAAGAAGATAAAAGAAAGAAATAAGAAGAAGAAAATAAATAAAAAAGATATATGAGACATAAAAAGAAGAAGAAACATAAATATAATGTATAAGAAATAGAATTAACAGAAGATGAAAGAACACGTATAGAGAAATTAGAAAGATCTAATGAAAAAAATGATTCTTCTGCTCTTATCAAGTTCATGTTGTTCTTTATTTTATTTACTGGATTTTTTATTACCTAATTAGTTCTTGAAGTAATCTATTTAAATAATGTGTCCTTTTTATTTGAACATTTAAAATTGTCTCATTAAAGATATTATATCATGATGTATAGAGTATTATATGGAGTTGAAGATATCATCTAAGAAAAATAAATTATTATTGATAATGTTTGGATGCAATAATTATATCATACATAAATTTATGATGCAGAAAGAGATGTATTTGAATCTTATAAATCAGTAATTATTATTTATAATATTTTTTAGTTTTCATTAACTGGTTATGATACATATAAATAATATTATGATTGGTTTAACTTTAATGATATGTGTTCTAATGTTACGATTATGAATCTATTGAATAAGGATGTTAATGAACCAGGTTGTCGCTAAGTTTAAAATGGTATATTAGAAAAAGGATTAAGAACATCTGTTATTAATTTAGCACTTTATTCAAATGATTCATTAAAAATAACTGGTAATAATACAAAATATAGTATTATAAATGGAAATACATTCTAAATAATTAATGATATTGTTAAGTATATCAGACCTGCATTCAATACTTTAAATGAAGTTTATATAACTGATTCACATGATTACATTAATTATGCTTAAAGCATAGAGATTGTTAAATTTGTCGTATTGATTATTGCATGGATAATCTTATTTTTTGTAATATGGATGCCTTATTTGACTAAGTTAAGTATATAGATCTGGTAGACAAAAGGAATGCTTAATATGATACCTATGTCGATTATTTAAAAGAATGAGAAATTAAAATTCAGATTCTTATAAGATAATATAATGACTATGGTACAATGAATATTAATTTATAAATTAATTACTCTTGTTAATTATATTAATTATAACTATGATATTGTTCATCATCTTTGCCTCATGGATTATATTTTTCATCTCTGTACTACTTACAATCAACCATAGAAATGTTTATCAATACACAAATACATGACAATCAAATTAATAAATACTCCATCTAATTAACACAATCATTAAATATTGAATATATACATACATAACATACAAATTCATTCAATAGTAAATTCAGTTGAATTTTTATGATATGACTCACTTACTAATTGATACTTTGCTTTTAGTTTGTAAAAGAATACACAAAATATAATCATTGTCATAAAAGTCATTGCAAATCCTATTGTTAAACCCACATACAATCCAACATTCCCATTCTCAAATATTTCAAAATACACGTTAATTTCTACTAATTAATTATGATATGCTTTTGTCTCATTAATAAAATAACCAACCCTTAATTCCATCATATATGTTCCAGTTGAATAATTCTAATTTGGTTCACATACCAATTATGCTGACTATGGCTTTATTTCATACTAAACTATTTCATTTTATTATTGCACTATTAATTTAGCCTAATCATATTTTAAAATCTTATTAGTATTCTCCAATATATTCTTACTAAATAATTACTACGTCTCTATCTTAGCAAACGCCAACTGAATCAAGTTCTCCTATAATATTATTATGTACTATTAATTAATTAATATATATATATATACATTTTAAGTAGAAAATATTTAACGAACCTTAGTTGTTAAACTAAGATTCTATTTTAATTAACCTTCTTCATATTCTAAAACATACTATAAATTTAATTTATTATTAAGCTTCTAAATTACATATGTCAATTTCTCATAGATTTCTACATCTATTATTTTACCATCCAACCTAAAAAGAGAATTAAATTAAATTGGTTTTAATTATGCATCTAATTATACATAACCTAAACTTGATTCTGAGATCCATATAATATGATTTGGACTTTTTAATTTTATTCCAACAATATTTAAATTTTAAGTTTCATATTTAGATAAGTTAATTGATTGAATCTACTCAACATGTTTATCTTATATTAAATAAATTTCCAAAGTATTATTTCCAAATACATATATTAAATTATCATAATATAATATCTATGTAACTACATCTATTTATGTTGCCAATTCTATTGGTTTGTTTGGTTCATCATTTTAATCAATATTTATTATGAATAAGTTTAAACCATCAAGAATTATTAATTTATAGTCTTATGAAATATTTATCGTAATCAATATTTCTGACAAATTTTATGAAATTTATAATAAAGTTTCACTAAAAAAAGTAAATCCTTATTCATCATTCATCTCTAATACTTTTAAATAACCAGGCAATATACTATAAATCTATTTTTTAGCATTAAATTTACTTTATTATTTTGAATTATTATTTAACATTAGTCTGCACATACATTTATAGATTGAATCTACTCTAAATATATTGATGGATTCTTAGGTTAACAGAAATCAGCAAACAATAATGATGGATCTGCACCTTCTTTAGTTTCATTTAATGTTTTATTTAAATGATGTATTTCAACATTAAATACATTCTCTATTCGAACTTATATATTTGATATTCTTCCATGAATTATTGAATATCTCTTAACCTCCTCTTCTTGAATTTACTTTGTTAATATACCATTTAGTAAAATGAATTAAATCAAAAACATTTAATATTATAATCTTAAACAAAAAAAATTAGAATACATTAATATTAATTATTTTATCTTATTTATTTACAGTTCATACTATTTATAGATTTATTTCAATCATTTTTCCCTAATTCAGATTCATTATTTAACTTCCAAGTAATTCTATTTTTGCTTATTTTTTAAATAATTCATCAGAGTTAAAGTGAAAATAAAGAGTTTCTTTATCAATTTTTGTTCTTTTATGAATTAATTTATTTAATTTATAAATACCTAATACTGTTTAAAAAATTCAATTCTATAAAAATAAGAAATAATAGAAAATCATATCCTAGTACGTAAATTAAAAATTCTTTATCTTTTTTTAAAACCTTTCTATATATTCTTATTAAATTTATAATTTAACTATTTAAATAAATTTAAATACGCTATTTTAATAAATATTTATTGATTCATATCTGTAACATTTGATAAACTAATAATTTTATTTTTGTCTTAAGAAGTATAAATTGATTCAATAAGGAATTATCAACTATAAAATAGAAAGATCAAGAATTAATATCTTATGAGTGGGTGTCATAATTTAATATAAAAATAGAGAATACACAATTCAATTATTGTAATATTCTAATAATATAAATATTATATAATTTTGTATTCGTTATAAATAAATAATTATGATATATAATATTATAATTCAAACATAATTCATCACACAATTTTTCAAACCTAATTCAGCTTATTTAATAATTGTTAGTATCCTCTTTTCTTATAAACTCAATTTTCTGGTTTTTCTTTATTTAAATGATGATGTTCGTTTAGGTTTGATTAATTATTCTTATGGGAAATTATTAATTCTTATAGATCTTAATTTTTATATACTTTCTTCAATATCAATTTCAGCCTCATCATTATTATCTCTAGGTACAAATTGACTTTTATGATATTAATCTTTTTAATCTTATCTTGATAATGCTTTCATTAATTAAGATTATGAATGTTATCTCATATTTTTAACTTAATTCATTCTATTTCTTTTAGTTTAAAGTGGAGATGGAGAACATTGAATTTATTACGATGGAATTTATAATGAAAAAATAGTAGATGGATCATTCTTTTATTTAATCGAAGAAACAAATGGATTCAGTAGAATAGCTTTTCTAACTCTAGATAATTACATTTTTTTTTATTAAACTCTGCTTTCCTTTTCCTATTATATTGATTTCAATTTAATATCTGCATTGAGATTTATACTTAATATGATTTCGTCTACATTTCCTTTAGTAACATAATATTCAAATTATTTAACTTAATCAATATCAAAATGTTCTGAATCTATAAAATTATTATCTATTTTTTATTATTATGGTTTTAATAACATACTTTATCTACCTAACAAATGTAATTTCATTAATTTTTAATGTAACTTCTTCAATGCTCTTAAATGTGTTTAATCTCTTAAATATTTATAAGAATGTTTATGTTTAATTTTATATCTAGGTTTAGTACATAATTATTGATTAGGTTTTAAAAATAAAGCTTATTTATTAATAATAAGATGTGCCATAGGACAATATAAAGCTAAATGAAATTCTTAACAAATATAACATCTAATATCAAGTACAGAATAATCTTATTCAATTTCAAGATAATATTTAATTTGATGATATTTTTCAAGATCATTTTATAATTATCTAATGATCATAAGGAATGGTTCTTTTTTTAACACTAATAAATTAACAAAATCTTCAGTTATAATAGTTGCACTCCTAGTTTATTCTGAGAATAGACATAATTCTCCAAAGATTTCATCTTTTCCAAGATTAGTGATTTTAGTTTATAGATACTTGACTTAAATAGAACCATTTACTATACAATACATTTCATCTCCTAATTATCCTTATTCAAATATAATTTCTTCAGGTCCAAATACCTTCTCTTATAATCTATATGCAATATTACTTAATAGATCTTTTGAGAATGTTTCAAAAAATGGTATTTTTTCAATTATTTTACTATTAATTAAACATATAACTTCACTTTTTAAATTAGCCGATAAACTATCTATAACAGTAGATTCATGTTATTAAGATTTAGCATATGAAATCTATAACCATTCTAAATAACTAGTAACTCTAGATGTTAATGATACATCTATTTTCTTTCTTTTTAAATAACTTTTAATATTCTATTCTCTTTCAATAAATTTATCATATTGATTACTAAATAATTCCATTACTATATTTGTTGTATAACCAAATACAGCTGATGCCAATAACATTAAAAATATTGCATATATCATCTCTTAGTATTAATAAGCATGAACATCACCATATCCAACTGTTATCATTGTTGTCATACTATAATATATAGATGTCATATATTTCACTGTCCAATCACTATCTTATATTTTATATTAAGCAGCCCAATTTTAATCTCCTCCATCTATAAATAAATTCCATAAACAAGCACACCAATGAGCTATGCAAAGAATTAATATTATTAATTTCAACATTTATGTAAATTAAAATAATGATTCCATCACACTAATATATTCTTCTATTCTCCCAAATATTTTCTTTAATTTAAGTGCTCTCAATAAACGAATTACTTTTATAAATTTTATAAATCTTAATAATTTTATTACTTAAGCTTTTGTTTACATTTCAGGTGAATCGAAAATTATATCATAGGGAAATGAACTAATTATATCTATCCAAAACCATAATTTCAAATATTCCTTCACAATGACAATTCGATCTTAAACGAGATTTCCATGAAGGTATATTGCTGTGTTGAATTAAATAAGAATGTCAAAATAGAAACTGCCATTGACAATCCAATCATAAATAGTGATTCCAAGATTATCAATATCAAATGATAATACTAAAGGGACCAATAGCATTTGACTAAATATTAATATCATAATATAAATGTTCCAAATGACTAAAACAAAGTCTGTAGGTAATCTTACCTTAACAATTTTTTTAATAGCATCTAGATTTTAGACAGTTTCAATCATTTTAGATTCTTCACTTTAATTAGGTGGTTGTTCTTATTAAATAAATTATTCCTCTTATTCAGGGAGGTTCTGTATGAAATACTAGTTTCGCATAAAGACTGAGTTCACAGTTGCTATGTAGTATAGTCTCTTTCTTTATTGATAATGTTTGCGAGATTCAATTCTTGAATTGTCAGCTAACTCTTGCATTGAGTACATTACCGATCATTTAACTCCATTCAGTTCTGATANATTTTACTATTAATTAAACATATAACTTCACTTTTTAAATTAGCCGATAAACTATCTATAACAGTAGATTCATGTTATTAAGATTTAGCATATGAAATCTATAACCATTCTAAATAACTAGTAACTCTAGATGTTAATGATACATCTATTTTCTTTCTTTTTAAATAACTTTTAATATTCTATTCTCTTTCAATAAATTTATCATATTGATTACTAAATAATTCCATTACTATATTTGTTGTATAACCAAATACAGCTGATGCCAATAACATTAAAAATATTGCATATATCATCTCTTAGTATTAATAAGCATGAACATCACCATATCCAACTGTTATCATTGTTGTCATACTATAATATATAGATGTCATATATTTCACTGTCCAATCACTATCTTATATTTTATATTAAGCAGCCCAATTTTAATCTCCTCCATCTATAAATAAATTCCATAAACAAGCACACCAATGAGCTATGCAAAGAATTAATATTATTAATTTCAACATTTATGTAAATTAAAATAATGATTCCATCACACTAATATATTCTTCTATTCTCCCAAATATTTTCTTTAATTTAAGTGCTCTCAATAAACGAATTACTTTTATAAATTTTATAAATCTTAATAATTTTATTACTTAAGCTTTTGTTTACATTTCAGGTGAATCGAAAATTATATCATAGGGAAATGAACTAATTATATCTATCCAAAACCATAATTTCAAATATTCCTTCACAATGACAATTCGATCTTAAACGAGATTTCCATGAAGGTATATTGCTGTGTTGAATTAAATAAGAATGTCAAAATAGAAACTGCCATTGACAATCCAATCATAAATAGTGATTCCAAGATTATCAATATCAAATGATAATACTAAAGGGACCAATAGCATTTGACTAAATATTAATATCATAATATAAATGTTCCAAATGACTAAAACAAAGTCTGTAGGTAATCTTACCTTAACAATTTTTTTAATAGCATCTAGATTTTAGACAGTTTCAATCATTTTAGATTCTTCACTTTAATTAGGTGGTTGTTCTTATTAAATAAATTATTCCTCTTATTCAGGGAGGTTCTGTATGAAATACTAGTTTCGCATAAAGACTGAGTTCACAGTTGCTATGTAGTATAGTCTCTTTCTTTATTGATAATGTTTGCGAGATTCAATTCTTGAATTGTCAGCTAACTCTTGCATTGAGTACATTACCGATCATTTAACTCCATTCAGTTCTGATAGTAATATCAACATCTGGTTATGGTTTGCGTTTCATAATGGTTTTCAATTTAGAGAATAGATTCAGTTTAATATACTTTCCACTTGATTTATTCATTAAATATAAAAATAAGTAATAAAATCAATTTGGTTTAACTTTCTATTTTTTATTTCCAAAGTAGAGCAAGAGGAAAGTAATGATAATAAAAATAGCTATATCTATGATGACTAGAATAATAAATATATTTTAGATTTAATTTTTTGTGAAATCTAAAATAACAATTTTACCGAATTCTTTGACATTAAAAACAGTAATAAAATAAAGAAATGCTGGTGTAAAAAAGAACAATTCAATGCTCTTCATAATAAAATTTTAAACTTAAAAAAATCCATTACTTTATTTTCTTAATTATAGAAATGAGAATTCAGGAGGTATAAATATTAAATAAGTCTTCAACCAGAAAAGCCATTTTTATAATCTATAAATTTCTTTAGTAATTTTAGAGAATTATTCTTCATCAGCCTTATTTCTTCTATTAATAGAATTAGTTTCTCTTTCAAGTTATCTAATTTTAACTTGGATATCTTCAAACCATTTCATATAGGTTTCATAAACCATTTTAATAGATTTATCTTTAGTTTGTTCACCTATATGTAATAATTTAGATATAGATAAACCAAATAAAATCCTAGCTAATGCAAAACCTCCCAAAGAATAAAAACAAGACCATTCATGATCAATACTGTATAAAATAGTTTAATAAATAGTAATACTAAAGCATAATATCCTAAATACAATGCTTAAAAATATATAGATATTGAATGCTAATCTATATATTCCTTTTGAATTTAATAATCTTATTAAAATAGCTGATGTGTCTAAACTACATCTTTGTTTAACTTGCTTCCTTTTAGGTCGAGTTCGCTATAGAATCAATTCCAAACGATTATGAAATTGTCTGCTGTATTATTTCTTTAATAATAATGGTTATTCTATAATAATAGACCCTACAGATTCCTCTGATTTCTAGTTTATTCTTACCATAGAGGAACTATCTAAGACTATACTTCTTTATTAATTATTGCTTATTTAAATTGTACACTGGTTTCTACTCAAATGATCTGATTCATCATCAATTAATGATTTAAATAAATCACTCCCATCATCTTCTAAATCTTTGAAACTACAATATGACTTTTCTAATTCCATTTTAATAATATTTATTGTGTATAAATTATTATTATGATATTTAACTTATTATTCTATAAAAAAATATATAAACTAAATTTTTATCATATGGATACTATAGATACATTGAAATGTGCCATCATTCATTTCATTAATAAACTAAATCCACTCTTACCAGATTAATTAATCTCTATCGTCTCAGAATTTAAAGAATAGTTGAACTCAAAGACTCCTTAAGATTTGTATGACTTTGTTTAGAAAATTCCTGAACTCAAAAAAACAGATTCTTCTTCTTCTAATACATCTCCTGAACCACTCTTAAATAAAGTAGCATCACATGGATATAATCCATTATAAATTTGTTCATCCAAGGATTCAGATGATAAAAGTTAAAGTTCATATTCAACTGAAAAATATTAATAATTGAAAATAGGTATTATTAGTTTATATCATTTTTAGAAATCAATAAAAATTTCTTTCTTAAACCTACAACCAAATTTAATCCCAATACTTAAAATAAAATTTTTAAAAATGTAGATATAGAAGCAAAAGTACAAAGAGAAAATATTAAATGTAAATAAGATATATATATATATTTCATAGTGGTGGATACTTTGAAAGAAATGCCAAAAATTAATAGAATCTGTTTTGCTGAAAGAAGTGGTTTATTAAATTAAGTATCAGATGCCTTACATCAATTTAAGAAAGATTGTATTACAATTAATACTGTTTATGAGAAAAGTACTGAAATCAATACTCCTCAAACTCCAAATGATATCAGAGTAAATTAGCAGTAATATTTTTATGTAAAAAACACAATATTATATTAGTATCAACAATTTCCTTAACAATAAGTGTGTTAATTTAAAGGATATAGTGTATATTCAAAAAGAGGATATATTTAACCAATTCAATTTGACTTACAATTCTAATTGATGCAGCAACAATTTTAAAATTAATTAATTTATAAAAAATTATACTTTTGAATATGATAATATTTCAATTCTCTCTTTTTTACTTTATTTCTTTGACTAACAATATATAACCAAAGTTATATAAAATCAATTCTAGTAATTTTAATGGTAAACTATTTAACAATCCTATTTATTATTCAATCATTTCATTTGTGTTATTAATTGATTAATTATAATTTAGAATTTACAATGAATCTAATAGTAAATTCGAAATTGAAGAAATAATAAGGGCCCCAATAATTTAATGTCTATCTTAATTAATCTTATTAAAAAACAAAGAAGCAATTCCAATTATATGGCATCCAAAGTTACCTATAAATACAGAAAATAATGAAGGTCCAATATCAAATTCTTAGGTGAGTATGATCATTGAATTCATATTAATTTATTAATTACCTTTGAATATTTAATGATTAATTTTAATTGGGTTAAATGCATTATAAATGATTTTTGATATTAGTACATTATACTTAACATCAGTAAATTAGATAAGCATAAATAAAAGAGTAAATTAAATAAAATTATAGAAATAATTAAGTTAAAATATGACAGTAATATCAGATAAAATAAAAAGAATTGTAAGATAAAGGGCTTTAATCCTTCCTTGATTAAAATATCTTGGATCAATAGCACATAGTATAAATAAAAAAATGATAAGACTTAACAAGAGATCCTTTTTGAATTCAAATTCAGTTTAACCTAATAGGAAAAAGACATAAACTGTAATTTATGAGATAGCTACCATTGCAAATAATAAAGATATTTTCCATTTAGTAAAATTCTATCTTAATTTAATAAAAGTACTAAATTTGATGGCTAAAATGAGTAGAAATTAAAGTTCAATAGAAAAGAGTAAGTCTGGAATATATCCCAGAAAATGAAGTTAAATAAATATCAAGAGAGTGAATAATTAAAGAATCCGTTTAGTATTATATTCTCTGTTTAATATTATTAAGATTAATAATCCAATGAGTTAAATTGAAGGATAAAAGAAGCCAGTAGAAACAATTATAAATATTTCTTAGAATGTCCATAGAGTTCTTATGGAATAAACACTAAGCAATAATAACNTAGTGGTGGATACTTTGAAAGAAATGCCAAAAATTAATAGAATCTGTTTTGCTGAAAGAAGTGGTTTATTAAATTAAGTATCAGATGCCTTACATCAATTTAAGAAAGATTGTATTACAATTAATACTGTTTATGAGAAAAGTACTGAAATCAATACTCCTCAAACTCCAAATGATATCAGAGTAAATTAGCAGTAATATTTTTATGTAAAAAACACAATATTATATTAGTATCAACAATTTCCTTAACAATAAGTGTGTTAATTTAAAGGATATAGTGTATATTCAAAAAGAGGATATATTTAACCAATTCAATTTGACTTACAATTCTAATTGATGCAGCAACAATTTTAAAATTAATTAATTTATAAAAAATTATACTTTTGAATATGATAATATTTCAATTCTCTCTTTTTTACTTTATTTCTTTGACTAACAATATATAACCAAAGTTATATAAAATCAATTCTAGTAATTTTAATGGTAAACTATTTAACAATCCTATTTATTATTCAATCATTTCATTTGTGTTATTAATTGATTAATTATAATTTAGAATTTACAATGAATCTAATAGTAAATTCGAAATTGAAGAAATAATAAGGGCCCCAATAATTTAATGTCTATCTTAATTAATCTTATTAAAAAACAAAGAAGCAATTCCAATTATATGGCATCCAAAGTTACCTATAAATACAGAAAATAATGAAGGTCCAATATCAAATTCTTAGGTGAGTATGATCATTGAATTCATATTAATTTATTAATTACCTTTGAATATTTAATGATTAATTTTAATTGGGTTAAATGCATTATAAATGATTTTTGATATTAGTACATTATACTTAACATCAGTAAATTAGATAAGCATAAATAAAAGAGTAAATTAAATAAAATTATAGAAATAATTAAGTTAAAATATGACAGTAATATCAGATAAAATAAAAAGAATTGTAAGATAAAGGGCTTTAATCCTTCCTTGATTAAAATATCTTGGATCAATAGCACATAGTATAAATAAAAAAATGATAAGACTTAACAAGAGATCCTTTTTGAATTCAAATTCAGTTTAACCTAATAGGAAAAAGACATAAACTGTAATTTATGAGATAGCTACCATTGCAAATAATAAAGATATTTTCCATTTAGTAAAATTCTATCTTAATTTAATAAAAGTACTAAATTTGATGGCTAAAATGAGTAGAAATTAAAGTTCAATAGAAAAGAGTAAGTCTGGAATATATCCCAGAAAATGAAGTTAAATAAATATCAAGAGAGTGAATAATTAAAGAATCCGTTTAGTATTATATTCTCTGTTTAATATTATTAAGATTAATAATCCAATGAGTTAAATTGAAGGATAAAAGAAGCCAGTAGAAACAATTATAAATATTTCTTAGAATGTCCATAGAGTTCTTATGGAATAAACACTAAGCAATAATAACATTATAATTGATTAAAATATTAAATTAAACTGTAGTCCAATAATAAAGGAATCTTTCCTTGGTAATCCAACTTAAAGGTTTCTTTAAACATGAGTAACAATTTAATCAGCAGATAATTGTTTTAATTCTTAAATGAAAGAAGATGATACTTTAAATTCTTAAGTTTAAAGATACTTTATTATTTATAATTTGACAATTTCTTAATCATTTGAGATTTCTGTTTTATTAGCATTTCTAGGATAAAATTATGGAATGATTTTACCAAGATTTTAACTTGTAGGTTAATATCCTAAGAGTGAAGAGATAGTGGCTGATAAATCTGAAGGTTCATAAAATTCATAGATTTAATCATTTTGGAATAAACCATTAATATTGAATGCAAATAAAAAACCTTCACATTCAAATGATTCTGTAGAACATTAGTAATGTTTTCCTCTCTTACTTTAATCATGATCACCTAATACAATCAATAATTGATTATCTTTTAAATTATAAACCATTTCTTCCAATATTGAATTAAACATTCTTAATAATTATACTCCTTTATCATAATCTTAATATTATATTGCATGTCCTAATGCATCATATCCCATCATATGAACAATATAAAATTAATATTATGGTTAATCTTATTAAAAAGATTCTCTAAAATATTAAAATGATGAAAGATCTGCTATTTAGATATTTTCTACATTAAAAAATTAAGTGTTTTCAATATAATTGAACTCTCCTGAACTCATTCTTTACCAATCCTATTTTTTACTTGAATATAACGCTGTTTTAAATTGTTTTCTTAAAATCGAATCTTCATATGGTGCAGGATATGATTTAAATATAACATCTAGATTATTTTGCATTTATTTAATTCCATTAATAATACTTAGTATAGTAAAATCAGTTGATGGTGGTACTGCTTTAGTCTTCTATAGAAATGAATATTCTGGATAATTCTATCTTAATTCTTTTAATAGAGTAATAGTTTAGAATATTTAATGATCACTATTGTTATTTATTACATATCTATATCCTGTAGCATCCAAAAAAAACAAAATTACTTAATCATACATTGGTTATCTATATGAACTTATTTCATTTATGTCTCTTATACATGTTCTGAACCAGAATGTTGATAAAAGTATTAACAAACATCCTATCACACTTAAAATTAATTACGTATACATATTGATTCAAATCTATATTTAATTTGTTATATAAAAATTAAATCACAATTTTGATTTCATTCTCATCATTTATTTCATAACATTTTATAATAAATTCTCTTAAGACCATATTTTAAAATTGACTTTTAATTCTCTTTCTCCAGCTTTACTTAATTCCTAATTATATTATTATTATCATACACTCATCAAAGCTTCTCTCATTAATAATTTCCCATTTAATACACTATTTCTATCAACCTATTCTAATTATTCACACAACTTCTAAGCATTACTATACATCTCTTCTTTTGTCTTAAATATTCTCTATGCAAATCCATATTATATTGCATCTTTAGCTATTAATCTCTCTCCATTCACCAACAAACTAAATGCTTTACTATGTCCAAATAATCTTGGAAATGTATATGATGAAAACATCTCATGACCCTATTAATATTATTATTATTATTTATTTACCTAACCAAGTTGTATCATTGGAGCCACAAAATAGCAATCTTCTGTCACATATACTTAATCAAATAAAGCCAACATAGGAAATAAAAAACCAAATACTCCATTATGACAACATCCTATTAAACTCTTTGGAAAATGTAAAATCGCATTATTTAATTCTCGAATTAATTCCACTAATTCTGTTGCAAATTGAATTCTTTACTAAAAAAATATTGTTAATCACTTTACTTCCTCTGTTGTTAAAGTAAATAATGAAAAATTCTTCATATCGTTACCAGAACTAAACATTTTCCCATTTCCTTTAACCAATACAACATCAACCTTAAATATATATATTATTATTTACGTTATCATCTTCTGCCGCTTTCTTAAGAATTTCTATAAATTATAAATACATTCCTAAAGTGAAGCTATTTGCCTAATTGGGTCTGTTTATGGTCACCATTAAGGTTTTTGAATTTTGTTCTAAAATGAATCCATCTGGTACAATTGTTTATTCAACTACAGGCCCTAAAATTTAACTCATTTTATTTAATCAGAACTTAATCCTTTCATTTTTCTTAAATTTCATATTTAAAATGATAATTCGTCATATTGTTGACATAGTATTTTTTAATTACAGTTTACAGATTAATTAACTAACTTGTAAAAATGTAAATAGATGTGCAAATTTCACTATTAGAGAATTTCTCTTTAATTTTAAAAGCAAATTTACACTTCAACAATTAATAAATACTGGAAGACTCTCTTTTTATATTTAGTTTTTAATTTTATATCCATTTTCTTTATAAAATACTTTAAAAATATTTATTTTGAATATAATACCCCAAAAAATTATACAGGGTAATGAAAAACTTTTTATGCACATTTAATCTATTTTTCAGAAATGTATAAAAATCAAATTTAATTATCTCCCAAATTTTTTATTCTTAAGATTTAAGTTATCATTAGAATTTATAACCAAATTATTTTTGAATTTCTAATCTTTTTTACCTAATTATCGATCTTAATACAACCAAAAAGGGGATTGAATAGAAATTAAAATTAAATTAATATTACAAGCATTTTCATTAAAATTTCAAAAATATAATATAAGTTAAAGCAGAAGAATTACTATTATGGTTATTTAAAATCCTAATGATACCATTTCTTTTTTAGAATTTATTTATTTATAAAATGGTAAAAAAATTAACATAATCTTTATTATTTATATTCAATCACACTTTACTAAATTTATTATGCAATCTTAAAATAGCACAAATTGATTAAAATTTTTATCTCAAAAAACCTAATTTTTAATAATTCAATTAATTGTTTTATACATTAATTGTTGCTTATATGAATTATTTTTGATTTAGAATATAAATTCTTATTTTATGTTTTTTTGATTAATTTTAGTTTAAGAATTTGATTTTAAATTTAAAATATCAATACTTTGAAACTAACTTACTTTTTTTTTTAATTTTTTAATTTTTTATAAAACATATATACATTAGTTAACTAGAGAAAGAATGAAATAAAATTTTAATAATATAAGAATAGATAGAAGTTGAAATTGAAATTAAATTAAAGTTTAAGTTTTTTAAATTTAAGAAAATTGGAAAATTTCTAAAATATATTAATGCAAATTAAGTTTATTTCAAAATTGAACTAGTTTAACATCCACAATATTGGTATTAGAAATAACTAAATTATCAAATACCTATGCAATCAAGCAACTTGTATCAGTAATAGTGATAGAAAGTTGCTAATTAACTGATTCAACTATATTAAATCTAGTAAAATAAGAAATTTAATTTATATTCGGAATGCAATAATGATTGAAAAAATAAGTTTATTAATCAGAAGTACAGCTATTGCATTTATGAAACTTGCTCGACATGTTTTTGTCATTTTAACATTTAGCAATGATATTTATTTGGAGAGATGTATAAATTGAACTAATAGTAGTTGAAAATACACCAATAGAATTGAAAATTTAATTTGTTTCTTCAATTTATATATAAAAAGGCCCTCTAGC